>CM039514.1:13583734-13716543 GCA_022432975.1 Begonia masoniana | reverse complement strand
GTCGCTGGTATCATGCGACGGGATTGGGGAGGAGGTTTGGACGTGAGGAGCAATGTGGACTGGAGGAGCAATGTGGACTGCTGGAGAGATAGGAGCTGGATCAGGCAAAGAAGGCAACAAAAGAGAAGGTGGAGGAGAAGGAGGACACCCTAGAAATGGAGGGGCAGAGAGGAGGGAGCTGAGGTTGCGTCAAAGTTAGGTGCTTGAGAGGAGGGGGCAGAATGTCTTGGTGCTGGAGGAGGAGGATAGGAGCGAGACACCTGAGAATTGGAAGGTGAATTGACAAAAGCAGGGATCTCAGAGTCATCCCCTCCTTCTTGAACAGACTCTTCTGGCAGGAGAAGCTTCCTTTTCCCAAGTCTGACAGACGCTGCCTTAGTAGCCTTTTTCTTAGTCTCATCCAGGACAAAATCTCCTTTTCTTGTCCGTTTTATCCCCATTCTCTTCAGAGTGGAGAGGGAATAATAACTGGATGGTTGAAGACGGAAGGGATCTTCTTCCTCTGGAAAGACAACTTCAAGCTTTGCAAAGATTTTCATTAGGAGCAGGTTGTAAGGAAGAGAAGTAGCCTTGGAGGTCACTGCCTGAATCATCCGTCTTACAATAATATATCCTAGGTTGAATGAGGTCTTTTGGTAAAGTGCAAACAGAACAAATAGTTCCATTCCACTTACCTCATCATGGTGACCACCCTTAGGGACAATGTTGTACCCTATCATCTGATGAAATAGTCTAGCTCTTGTGGACAGGTGTTTTCCCTTTAGATGATCAGGGATGTGGTTCGGGTCTAGAGCAATAGCTTTTAAGAACTGATGACTCTCAGGAGAATCAAGGAATGGAGGCTCATGGCCTGACTCATAGAATTGGGGGCGGCTATTTAGATGGGAACACTCCAGAATGGCATTGATCGACTGGGGTGTGATTACTATGTGCTTTCCATACACATAGCTCATTATTGTAGAGAGGTCGGAAGAAAAACCCAAATTTGCATAAAACATCCGAATAGCTTTGGGGTAATAAAAAGATTCAACATCGAACAAACCCAATAGCCCTAGATCTTTCAAGGGTTCAACTATGTCCAAACCATCTAGATCCTCAAAGTAAATACCACGACAAGGAATCAAAGTTTTATGCTTGAAGTCGTCATGATACCTTGTTTCAGAAGCTTGAGTGGAAAAGAAGAAAGACGGCCACTAATTTGCACGAGGAATCTCTCGTGGCTGATGAGCTGAGATTTTAGCCTTCTTCTTGGCCGGTTTAGGAATAGCGCGGGATGAAGATGCCATTGAATCGATTGAACAGCTTTCTGGAAGGGAAAATGTGAAAGAGAGAAGCAACTGAATCCAAGCAAGAGAAACTGTGAAGAGAGGAATCGACAGAAGGTGCAGGGTTTTTTTTTTTTGAAAGAGCGCGAAAAAGAGGAAGCGTCTCAAACAAGTGAGTTTAAATTAGGGCTTCGCCCGAATATATGAAGATAAAACACGTAACACCGATATCGCCCGATGAGGGGACACGTGTCAACAGATTAAAGAATATATCATCCGATGCCTATCGGTAGATATACATCTTCCGATGCCTTCATAAACCAAACTGCTTTATCACTCAAAATTTACCAACATAAGAAGAACCTTAGTTTTTCTCAACTCGAATGAGACCTAACCTTATTTTAATATTGTTGAAGGTCTTTTCATCCAAAGGCTTGGTAAAGATATCAGCCAATTGATCTACAGAATTGATAAATTCTAAAGAAATATCACATTTTTGAACATGATCTCTGATGAAGTGATACCTAACCTCGATATGCTTAGTTCTAGAATGCTGAATTGGATTCTTAGAAATATTTATAGCACTGGTGTTATCACACTGAATATGAATCCTATCATAGAAAAGATTATAATCTTCTAGAGTTTGTTTCATCCAAAGCATTTGTGCACAACAACTGCCAGCAGCAATATATTCACTTTCAGCAGTTGACAATGCAACAGAATTTTGTTTCTTAGAGTACCAGGAAACTAGAGATTCACCAAGGAATTGACATGTTCCACTGGTGCTTTTCCTATCAACTAGACTTCCAGCATAATCAGAATCTGAGTATCCTATGAGATCAAAAGAGGTACCCTTCGGATACCACAATCCAAGATCATGAGTTCCACTCAAGTATTTAAATATTCTCTTGACTGCATTTAAGTGGGACTCCTTAGGAACAGCTTGGAACCTAGTACATAGACATACACTAAAGAGAATATATGGCCTACTTGCAGTCAAATATAACAATGAACCAATCATACCACGATATTTTTTAATATCGGCACTAATTCCTTTTTCATCTTTATCTAATTTAGTTGTGGTACTCATGGGAGTCCCGGAAGACTTAGAGGATTCTAATCCATCTTTTCAAGAGGTTTTTGATGTATTTTTCTTGGCAGAAGAAAATACCATCGGATTTTTGGCTAATTTGGAATCCTAAGAAGAATTTTAATTCCCCCATCATACTCATTTCGAATTCATTTTGCATTAGGGAAGAAAAATCATTACATAGTGAGACATTAGTTGAGCCAAAAATGATGTCATCAACATAGATTTGCACTAACAGAATATCATTGTCCTTTTGCATGGTAAATAGAGTTGAATCGGTGTTACCCTTTTTGAACTTCCTTTCCTCAAGGAAATTCTTCAATCTATCATACCAAGCTCTATGAGCCTGCTTAAGTCCATAAAGGGCCTTCTTAAGTCTATATACATGATCAGGTTTTGCATAGTCTTCAAATCCTAAGGGCTGCTCTACATAGACTTCTTCCAGAATATATCCATTTAAGAAAGCACTCTTTACATCCATTTGAAAGAGTGTGAAATTTTTGTAGCATGCATATGCTAAGTGCATCCTAATAGATTCTAATCTAGCTACAGGTGCAAAGGTTTCCTCAAAATCTATTCATTCTTCTTGATTGTAACCTTTAGCAACTAATCTGGCTTTGTTTCTAATGACTATGCCACTTTCATCCATCTTGTTCTTATAAACTCACTTGGTTCCTATAATTGGATGATTGTCTGGTTTTGAAACAAGTTCCCAAACATTGTTCCTCTCAAATTGGTTTAGCTCATTTTGCATTGCAACTATCCAATTTTCATCCAATTCGGCTTCTTCAAATTTCTTAGGCTCTATTTGGGAAATGAATGTCATATTGGCACAGAGAGTCCTAATAGAGGATCTAGTCTTCACTCCTAAAGAAGGATCACCTAAGACTTCATCTAAGGGATGATTTTTGACATATTTCCAATCTCTAGGAAGGGCAGAATCTACATCCTTGACAGGAACAATTTCTAGAGAATTTGAAGAGGGCTCTAGGGATTTATCTCCTTGAAGGGTATCTGTGGGCTTATCTAGGGAAAGGGAATCTAGATGCTTTTCTAAGGAAACATCCTCATCCACATTGATTGTGAGCTGAGGGGACTCATCAAAGTTGACATGTACAGATTCCTCTACAATTAGAGTTCTCCTATTGAACACTCTATAAGCTTTACTTGAAAGAGAATAACCCAGAAAAATTCCAAGATCAGATTTAGAATCGAATTTCCCTAAGTTATCCTTAGTATTAAGAATGAAACATTTACTACCGAAGGCTCTAAAGTATTTGACAGAGGGAGTTTTTCCATGTCAGAGCTCATAAGGTGTTTTCCTTCGTTGATCACCGAACATTCGGTGCTTTGCACAAACGAAGGAAACTCCTTCAGAAGAAACGATCTTCGATTTCCAAATATTTAATGTTAAAAACTAAGTTACAAATGTTTCAGAGCAGGACCTTATAGCCTCTGGAGATCGATGGTTACAAAAGGAAAGAAAACATAAAAGGAACATGCGAGAAAGGCTCAAAAAAGCCGTTGGAGCATCGACCAAACTAGCCATTGGAGTGTTCAACGCTTCGGCCTTGTGCGCGAACATCATGGTGCTGATTCCGCTTGTGACCCAATCCGTGCAACGCTGCTGCGTCGTGAGTCCTTCAGGCGAAGGTTCGTCGATTGTGGGCATCCATTGAGCTGAAGCTTTTTACTTGTGAGCTTCATCTTGCGGGCAGATATTGGAATTGGGTCTTTCTTCTTCTTGGGCTTAATTGTTTCTTCAATTGTAGCTTCTATTAGTGGGCTAATGAAATGAGCCATTTTCTCTTGGCTAACTTAGAGTTGAATAACCAATTGCTTTTGGGTCATCTTGTTCTTGGGCTTTGAATGCATCAACTCCTTTATTAGCCAAGCTTTATTAGGAAGTCACCTACATAATCAACAAACTTTGTTAGAAATATAATAATCGGTAAACTTACCTCGATGTGTAACTTGATCCTCGGGATCCAAAGCGTATCACATCATCTTACTTGCAACATTCACACAACTTCCTTGGCAACGCATATAGAAAATGTTTTCACGTTGTTGACGGTCATCATCTTCTATAGTTTGAACATGGAGGGTTCGAAGAACTACTAAGGCTTGGCTAACAACTGCATGTTCGGTATCACTGGCTTCTTCAAGTGGTGGCATATCTTCATTGTCACTTTTTTCTTCAGAAACAATATCCCCATTATTTAACAAGATCATAGTTCTTTTATTTGGGCATTGTGAAGAAATATGACCAATTTCATGACATTTAAAACACTTAATATCTCGATTTCTCTGGGTTGGGGTATAACTAGTACCTTTTTCAACCTGCTTGGCCATCACTTTTTCATCTTTTGGTTTGGAAGTCGACTGCTCTTCTTGCCTTAGAGTAGAGTTCCATTTTAACTTCTCACTCAAAGAAGTAAAAGTTTCGTGCTTGGAGGTTAATCTTCCTCCTCTTTTGAGCTACCTTTCAACCTTCATGGCCATGTGGACGACCTCTTCAAGTTCTACGTAGTGGTGCAATTCTACAATATTTGCAATTTCACGATTGAGGCCACTAATGAATCGAGCCATGGTTGCTTCTCGATCTTCCTCAACATTGGCACGAATCATGGATATTTCCATCTTCTTATGGTACTCCTCAACAGATTTTGAACCATGTTTAAGGCCTTGCAATTTTAAGTGAAAATCTCTATAATAATGTGAAGGAACAAACCTTCGTCTCATGACAGCTTTCATGTCTTCCCAATTGTCGATTGTAATTTCTCTATTTCTTCGTTTGGTTAGGAGCACTTGGTCCCACCAAGCAATTGCATAATCAATGAAAGAAAAAGCTACAAGTTTAACTTTTTTCTCCTCTGAATAGTTATGACAATCAAAAACAAGTTCAACCTTTCGTTCCCATTCAATGTAAACGTCCGGGTCATTTTTACTTTGAAATGATGGGATAGAGAGTTTGATCGCACCTGTGTTGTTGTCGAAAAAATTTCTTTCTCGGTATTGACATCTTCGTCTTGGCCTATGATCTCTTTCTCTTCTTATGGAGGCTACCTCTTCAAAATCCTCATACTCTTTCGCATAATCGCCCATGGGATTAGTTGCAGTAAAGAAGGGTCGTCTATTTGGCTGTCTTTCTTGGGGCATGGTACCTTATTGAATTTGATTAATTCGTTCATCACTACGATCCAATTGATCTCGAATCTATTCAAATTGGATGTTCATCCTTTGGAATTGTTGCTGCATGGCTTGGATGTCCGAATTGCTATTCATTGGCATTGCTTCACCTTCTTTTTCAGACATGTTGTAAAATCTGTGTAAAAGTGTAAGTGAAAAAAAGGACCTCACCTCTCCCTCACGTGTATACACTCAAATATGGGTCTCGAGCACTCGTGTTTACTCACAACAATTTCGGCTTTTACCCTCTAATAAGCTCACCAACTCTTCCCTTTTACCACTCACTTTCCTCCTCAAAGTTCTTGAAAAAACTAAGCAAGATAAATATCAAAGCAAAACAAATGAAATCCAACACACTTAATGTCACGTCCTCTAAACCTATGCCTGAAATTTCCTGTGTAAATTTTTCGTTTTGTCCATTAAGTAAATTTCGACTTCGAAAACATTAAATCAAAGTCTAAATCGTTGAATTCATCATCAAAATCATTTAAGAAAAACCTATTAATATCAGAATAACAATCGGCCAAGTGAATCGAGGGCAAAAAGGGCAAACCGTGCCCAAAATGTATAGCCGATCGATTGGCCATTTGAGCCGATCGATCGGCTGTGGCGATTCTATGTGACGAACCCCGACCCGATCGGGGCCGGCGAGCCTCACTCCAGACATTTAAAACGTGACACATTTTTTTTTTGAACTTTTAAAACATTACACAGAGAAAACCTTCTCTAGAGCTGAAGACTGGAAGATAAGTTAAAATTATGTTACATGAATAATTGGGAGAAGAAAACAGGAAGACAGAAGGCAGGGAGAAACGAAAAAAATTCCCGGGATTTTCACCAGGACTTGACTTCGACTTAAACGGGATTCTGACATTTGGACGTAAAACCTTCAACTTTTTAAAAATCTTAAATCTGAAGACGTGAAAACAGGAAATCATAAAACAGAAATGGACGACTGAAACTGGAAAGCAGAATAGACGACAGACATGGAGTGAAAGACTTAATAAAAATGGGAACAGAAACTGGAAGTCATGCCGTGGAAGACTTATTGTGGACAGCAGAAGCCGTGGACATATGAAATCAAAGACAGAATCTGTGGACAAACAGAAGACGTGGACATTTAAAATCAAAGACAGAATCTGTGGACAAACAGAAGCTGTGGACGTTTAAAATCAAAGACAGAATCTGTGGACAAACAGAAGACGTGGACGTTTAAAATCAAAGACAGAATCTGTGGACAATCGGGAACTAAAGGCAGAATGGATGATAAAATTTAAATGCAGTATGGACGATAAAATTTTAAAGGCAGAATGGACGACTGAGATTTTAAAGGCAGAAGGGACGACTGAGATCAAAGATAAAATGGACAACGGAAATTTGAAAGGCAGGATGGACGATTGAGTCCGAAGGTAAAATGGACGACGGGATTTGAAAGGCAGAATGGACGACTAACACTTAGCCGAATACTTGAAAACTCGAAAGACAGAAACTGAAAGGCAGGATGGACGACTGAATATAAAGGCAGAATGGACAACTGTTTTATAGAAGGCGTGGACGACTATTTTACAGACGGCATGGACGACTGTTTTACAGTAGGCGTGGAGGACTGTTTTACAGAAGGAAAGACTTGAAGACTTGAAAGACATAAACATATACTCTGCCGATCGATCAGTTACCCCAGGCGATCGATCGGCTACCTCTCTGTTTGACAACTTACTTCTTTTAACTCAAAAGCATCAAAACCTCAAAACCCGATTCAAAACATGGTTTTAAAACACACTTGACAACATGATAGAGATTCAAGAAATCAAACTGCATGGATAGCTCTAAAACTCGAGACAATCCATGCACAACCTGGAAGGAAAAGACTCCAAACAGTTCTAGAATATTTCATAATATACATTCAACTGTCAGAATAGAGGTTTTAAAACATTAACAAAACTAAGTCTATACATCGTTTTAAAATTTCAAAAACTGTACAGGACTTGACATAACCTTCAAAAATACATCCCACAAATATAACATTTGTCTGACTGCAGCAACCAATCCCCATGAGCTCGATCCGCCAACTACATCAACTTATCAGCTTGAGGCACAAAGTCTTCATCTGGAGGATCCATACCTACAATAGGGAGTTCAACTATGAGCCTAGAGCTCAGTAAGAACATGAAATGCAGTGATGCATATGTTGTGCATGAACATTTTCAAATACATGAACATTATGTTACATTACATTACGTTTCACCGGACAGGAAGGTATAAGTGGGAAGAAGAGCTGGCGCAACAGGAGTACATGTCACAACAAGACATAACAGGAGTACATGACAAGATGTCAGTCCTCATCGACACTTAACCATACATTACATTCACATTTTTAACTTTCATAACTTCAAATCTGGTGTTGAAAATCATTTACATGGTTTTCCAGAAAACGTGTATGCATGAACAGATATGGTGCTTAAACTTAACATATACAGGCGACAGAATAAAAACAAATATGAAACAAAACACACAGAACACGTTTAGCTTATAGCATAACCTACGACTTAACTACCCGAACCAAAACCTAGTATCTCCATGTTGTAGGGCCTTAAGGGTCAACTTAAACGCATGAACTTACCTATTATCCGAAATGCAGCAAGCTTGTACGCACGACTACTGTGGTTCGCGAACCTATAGCATGCGAAATCAGACATTAACCTAAACAAAAAAAAAATAACGTTTAACTTGTCCATACTTACTAACTAGCTTAGAAGATTACCTTAGGTGGAGAAAAATGAAGAAAACAGGAAAAAGGTTGAGGTTAAAATCGCCGTTGGTTGCCTGGAAGAGAGAAACAGAGAGGAGAGGAAGAATATGGAGGTTTATGTAGAAAAGAAGATATGAGGTAGGTTTCTCAGCAAGTTTTAGACATTTGGCATCCATCCATTGGCTCCTTCCCACCAACCTTAATTCCTTCCCAAACCGCCTCTCCATGCATCTCTAACTAATGGTTTTGTTTAGTTTAGTTACACATTAGTTTGGTTTTTATCCCATTATTCAATTCAATATAAGCTCCATAGATTTGTTTTCCAACAAAACATTCATTGTATTAATATCAAATTAATTCTGATTAATGATTCGGGGAATAATTACATAGGCAAAATTGTGGGGTGTTACATTCTATACCAGGCGATCGATCACCTGATCGATCGCCCCTTAGCGATCCCACTCAGCCAATCAATCGCCCCAACAGGCGATCGATCGGCTACCTCTCTGGAAAAACCAGAGAGGTGCCATACTTCTTGCCGATCGATCGCCCTCCCAGGCAGTCGATTAGCGACCTCTCTGGATTTCCCGTTTTCTTCCGTTCTTCATCTTCTCTTCAATCCTATAACTCATCACCAAATTTCATTAAACTACACCAACTAGGGGTGGGCAGACCCGAAACCGACCCAAGGAACCAAACCGACCCGAGGTTTCGGTTCGGGTTGGTTCGGGTGCAGGAGTTCATTTTTTGTGTTCGGGTCGGGCTCACTAATAAGCTTTTGGGTTCGGTTCGGGTGGAGGTCAAACCCGAATCGAACCGAAAAACCGAAAATAATTAGTCTCAGTTGTTAATGTTGTGGACCTTCACTTAACTACTATAGTCTGTAGTGTCCTCTATAAGCTAAATGCAGCCCAGATTGTCTGAAAAAAGTTTTAATTTTGATGTCTCGCCTATTTTTCTGTCAAGAATCCTACTACAGAAGCTACCATGAAAGAGGAACCATCGAAGAGTTGTAAGGAGAAGCTCTGCAAAAAAAGCTCCTGAATAAGGGTTGATGAGTACGACGAGGTCAACACAGGGAGTTGGATAGAAGTCTCTCTCTCTTCACCTCAACCCCACGGTTGGTTCTATCTCTCTACTTTCTCTCGCTTGGTTCTGGCATTTGTGAACTGGTTTCTATTCTTGGAATCGCCTGTAAATCTGGCATTTTCCATAACCAGTCATCTCTCAAAGCCACACACCTGCGCAAAAACAATGCCTCTCCGTCCTGAACCTAATTTCAGAAACTCAAATTCATCAAAGTCTCATAGAACCCTCCGAACAGCGGCTCATTCCCTTCTCCAATCTTTCCATTCGCTTTGGCAATAGCCGCTGTTCGCCTCCTCTTCCTCCTCGTCTTCTCTCTCCTCCCCCTATCTCTGTCCCCCATAAAAAGTTTTTATGGCTTTAACTCTACCTGCCCTGTGCCCTCCCTTTCAACTGCAAAAGCAATGCAATGACCCCATTTCCATCCAACAAATGCACTTTTAGAGAGAGAGAGAGAGAGAGTGGTGAGAGAGCAGGAATCAACCAGACCCGAACCGAACCGAACCGAACTTTTCAGTTCGGGTCTGGTATAAGTCAATCGGTTTTGGTTTCGGGTTCGGAAATCAAAACCGAAACCGATGAGTTTGGTTTTGTTCGGTCCAAAATCGAACCGAACCAAACTCTTGCCCACCCCTAACACCAACACCACATCCCTCATAACAATACATTTCAACATAAAATCACTCAACACTCGCAGATCCTTCACAATCTCACTCATTCCTCAACTCACCAATCACTATACCACGATTCAAAGAATTAAAACAGTGTAAATTTCATGAAAACGAACTGCGTGGATCCATTTGAAAACTAACCAAAAATCCCTACGAAGTTTGACAACCAAGCAGTTCTAGTATAGAATTTCAAAATCATCACTTAGACATCCTATACGTTTGTTCACAAAACTATACAAAACCATTTTTACGTACTTTCCCAACTAATAAATCAAAACGCGCTATCTATACACTTTCCAAATCATTTACCCTATCATAGCAAAATACCTATACGTCCATTCCCCCACGGGTTGAAATACGCATCGAATGCCCAATGCACTTCCACGGGCACCCTTCATCAACTAGCTCAAGTATCGGGTGGAGGAATATCATCCTCACCTATTTTGAAATCACCTACACCATAGAGACATTATATGAGCTATAGGCTCAGTAAGTCTAAGTAAATGTAAATGCAAATGCATGTTGTGCATATGTCGTTCATAAAATCATGCAGTCGTTTTAATCCTTACATTACATAAGCGGGATGTCACAGAGATCTACTCTCACCAGATGGAGAGGGCACGTCTGGCGGTTAGACAGCCCTTTCCATCTACCAGGGGGAAAACATGCTTCACCCACATGACAGCCATGTCTGAACCCCATCCCGTCGTGACCGGGATTACATGCATTCGTTTCTTTTCATTAATTCCATTCTTTTCATAAAACCCGTGTAGAAACTCATTTTCATGCTATTTTGAAAGAGTGTGATGCATGTACAGTTCATATTGCACAATTTATAATTAACGTAGAAAACAAACAATAAATCTTAGAAAACTCACCACGACCTATACTCCTAAACTACCCAACCACTTACTCTACAACTACGGAATTCACCAATATCCTCAATAACGTCATAACTCTTGGTGTAGGCCAAATTGGCCAAACAAAACACGAAGACTTACCTCGCTTCCATAGCACACCAAGCTCCGTCCACGAGCGTTGTTCACCTAAACCAATTCATAAAAACCATTATTAAAATCGGGCCTAGAACATCGAATTTCGAAGACCAGCGAAACTCCTAACTAAAGGAAATTTCTTAAAACTCTATTTTAACTCATTGAGGCATTTTATCGAGCAATTCGCGCTCGACATTCATAAACCTCCATTAATGGGGTTTTCCAAGCTTTCTAATAACCGATCTTTCACCAAAACACCAATACACCCCTTATTTCGCCCAATAACGCTCAATAATCATAAATAGGGTGATAACTAACCGTTCCTACAATAACCCGATTATTTTCGACAAAACCTAACCAATCTCTAATTGTTTAACGACCTAGAAATCGAGAACTAGCATACTAAAACTATAGAATCATACCTAGGACATTGTTTGGAGAAAGAAACGTGAAGAACTCGGGTCGATTGGTGGAGGAATCGCCGGCATTGAAGTCAAGATCGCCGTGGAGGGGGAAGTCGCCAGAGAAGTTCTTCTGGAGAGGAAAAATCGCAAGTGTGGAGGAGAAGAAGAGTTTTTGTTATTTTAAATGAATTTGACTTGTCAAATGACAAGTTCGCCCTTCCATTTGATTTTCTATCTATTTCTCTTCTTGTTTCGTTAATTGACTAACAATTCATTTTCTTCGAATTTTTCTTATTTTACCAATAATTTTATTTATTGTTAGGGCACTATTAAAACTTTCCGTTCGCAAAACGGACTTAATTTGACATATTTACAAAAATCTCATAAAACCGGGTGTTACATTCATCCACCTTAATTAAAATTTTGTCCTCAAAATTTGATTATACAAACAGTTCAGAATACTTAGACATCATATCCTGCTGCCTCTCCTAGGTAGCCTCCTCTACGTCATGATTCCGTCATAGGATTTTCACCAGCAGGATCTCCTTATTACGTAATACTTTGATAGAGGATTCCAAAATTCGCACCAGTTTTTCCACGTAAGTCAGCGTCGGTTGTACCTCAATCTCTCTTGCTTCAACGACATGCAATGAATCTCGCACGCACTTTCTAAGCATTGACACATGAAGTACGCTGTGAATGCCTTTCATTGACGCCGGAAGCTGTAATTGGTAAGCTAACTTCCTGATCTTCTTCAAAATAGGGAAGGGCCCCAGGTAACGAGGACTCAACTTGCCCTTCCTTCCGAATCTCATAACACCTTTAAACTGAGAAATTTTGAGATAAACCTCATCACCCTCATTGAACTCCAATTCCCTCTGTCTGGTGTCGACATAGCTTTTTCTGGCGGCTCTGTGCTATCTCAATACGCTGTCTGATAACGGCGATATTCTCTGTCATTTGTTGTAAAATATCAGGGCCAATTATGCTAGCCTCGCTAACGTTGTCCCAATACAGCGGAGACCTGCATTTTCGACCATAAAGCGCTTCGTACGGAGCCATGCCAATGGTAGCTTGAAAGCTATTGTTGTATGAGAACTCAATCAACGGTAAATATCGGCTCCACGAGCCCTGAAACTCCAGCACGCAAGCTCTGAGCATATCCTCAAGAATCTGATTTGTTCTTTCTGTCTGTCCGTCAGTCTGAGGATGAAACGCTGTGCTGAAATTTAGCTGAGTTCCCATCGCCTTATGCAGACTCTTCCAGAATTTCGAAATAAACCTGGCATCTCTATCAGAGACAATTGAAATGGGTACTCCGTGCAATCTAACAATCTCCTGCACATACAGCTCGGCAAGCTGATCCATAGAATAGGTCATCTTCACTGATACAAAGTGGGCCGACTTTGTCAAGCGGTCCATTATCACCCAGATGCCATCGTGCCCTTTCATCGTTCTCGGGAGTCCAACTATGAAATCCATGGAGATCTGCTCCCATTTCCACTCCTAAATCGGTAGTGGCTGTAAGGTTTCGGCCAGCCTTTGGTGCTCCGTCTTAACCTGTTGACAAACCAGGCAGGTTTCTACTTATTTGGCGACCTCTCTCTTCATGTTAGGCCACCAGAAATGCTGTTTTAGATCCCGATACATCTTGGTGCTTCCTGAATGCACCGAGTATGTTGAAGAGTGTGCCTCGGCCAAGATTTTCCTCTTTAGCTCTTCGTAGTTAGGCACATACCATCTACGTCTGAACTTTAATATGCTATCATTTGACAAATGGAAATCGGACGAGTCCTCGAGATCATGCTCAACTGATACCTCTCGTATTCTAAGTCTTTTTGTTGGGCTTCTCGGATTTTGTCTAATATTGTCGGCCTAAGAGAAATATTTGTGAGCATAGTGGACAACTCAGCCACAATCTCCACATCAAACTTCTCGATCTCAGACCTCAGCATTACTGACATTGCTGCAAGAGAAGGCTGACTTGTAGAAGGCATTCTGCTCAAGGCATCTACGACCTTATTTGCCTTTCCTGGGTGGTACTTAATTTCAAACTTGTAGTCTTTAACGAACTCCAACCACCTTCACTATCGCATATTTAGTTCTTTCTGCGTAAATAGATACTTTAAACTCCTGTGATCCGAGAACACCTCACACTGTTGCCCATACAGATAGTGTCTCCAGATTTTTAACGCAAAGACGACGGCTGCTAATTCCAGATCATGCGTAGGATAATTTTGCTCATACGGCTTCAACTGCCGAGAAGCATAAGCAATAACTCTCCATTCGTGCATCAATACGCATCCAAGTTCGATCTTTGAGGCATCACAGTATATACTAAACTTTTTACCTTCAACTGGCAATGTTAAAACTGGTGCCGTAGTTAGTTTCTGCTTCAGCTCCATGAAAGCTCTTATCACATGCAGTTGATCATACAAATTTCTCATTCTTCCTTGTCAAGCGTGAAAGGGGAACTTGCAATCTTCGAAAATCCCTCAATGAATTTCCGGTAGTATCCGGCCAATCCAAGAAACCCACGTACCTCTCGCACATTTTTAGGCTGCGGCCAATCCCTAACAACCTCAATCTTAGTCAGGTCTACAGAAATTCCCTCTTGAGATATGATATGACCGAGAAAATTAATTCGATCCAGCCAAAACTCGCACTTGGAGAACTTTGGGTACAATTGATGTTGCTTTAAAATCCCTAAGACAATTCGCAGTTGCTCATCGTGTTCCTCTTTTGTCTTTGAATAGATCAAGATGTCGTCAATGAAAACAACAACAAACTTGTCTAAATACTCCTTAAAGACACGGTTAATCAAATCTATAAACGCTTGCAGGGGCATTTGTAAGTCCAAAAGACATCACAAGAAATTCATAATGCCTATACCTCGTTCGAAACTGCCGTCTTTTGAATATCTTCTCTCCGGACCTTCAACTGATAATACCCCGAGCGTAGGTCAATCCTCGAAAACACTCAGGCACCCTGCAATTCGTCAAACAGGTCATGAATCTGGGGCAGTGGATACTTATTCTTCACTGTCAATTTATTCAACTCTCTGTAGTTGACGCACATCCTGAGAGTTCCGCCCTTCTTCTTAACAAACAGAACTGACGCACCCCAAGGAGAAAAGCTAGGTCGGATGAACCCTTTGTCTAACAATTCTTCCAACTGAGATTTTAGCTCCTTTAGTACAGCAGGTGCCAATTTGTACGGATTCTTTGATACAGGCCCAGAGCCTGGATAAACATCAATAGTAAACTCGATCTCCCTGTCTGGTGGTAATCCGGGATGATCGTCGAAGAAGATCTGAGAGAATTCTCTAAATACACGAGGTCTCCTAGTTTTACCCTGTTGAGCAACTGAGTATCGACCACCGTGGCCAGATAAACTGAACATTCACCTCTAAATTGTTCTTGGACCTTCATAGCATAGGAAGTAGGCGACCCACTCAACCTATCCATTGCCTGGTAAGCAAACTCCTCTTTATCCATGGGCCGAAAACTTACTATCCCGGACCTGCAATCTATGGTGGCGAAATGGCGAGACAACTAGTCAATTCTCAAAATCAGAACGTACCGCTCTATGCCCATAACTATCAACCGGGCATAAAGGGTGTTATTCCCCACTAAGACAACGTTGCCCTGGAAAATACGATCAGACTGCATATACGCTCCCGAAGGCAGCATTACTCTATACTCATACTCTGCTAACTCTGGCACTAACCGCAATCTAGACACACATGCAGTTGAAATAAAGGAGTGCGTAGCTCCCGTGTCTATCAGTGAGAATACTGCTATACCAGTGATTAAAGTAGTACCTGCTATAACAGAAGGCTGAGCCTCGTCGTCAATATCACCAGGCTCGATGAAGGCGAAGATTCTCGGCATGACCCTTCTCTGATCTCTGCCTGGTTGATCTCGGCCTGGCTTCGGGCAGTCTTTAACGTAATGGCCAATCTCACCACACCGATAGCACTTGTTAGTGCCAAGTCTGCAATCGCCACTATGTTCTTTTTGGCACTTAGGGCACAAAGGCAGTTGAGTAGATCCCTGTACTTGTTTGCCTTTACCTTGATCCTTTCCTCCCTCATAAGGCCTTTTAACGCCACTTTGCTGTTGTTGCTGTGGTTGTTGTCCTCTAGGTTGCCAACCTCGATTCCGTAATTGAGGACTAGATCTCACGAAAGAAGCCCTTAGTAGGCTCCTTTGGCCTAACGCAAGTCAATTCTGCAACCTCGAAGTCCAAAGCCCTTGCTGCAATATCTGAATACGGCACGTCCAGAATCCAAGATACTATAATGTTCTTCCAAATCTCCGGGTTCAGCCCATCCATAAACTGGTTCACCTTATCTTCGTTATCGCTTACTAGGCATGGTGCAAATCGTGATAAGGCCTCAAACTTCCTAATATATTCCGCAACCAAACTGGTCTGCTTTAGCCTGCGTGAATTCCACTCTTTTTGTCGCCCTCACTATACAGCTGAAATATTTGTCATAGAACACGGTCTTGAACTGTTCCCAAGTCATCATCGTTACATCGGTTGTTGCTTTGATGGAGTCCCACCAAAACCGAGTATCCAACGCCAAGTGGAAAGTGACATACGCGACTTTATCCCTGTTTTCTATCTTCGCGTATGCCAACATGTCTTCCATTGTTCGGATCCACTCTTCAGCTATAGTGGGGTCCGAAGACTGTCCGTTAAATACCGGAGGTTGCAGCTTTCGGAACCTCTCCATACCGCGATCGTTTGGGACGACTATCTCACGGCCCCTTGACCCTCGCGGTTTACTAGTCTCTCAATTTGTTATGTCGGCCTGTCCATATGCTGGGCCTGATGGTCTAGCAAATCTGTCAGCCTATCCAGGGCTTCTTCCCTGGCGTCTCTACCTCGAACCATTTTTATAACTTCTATATGAATTAAAACAAATAACCTTAAGGAATCGAAATCAAAGAAAGCATTTAAACGTACTTACAGTTGAGGAAGGATGTCCGCGTAGTGGCTGCGTAGTCGAGCAGTCTATAGAACCGATTTTAAAACCTAGGAGGCTTTGATACCATAACTGTCACGTCCCCTAAACCTATGCCTTAAATTTCTCGTGTAAATTTTTCATTTTGTGCATTAAGTAAATTTCGACTTAGAAAACATTAAATCAAAGTCTAAATCGTTGAATTCATCATCAAAATCATTTAAGGAAAACCTATTAATATCAGAATAACAATCGGCCAAGTGAATCAAGGGCAAAAAGGGCAAATCGTGCCCAAAATGTATAGCCGATCGATCGGCCATTTGAGCCGATCGATCGGCTGTGGCGATTCTATATCAGGCGATCGATCGCCTGATCGATCGCCCCTTAGCAATCCCACTCAGCCGATCGATCGGCTACCTCTTTGGAAAAACCAGAGAGGTGCCATACTTTTCGCCGATCGATCGCCGTCCCAGGCGATCGATCAGCGACCTCTCTGGATTTTGGAAATCCAGAGAGCGCCTTCCCCGTTTTCTTCCTTTCTTCATCTTCTCTTCAATCCTATAACTGATCACCAAATTTCATAAAACTACACCAACACCACATCCCTCATAACAATACATTTCAACACAAAATCACTCAACACTCGCACATCCTTCACAATCTCACTCATTCCTCAATTCACCAATCACTATACCACGATTCAAAGCATTTAAAACAATGTAAATTTCATGAAAACGAACTGCGTGGATCCATTTATCCCTACAAAGTTTGACAACCAAGCAGTTTCAGTATAGAATTTCAAAATCATCACTTAGACATCCTATACGTTTGTTCACAAAACTATACAAAACCATTTTTACGTAATTTCCTGACTAATAAATCAAAACGCGCTATCTATACACTTTCCAAATCATTTACCCTATCATAGCAAAATACCCATACGTCCATTCCCCCACGGGCACCCTTCATCAACTAGCTCAAGTATTGGGTGGAGGAATATCATCCTCACTTGTTTCGAAATCACCTACACCATAGAGACATTATATGAGCTACAAGCTTAGTAAGTCTAAGTAAATATAAATGCATGCTGTGCATATGTCGTTCATAAAATCATGCAGTCGTTTTAATCCTTACATTACATAGCAGGATGTCACCGAGGTCTACTCTCACTAGATGGAGAGGGCACGTCTGGCAGTTAGACAGCCCTTTTTATCTACCAGGGGGAAAACATGCTTCACCCAAATGACAGCCATGTCTGAACCCCACCCCGTCGTGACCGAGATTACGTGCATTCGTTTCTTTTCATTAATTCCATTCTTTTCATAAAACGCGTGTAGAAACTCATTTTCATGTTATTTTGAAAGAGTGTGATGCATGTACAGTTCATATTGCACAATTTATAATTAACATAGAAAACAAACAATAAATCTTAGAAAACTCACCACGACCTATACTCCTAAACTACCCAACCACTTACTCTACAACTACGGAATTCACCAATATCCTCAATAACGTCATAACTCTTGGTGTAGGCCAAATCGGCCAAACAAAGCACGAAAACTTACTTCGCGTCCGTAGCACACCGAGCTTCGTCCACGAGCGTTGTTCACCTAAACCAATTCATAAAAACCATCATTAAAATTGGCCATAGAACATCGAATTTCGAAAACTAGCGAAACTCTTAACTAAAGGAAATTTCCTAAAACTCTATTTTAACTCACTGAGACATTTTATCGAGCAATTCGCGCTCGACATTCATAAACCTCCATTAATGGGGTTTTCCAAGCTTTCCAATAACCGATCCTTCACCAAAACACCAACACATCCCTTATTTCACCCAATAACGCTCAATAATCATAAATAGGGTGATAACTAACCATTCCTAACATAACCCGACTATTTTTGACAAAACCTAACAAAACCCTAATCGTTTAACGACTTAGAAATCGTGAACTAGCAGACTAAAACTATAGAATCATACCTAGGACGTTGTTTGAAGAAAGAAACGTGAAGAACTCGGGTCGATTGGTGGAGGAATCACTGGCGTTGAAGTGAAGATCACCGTGGAGGGGGAAGTCGCCAAAGAAGTTCTTCTGGAGAGGAAAAATCGCAAGTGTGGAGGAGAAGAAGAGTTTTTGTTATTTTAAATGAATTTGACTTATCAAATGATTAGTTTGCCCCTCCATTTGATTTTCTATCCATTTCTCTTCTTGTTTCGTTAATTGACTAACAATTCATTTTCTCCAAATTTTCCTTATTTTACCAATAATTCCAATTTATTGTTATGGCACTATTAAAACTTTCCGTTCGCAAAACGGACTTAATTTGACATATTTTCAAAAATCTCGTAAAATCGGGTGTTACACTTAAAATATAGATTTCTTAGTGAAGACGAAGGCAATAAGGTGCAAAATAAAGGAATGAATGGAAGAAATATGGTCACAATAAGATTGATACCACGGAGTTTGAAAAAAAAAAGTATATGATGACAGAATAAAAAAATTTCTTTTTCTTCTTTTTTTTTCACTTCTTCTTCTTCTTCTCTTTTTTTTTTTAATAAACTATCAATGGGAGCGAGAACAAATATATGAAATTATGGATCAACAACAAAGAGGAAATTGAAATAAAAAGAATGGAAGCACTAGAGGATAAACAAAACCTCAATTGGATGTCTAAGCTCTGATACCAAATGATGCAAATCTCAACAAATTTGTTGGACCCAATGTCAATAGATGGAATCAACTTCAGGATCGCCCAATAACAGTTTCAAAGTTTAGTGATTAATGACCTCGTGGTTATGTGACAACTAGAAACCAATAGTATCAAGAAAGGAATATTGATCCTGTTACTATGGAAGAGCAAGAAACCAATATTATAAGGGTTAGAAATCAAGTGGTTGCACTTGAAATTTCCGCAAGTTCTACAAAAGAACAGTTTGGAAGAAATTCTCACAAGATAATTCTCATTCTAGTGTGTCTTACTAATGAAGAACTTCCTAAGTATTTATAGGCTTACAAGAATAGTCTAGAATAGACATTAAATAGCCTTGAAAACATGAGAAAGAACTTTGCTGCTAATATGGTCTAGGTTCAGCCTTCTTTGGAAACCATCAAAACACCCTTTGGCCTTCTCTATGCCAATATTGAATACCTAGTGAATGTCACTTCGAAATTGCACTTTCTAGAGCCTTCTTTGCTGAATTTGTGATCCTTTGGGCCTAATCAAACTCTATTTGTATTTATAACACATTAATAACTTTAAAACCTATTTATTCTAGTGGTCTAGGTTCTTGAAATAAGTTATTTTGGACTTCTGCTTGAAGCTTCTTGGCCCGAGCTCTAGTGATAGGTCCATTTGGTATTTTCAATTCCTTTAAGTATTCTTCTTGGCCCAATTCTTCTTCAATGCCATCCTTGCCCACATCAAAATTGGAGTACTCGGTTTGCGAGAGCTGCACAATTTGAGGTCAGCAACGAATACGAACAGTACGTCGTCGACATGAATTTGTGGTGTGCGACTGTACCAGGTGGGAGTTTACGGGAATCCCGTGTGTCAATTCCATTTCATGCATGCATAGCATGAGAGTGCCACTGGAAAATTACGTGCATCAATGCTATCATCGGGTAACTTACCTGCATATATACTCATATTTTATGCAGCCCGTGAGCGGTCAACTAATGTGGCCGCCCGTAGAAGGTATGCACGAAATCATCCCGCCTAAAAGAAAGTGTCAACCTGGTTGGCCAAAAAAGATAAGAGTGCGAGATACTGAAAAACCATTAAGCTCCAGAGTTAGTAAGAGAAACTTCACCTTGCGGTGTGGTATATGTCGGCAGCATGGACATAATACTCGAACTTGTTCCAACAAGAGATCAACTTCAGGCGCTACTTCGCAAGACACATTTATGGGTTTCAACACATATCACGGGACGCAGGTACATTTCAACACATTTCTCCCATAAACACATCGTCATTCTTTTTAATTGTACTTTCATTTCATTATGTCCAGGAATCTTCGGTACACGGCCGCGACAAAATTTTTTTACTATTCATATGCTAAGGATCGAGTAAATTTTTTTTTTTTTTTAGCGTTGCGTCCTATAATTCTTTGTAATATACTACATATTTAATTTATTTATTTTCAAAAGGTGATTCAAATTGTAATTATTTGATGAAGTTTATTTGAACAATACTTATTTATTTTATATTAGTCAAATAATGTAACTTATATTAAATTTTAAAAATATATAGTAATTAATAAATATATAATTCCAAATTTCCATTACTAAATTTATATAATTAACAAAAAAACTTATATTAAAAGGTACATTATTACAAAAATAGACTACACTGACATAAAATTTACATATAAAAACTAAATTAAACTAAACTACGCCGGTGGGTCATCGTCGTCAGCGTTGTTCACCATCCAACACTGGAACCTCTCATCCATCTCTTTATATGACTCAACAAGATAATTTTGTGACTCAATCACCTCTCTCTAGGACGCGATCACCCCACTCTGTCCCACGGCGAGCTCATCGATTCTGCTTATGAGGAGATAGATGTCCCGATACTGGCTCTGCTATATTTCAAGCACTTGCTGCAAGTGTTGGTGGTGCGTCTGCTGCATCTCAAGCATCTGTTGGTGGTGCATGCTGCTGCATTTGCTACAGCAAATGAAGATACTACCTCGTGTCTCATCCACTAGCCTCCTCCTCCTTGGGGCCAATGGCGGCAATGTGGTTTCATCTATCAGCACTGACTGAGAGGTGGATGTCCTCTGATTGCTCTTCAGCACCCAAGCACCATCGACTTCAACGATACCCATCCGTATCAAATGAGTCATGTCAAATACATTGGTGGATCAATGAGGTATTCTCTGCTCGCCTGATCTTCAGAATCAGTGCCCTGTGTGGGAGATTCGTCCTGAATGCCCGCCTGACTTCACGCATATGACTTAAAATCAAGAAGTTAGGGTCAAAACGTTTTCCGTGGCACAGCTTTTCCATGACATAGAGGTCTATGTAGCTCACGAGATTTTGATATCCCTCTCGCGACAAAGGGTGTGGGCTAGCATGTTGTGAAGAACCCAACCTTTAACATTCAAATCTTTCGATCGTGGCTTCACGAACGCCGCAATGTTTGAATTGAGGTGAATTCCCCGTATGAACTATACTCCATCGGGCAATGTGAAAAAAAGGCAGTCTCAGGAAGCATGGTAATATTGCGCCCTTTCTATGATAAACCTCAACACTTCATTCACTAGCTCTGGACGTATCATAAACTCCTTACCAAAGATGTACGTCCTCAAACCAGTCAAAACTCCATTTCTTCTAGACGATGTCAAGTTCGCGTAGAACAAGCGAATTATTTTCTCGCAGGTATTGCCAGTCAATACATTGACCCCGCATAGGCCGATGTTCTCAAACATCTCTTTGATCCCCAACTACTCTAAACCTCTAAAGTCCACATTCATACAAAAATTAATTGAGCGTTTTAGCAAATCCTAGCTAAACCTTTCTCTGGCAACCTTCATTCAAAAATTCCATGGTAAGATCCTGTCAAGTTCATATACAACTAAAATTTCATAAGTTATTCAAATACTATGACATTATAAATAAAATGGTTTTATTAAATAAATCAAAATAAAATAAATTGTCCACTTTTTTATGATTTAGATAGAAATTGTTAAAAGAATTTCAAATATAAAATACAACGAAAACATAAGATTAATAGTCACAAACTATAATAATACTAAAAGTCGAGAGAAGTATTGAAATTATCTTATATTAATAATAGTAAAAATTTTAGTATAAAATATAATAATAACAAAAATAATAAATTAATTAAAATAAAAAAATAATTTATATATAGAATTTTATTATAATATTCTTACATCAATACAATAAAAAATACTAAAATAAGGATCATATAAGTGAGAAAAACGTAAAAAAATATAAAAAACAATGTAAACGCAAATTAATTGTATTTGACATTCTATAAAAGTAATTAAATCAAAAAGTTAAAACGTGGAGAGTACTGATTAAGATAATTCCAAGAAAGACTGTACTGGACAATCTCCTAGACAGAATTACATTTTCAAGTAAGTTCCCAGAAAAAGCTGGGGAGAGGGTCACAAACAGTCATATTTGAAACTCAGTCTCTTAGACAAAACTTACTTACACAGTACAATTACACCACTTAATACGCAGGTACGAAAAACGATAACAGATGCGATCCAATTATTTATGGTATAATAGATAAATATCTATAAAAATAAAATATAAAAAACTTCGTACCTAGCCAGTGAATGGGGAGAAATATCGTCGGAGCAAGAAAATAATCGTCGCTAATATGAAAAAAAGTATTACAAATATTTAAATAATAAAATAAAATGTATATATTTTTAGAATTTAGATAGAAACTGTTAAGATAATTTCAAATAAAAAATACAATGAAGAAAAATACATCATAAAAAATTTAATCTCGGTTTAACACCTTATATGTAACACCCGGTATTTTGACCGTGTAATAATCTGTTGAATTATTGTATGGATTTAAATTGCCATAAATACAATAACTATTTTATTGTAAAATTTTAGGAGCATTTAGTGAGGGGAGAACCAAACTAATGTGTAACTAAACAAAACACTAAGTTTAAAATGCATGGAAAGGTAAATTGGAGAGAAATTAAGGTTGGTGGGAGATAGCTAACGGATAGTTGACACTTGACAACTTGTTGAAGAAGTTAAGTTCTTCCTCCTACGTGAAACCTTCAGTTCACTTCTCTACTTCTTCTCTTCTTTCTCTATTTTCTCTCTTCCCGGCCCTTGAAACAAAGTTCCACACTTTGTTTCTCCTATATTCTTCTGTTTTCTTCCGTGAAGGTAATTCCCTGTCGATAGTTAACAAGTTTAACTATACTGTTTATTGATTTTGAGAAGTTTAGGGTTAATAACTGTATAAGCATGTTTTAGGTTCACAAACTACTGAAACTGAGACGTTCAAGACTTCTGACACCGCAGCAAACAGGTAAGTTCATATCCGTAAGTTGGCCCTTAAGGCCCTACATCTCGGAGGTACTAGGTTTTCTGTTATGTCGGGTTGTTTTGGGTAGAAAAGTTAGAGTTATGTCCTGAGATGTTTGTATTTCCGTTGTTTATTGTCTCATTTCTGTTATCTGCCAGTTTAAGTTCAGACACCGTTCATGCATACACGTTTTCCCGAAAGTTCATGCAAAAACTATTTTCTGTACACTGTTTGAAACTAAACAAGATAAAATCTGATTGAAATGTATCGGTTAAGTGTGGGACGGGGACTGACCCTCTGTTTCTGTATATATACTGTATTACTGTATGTGCCTATTGTGCACCCTCTGCTTGTCAGTTCCCCTACAAGCCCCACTTATACCCCTCTGCCACTGAAACATAATGTTCTGTACTGTCACTGTATTCTGAAAACCGCATGCATAGCATTTTGCATCACTGCATATATATATATATGTTCTTACTGAGTTTTAGACTCATAGGTGAACTCCCCGATGTAGGTACTGAACCCGAAAATGAGGACTTCGTGCCTCAGTCTGATGAATAGGTGGCTGGTGGATCGAGCTCATGGGGGTGTGGTTGCTGCAGCCAGACAAATTCTGTCCCAAGGTTTAAGTATTTAAAGTCAAGTCTATGTCTGTAAACCCTACTGGGACTCTGGTGTTTAGATTTAAAACTCTGCTAGGATTCTATGTTTTTGTTTTAAAAACTCTGTAGGGAAAATTCTGTTGAATATTCTGCAAATATATGTTAGGTTATGTACTGATCCTCAGATTTTAAAACAATGCACAGATTTTGATGTCTAAGTTTCAAAAACTACTGTATTTGACAGTTTAATTCATGATCTGAATGTTCTGGAAATTGTTGAGGATATTTTCTGTTAGTTTGTGCATGGATGATTCCTGGATTTAGGACTATCCATGCAGTCTATTTCTTTGAATCTGTCAATTGTAAAGTATGACCTACAACCTTGTTTATAATCGGGTATTGAAGGTCTACAACCTTCATACCTTTTGTTTGTGCTGTATTTGACAGTTGAATTAAGTTCTGAAGTATTCTGAAATGGTTTGGAATATTTTCTGTATCCTTAAGTCTCTGTTATACCTACTGTTGTGCTCAAGAACCATGTTTAGAAGTGGTTTGAGAATCTGAAACTTTACTGCCTTCTGTTTTATGCCCCCCTGTTCGTATGTCTTCCTGTTAAAATCGTCAAGCCCTGCCTTAAAAACTGCATCTTCCGATCACGTTCACTGCTGTTTTAAGTGTACATCCACCGATAGTCATTGTTCACATTTTGTCTTATCTCATCCACCGGTGAACAGTAGATTTCATCACAGTCTTAGTTACTTCTGCCGATTTCATCTGCTGCCTTCATCTTCGATGACGTCATCTCCTCTTCTGATGACGTCATCTCCTCTTCCGATGACATCATCTCCTCTTTCCGATGACGTCACCATAGCTTTTCTCCTGCCGATTGCATCTGCTGCCTTCATCTTCCGATGATGTCATCTCCTCTTCCGATGACGTCACCATAGCTTTTCTCCTGCCGATTGCATCTCCTGCCTTCATCTTCCGATGACGTCACCATAGCTTTTCTCCTGCCGATTGCATCTGCTGCCTTCATCTTCCGATGACGTCATCTCCTCTTCTGATGACGTCATCTCCTCTTCTGATGACGTCATCTCCTCTTCTGATGACGTCATCTCCTCTTCTGATGACGTCATCTCCTCTTCTGATGACGTCATCTCCTCTTCCGATGACGTCACCATAGCTTTTCTCCTGCCGATTGCATCTGCTGCCTTCATCTTCCGATGACGTCACCATAGCTTTTCTCCTGCCGATTGCATCTGCTGCCTTCATCTTCCGATGACGTCATCTCCTCTTCTGATGACGTCATCTCCTCTTCTGATGACGTCATCTCCTCTTCCGATGACGTCACCATAGCTTTTCTCCTGCCGATTGCATCTGCTGCCTTCATCTTCCGATGACGTCATCTCCTCTTCTGATGACGTCATCTCCTCTTCTGATGACGTCATCTCCTCTTCCGATGACGTCACCATAGCTTTTCTCCTGCCGATTGCATCTGCTGCCTTCATCTTCCGATGACGTCACCATAGCTTTTCTCCTGCCGATTGCATCTGCTGCCTTCATCTTCCGATGACGTCATCTCCTCTTCTGATGACGTCATCTCCTCTTCTGATGACGTCATCTCCTCTTCTGATGACGTCATCTCCTCTTCTGATGACGTCATCTCCTCTTCTGATGACGTCATCTCCTCTTCTGATGACGTCATCTCCTCTTCTGATGACGTCATCTCCTCTTCCGATGACGTCACCATAGCTTTTCTCCTGCCGATTGCATCTGCTGCCTTCATCTTCCGATGACGTCATCTCCTCTTCTGATGACGTCATCTCCTCTTCTGATGACGTCATCTCCTCTTCTGATGACGTCATCTCCTCTTCTGATGACGTCATCTCCTCTTCTGATGACGTCATCTCCTCTTCTGATGACGTCATCTCCTCTTCTGATGACGTCATCTCCTCTTCCGATGACGTCATCTCCTCTTCTGATGACGTCATCTCCTCTTCCGATGACGTCACCATAGCTTTTCTCCTGCCGATTGCATCTGCTGCCTTCATCTTCCGATGACGTCATCTCCTCTTCTGATGACGTCATCTCCTCTTCTGATGACGTCATCTCCTCTTCTGATGACGTCATCTCCTCTTCTGATGACGTCATCTCCTCTTCCGATGACGTCACCATAGCTTTTCTCCTGCCGATTGCATCTGCTGCCTTCATCTTCCGATGACGTCATCTCCTCTTCTGATGACGTCATCTCCTCTTCTGATGACGTCATCTCCTCTTCTGATGACGTCATCTCCTCTTCCGATGACGTCATCTCCTCTTCTGATGACGTCATCTCCTCTTCTGATGACGTCATCTCCTCTTCTTAATTTTGCCTTATATCCACCGATTTAACTCGATGTCTGCTTCTTCCGTCAACACCTTCTGCCAGTTTATTTACTTTTGTCTTCATCACTTCCTGCTTTTTTTCTATCATCCATTTTGCGTCCCGATTCTGTTTACTGTTTTCTCGTTTTGCTTCCAAATCCAGAAACTATTTTATCCTTCTGAAAACTTTTAAGAAGTTGTCTTAAAAGTCCGGTCTGTTATGTTAAAAAAAAAATATGTGCCCGTTTTCTGTTAAATGCCCGGGGTGATGGCTGGGTTCTCGGATCCTGCTGATCGGGATCCGGACTCGGGCCGTCACATTATATATGAGTTTTTTTTTAAATCCAGAAAAAAATGATAAAATTAAAAAAAAAAACTTTGCAGCTAGCAGTTAAACGTGAAAAAATATCGCTGAAACAAGAAAATAGTCGAGAGAGTATTGAAAGTTTGGTGTGATTTGAAAAAAGGAGGAAGACTTTATATAGGGGGAAGTGTGGCCGTCCTCTTCCCAAACTTAAAAAAAAAAACTTTTTACATAGACGAGACGACCGGTTCAATTGAATCGGTTGTCCTCATCGCAAAACTGAGAAAAAAATTTCTCTTTTACGAACATCCCGACTGGTCCAGCTGGACATCGATCTCTGCCCAAAAAGATCAGGGAGTGCCCGCGCCCAGTGGCAGAAGTCCTCACCCCGTGATGGAGAGTGAAAAAATGCACTCTCGTCGGGCAGGGTGGCACCACCCTATGTCAACCCCGTTGCCTGGTTGAGTGCAAAACCGGGGGTGGCAAAATCAAGGTAGATCGGCCCCCTAACCTAGAGATCGAGACGCTGATAAAGTTTAATTAGAACGTTTTTATTCTTTCAGAGTTTAAATTGAATATCACCCTTTATTAAATTTAATTGTCTAAATCCCTATCCAAAAGGGCAATTTGGTAATTCTAATGTTCGTCATCAACCTTCCAACGAGAGAGCCCTTCCGTCCTCGCTTGTCTTCTCTCTTCGACTCGCCTTAAGTTCTCACTCTGATACTTCAACTCCGACGGTTTCGCCGGCGTTTTGGAGAAGCGCCCCTTCTTCTATCTCTTCAATTCATCGAAGTTTTCATCTCTTTCTTCCTTGTATACGATGGAAGAAACACTTCCGCGAATTTGATAGCCGTGGCCGTTAATTCTCTCTTATCTCGTTCGCATTATCCTTCCCGGGTATTCTTTTCTCTCGTCATGCTTTTTTTTTATCAGACTCATAATTGGTTGTTCCAAGTGGTTTCAGCATCAGTTATTGTTTTTTCTTGGTTGTAATCTTTTTGAATTTTTTGCCTCTTTATTTATCACTGAAGTTGCACATGCTATTTAGTCTTTTATTCTAATTTCGAAGCTAATATATTGTCTATCAGCGTGTTGGCTGGGGAGCCCTAGATAAGAATTTGATATTGGTATTTGATGTCTGAGAAAAGTTGAGGGTTTTTTGAGATTTGATTAGGAACGAGTTACTCAAAATGAAGCGCATTTTTTTCTCCAATACCATATTTTCCCTTGTTAGTTGCAAAGCATCATATTGCTGTTTACATCTATGTGTGTAGTTATAGTGGGGGCCTTGAAAAAAACTACAATAGGTTCCTGCCTTATGAGAAAATTCATACCAGATGAATTAGAAATGGAGAATGTGGCATTCTTTGTATTGAATCAGATTTTGAAAAAGCACAGCAAAAATGATGATAGTTAATTGTGAAATCAATTCAAGTGTTACTTTATGGTTTCTCAGTGTCAGCTCCATGTGATTATTTAGTAACTTCATTTATGAAACGTTTCATTATCTTTGTTATTTGTATTAATATAGAGAAGTGATATTGGTTGTTTTTTGGGCTTATTCTCATTCCTGATTTCTAGCTCTACCTGATATAATTTCAGGTAAATTTAATGATGTAAGGTTTCAGTTTTGAGGAAATTTACTTTCATATGAACTTAATTTGAAACCTCATGCACTTATCAAAATAATCGGCAACTATTTTTGGTTCATGGTTAAAGATGGAGGGGAAATGATACCACATTGCTATCTAATAGCATTTCAATGATGACGTTCGCTCTCTTGTTGTCCAAGTTGTGCATCAGTTTTCAATTATTGTCTTTTTCTTGCCATGTTCAGGTTTCTTTAGGCAGTTGTTCTTTCTGAATTGCTATATTTGAACCATGGGTAGTACTTTCAATCCACAAATTCTAGTCGAAAAGCTAGCCAAGCTCAACAACTCGCAGGCGAGCATAGAGAGTATCCTCTTTGTGTAATCGATAGGATTCTCAATGGTTTTCATTTCACCAGTCTTCACTTTATTGCTTGCAATTCTTTTCAATTGTAGCACTAAGCTTGTGATAAAATATACACTATGCCAGGGAGTTTCATTTAAATGCTCCTCTTTACGTGGTATATGCGAAATGGAAAGTGATCTGTAGTAGTAATTTTTTTTTCTCAAGATGATTTCGATGGATCTTTAATTGAAAAAACATTATTAGATTTTGTAATATGCTGACTTCAAGTGGTATACTGATTATTTTTTGTCAAATGTTAAGTTGTATTTAGGGTTTTAGAAATGAACAAAGAGAATTGTTGATATGTAAATTACTAGATAACTATTATTTTTTAATTGGTGGTAAACTCATCAATTAATCAGCAGGATTGATATGTAATTTAGTTAAGTGCAAACGCCTGTCAGGTTCATCAAAATTACTTACTAATTGCATGAAGTGAGGAGGTAAGGCAAACTTAATGGGTGTCGGAGGATTTAAAACCGGATAAAATGAAGGTCTCTAATCGCTTGAGTTAATGTCTTTGGGTTACTATTCCTCATTATTGATACTAAATCCCTTTTTCGTTCATTATGATCTTTTTATGGTTTATGTATTCTCATTTCTTTACTCTTTTCATGCAAATTTTATATTCGAATTAGTTCTCATCAGCTTCCCTTAATGCGATTAAGCTTTGTCCCACTGGTGTATATTCCATATGAATAAAGCACAACAAGTTGTGGAAACATGGGCTAGGCAGTTTCATTGCTCTCCTCGAGAGCAGAGACTAGCCTTTTTGTATCTTGCAAATGACATATTGCAGAACAGTCGGAGAAAGGGTTCAGAATTCGTTGGTGAATTTTGGAGAGTTCTTCCAGATGCTCTTCGTGATGTAGTTCAAAGTGGGGATGATTTTGGAAGAAATGCGGCCCTTCGTCTGGTATGTTATTTTCTGTACTTTTAGGAAAAATTAACAAAAAATGATGCGTCATTAGTGGTGCTTACTTATCTATTACAATGTTTACAATGTTAAAAGATTTGCTTCTCTCCCCGTAATCTTTACTTCTGTTCTACAACTGGACATCCTGTCTATCAACATTCTTATACTATAGTGTGATAATTTGATCTAACTTTTTGGTCACGAGTGCTGAACTTGTTAGAATGAGTCATCACAAGAAATTGTATCGAGATAACAGGGTATCCAGTTCCATTTGAGTTCAATAAAATTCTTTACTATTGTTAGCATTGGTCGGATACACACAATTATGGTTTATTAAATCCTCAACTTTCTTACAGGTAGATGAGTGGTAAATTATATTACTGATATAAATTCTTTTTTCGCTTATAGATTGGCATTTGGGAAGAAAGAAAGGTTTTTGGTTCTCGGGCCCAATTTCTTAAGGAAGAGCTTATTGGAAAGCCCCTGGACTCTAGTAATAGGAATGGAAAACATTTCAGTCCTAAATTGGTAAAAACTGTTCTCATGTCTGCTTTGTTGCAGGTGCATGTTATTATACATACACTTTGAGGACTAATTTCATCTCATATTAACATCCTTTCAAACAGAAACAAGTTGCTGGCCTTTCCATGGACAAAATTGTTTCAGGTTACCAAGCTGTTTATAGTAGCCACATTGATGAAGATGTAATATTGGGCAAATGCCAAAATGCTATCAGCTATCTGGAGAAAGTGGAGAAGGAAGTTGGTACTGATATCAATTCAGGTGCTTGGCTATGGAATTCTGAATTTTATTTTCGTTTTATTTCTTTTCCTTTATGTGCATATTCACTTTGTTTATTTATGACCATCAAAACTGTAACGACCCGTAATTTGGCCGTTGATAACTTAACTTTTCGTAAAACTTTAGAAGAAAATTCTTAGAAAATATTATACATCCTTAAAAACACTCCAAAACGTGTGAATTTCTTTTATAAATCATTGTGGAAAACGTTTGTAAAATTTTTCTTAAATTTATTTATTTATTTATTTATTTATTTATTTATTTATTTATTTATTTATTTATTTATTTATTTATTTATTTATTTATTTATTTATTTATTTATTTATTTATTTATTTATTTATTTATTTATTTATTTATTTATTTATTTATTTATTTATTTATTTATTTATTTATTTATTTATTTATTTATTTATTTATTTATTTATTTATTTATTTATTTATTTATTTATTTATTTATTTATTTATTTATTTATTTATTTATTTATTTATTTATTTATTTATTTATTTATTTATTTATTTATTTATTTATTTATTTATTTATTTATTTATTTATTTATTTATTTATTTATTTATTTATTTATTTATTTATTTATTTATTTATTTATTTATTTATTTATTTATTTATTTATTTATTTATTTATTTATTTATTTATTTATTTATTTATTTATTTATTTATTTATTTATTTATTTATTTATTTATTTATTTATTTATTTATTTATTTTTTACTCGGCACTGTTCACCCGTAGCCGAGTATAGGGAAATCCTGGATCGTTACAAAGCAGACAATATCTTACTGAAATATAGAGGTCGTTACAAATGGTATCAGAGCCTTTATTCAACCTGAAATGTAGCTGACGAAGATGTCGGGTTCCCAAAAGAGGGAGTTATTGTGACGACCTGAGAAGGGGTTGGGCGCAATCCCACATCGCTTGGGAGGAAGATGGAAATGAAATATATGTAAATGATGTCTCCCCTAGAAAGTAAGACGCGTTTTGTAGCACAATTGCACCAGATCTCATATGCGAAGTTAAGAGTGCTCGGGCGAGAGCAGTACTAAGTTGGGTGACCATTTGGGAAGTCCTCGTTGAAAATAAATCCGTGAGTACGATTGCGGGGCAAACCTCGAGGATCTAAGCCTGAGTATAGGCAAATCCCGGATCGTTATAAAGATGACAATATCTTACTGGAAAAGAAGGGTCGTTAGAAAAACCCGAAAAGTCTATTCATGTATTGATCAATCGATTTTTTGCCTTTTCATTTCATGAGGATGAAACAATTGAGTTGGTTGAAGAAGGAATGACACAAATACAACCCAGAGGAATGAAGGTCCATATCCTTTTATAACTAACATGTAGTCTCATTTGACACCTCATAATAAATTATGGTGTGGGAAAACTCATGAGACTCTAAGTCGTTGAGTTACCTCTAAACTTAATATACCAAGGACGAGGTAGAAAATGAGGATTATGGAGGACACAGCTGGGGCATATTTGTAGAAAATGAGGATCGTGAAGGACATAGTTAGGGCATATTTGTGCGGAAAGCATTGAACAAAGGAAGGTAGCTTGGTGGAATCAATGGTCTTCCAAGAAAATGCTCTAAACTCTGGTTTTTCACATGGAAGGTAAAATCATGAAAGAAGAGAAATATATGAGTATTATGCTTCAAGGTCTGACGAAAAAAACCTACTTACTAACTTGGTAATTGTCGAGAGTGAATTGGGGATGAGGAAGGCGGGCAACATAGGAAATAATATTTCCGAGGTGACAAAGTTTGTTATGGTAGTGTGGGGTGTTTTGTCAACTTAGGCGGAGCAGGAAAGAGATATGTATGGAAAGAAGGAAGGAGAAAGACATGTGGATATCTGTTTGAGTATTTTGCATTGCAGGGTTCTATTATCAGTAATTCAATTTTGGAGAATCAGCTCCAGCTTTTGGTAGGAGTCCTTTTAGTAAAGAGTGTAATTTTCAGGGTTAACTATGCATTTGTTGCACATTGCTGGTAGAGACCACCATACTAACTCGTATTACTCAATACCGTAAACACTTTATATTGAAACAAGACGTTCAAGCCATTTGCTTGAAAAGCACGACTTGAGCTGAAATATGTTAGGAAACCACCGATTATATACACATATTCCAGGAGGAGGAGGGACATCCGGAAGTAGCTATGTTATTTTAATACATTTATGTTACTCTTTAATATTTTTTATGTTTTATGTTATGAAGGGAGGGGTAGGAGTTTAATTACAGGAGGTGTTAGGGGTAAAATGGGGAGATGAGTTATAATTCTGTTAGAGGAGGGGTATATGCGAGGAGAGAGGGGGAAGGAGGAGAGATTATTACGAGTAAAGAGGGAGAGAGTAGGGGCTCTAGAATACCTCTACATTGTTACTGAACTTTGGCTGGATAATTGGAAATTGCTGGTTTCTGCGTTTGTGATAAATGTCGATGTTCTAGTGTTCTTGTTTTTGCTTCTCTGGTTGTAGTTGAACTGGAGCAGGACAGGGGTGCTAACAAAATACTCTTTCTCCAACTTTGGGTGTTAAGATAACCTGATATCAGAAATTTGTCATTACTATATCTCTTAAAATTGAAATATCTGTCAGTATGAACCACTAAAATTTGGCTTGTACAAGAAAGGAAAAACTAAGAAATAATTTTAATGGCCAACTCATCTCAATACAACAATATATACTTTTGGTCTTTGCAGTGATCTAGCAAATAATATATCTTTTTTTATACTTTTTTTTTTCAAAAATCACTTATTGTTTTAATTTTTAAGGTAATTACATGTTTTAAAATTTTCTGCCTGACTGATATAACTTATCAATTGCATTGAAAATATAGTGTGACAATAAAAAGTGGAAGACTAAGATACTAGCAGCGGTGATATATTTTATCTTTCTTTAGTTGAAGCTGAAAAAGTTAAGTTATTCTGAAAATGTGAGTAATCTTCTCAACGGATAATATAATTGTGATTCTTCTTTTTAAAAAAGTATGAATGTTGATGTCTTATTTCGTAGTTTCACATATGTTTGGACCACTTTTGTTTCCATGTTATTGTTTATATGAGTTTTCTTAGGTTAATTTTCCACCCTTTTCCACGTCTTTTATTATGATAGATATTTCTTGCATGAATTGCACAACCAGGGAAATTTCATGGATCTTCAATTATGGAGGAGCTGCAGGGGCAGCATTCTGTTCTAAGGGACTGTATTGAGCATCTGTTAGTAGTTGAGTCATCTAGGGCTACTCTTGTGTCTCATCTGAAAGAGGCTCTTAGGGAGCAGGTTGGTTAGCGTTTACTGCTAGAAACTATTGACATTATTTCGTACGCCTTGTTGACTATTATATTGACATTATTTCGTACCAGGAATCCAAGTTGGATCAAGTTCGCAATCAACTTCAGGTTTGCACTTCAACAAATTCCAAATATTGTTTTAGAACTTAATTCTTCTAATGGTCGCAATAGAGAAGAAAAGCTAGGATTTTTTTTTTTTTTTTTTTTTTTTTTTCTTTTGCATCTTACACCGGTAAAGATATGCTCTCATTGTGTTTTAGTGGTTAAAATATCTTTGAACATTAATTCACTGAATATGATTACAGTCATTACCTTAGAGTTTAAATTTTCTTTGCTGCGTTCCTTCCATGCTGTCTACCAATTATAGAGCGTTGAAAAATTTTAAGCGTAACTGCCTTTGATGGCTTGATTTTTATTGTTGTATCGGTGGTACAATTTTTGATCATTTGGTTAGAAGTTCATATTGACAACATTTTTGTGCCCCAAGCATATATTTTGGCCTCAAATTTCAAATTATATTTACAATTTGATGTCGAAGCTGATTCTTTGTGTGTTTCATGTAAAACTAAGTACTCTCTCAAAACAGTGAAAAAAAAAAGGGTTCTAAACTTGTTCTTCTAATTTAAATAATTAAAGTCCCTCTTTCTGCACAATTATCTTATTTGTTTCTGAATGTATGCTGGCAATTTTGAAGTTCATTTCGAACTCTCTGGAAAAATGAGTCATCCATCCCATGCTTCCCATAAATAGTGACAGTATCATAAGCCCAGTTGTGATAAGTTTCTATTAATTGTATTGTGGTATAATTTGTTCCAATCACGTTTGTGTTCATTGTCTAACAAACGTTATTTGGTTTGGCAGGCTGCACAGTCCCAGTCGGAACAGACTGGTAACACCTGCAGACAGTTGCTGAACAATGTCAATGTGCAATCTAGAGTTGAGCAAAACTCAATGGAGTCTCATACCTCCATGGCTCCACACAGTTTTCTATCTTTTCCTGGAAAATCAGGGCAATGTCGAGGATGATCCCCGAAAGTCAGCAGCAGCGGCTGTGGCTGCAAAGCTTACTGCTTCTACATCCTCAGCGCAAATGCTCTCATACGTTTTATCATCTCTCGCATCAGAGGGTGTGATAGGAAACCCAGTTAGAGATCCTTCTGGCTCCATTGACTATCCATCTGAAAAGAGACATAAGCTGGAAATTGATCAGACAGCTTACATGAACAACCCTCAACCCTTTTCACAGCCTGAAACAATGCCACACAACCAACAACAATATACTCCAACTAACCTTCCTCCTCCCCCATCATCATCTCCTCCACCCTTACCCCCAATACCTCCAGTCCAACAGTACCCAGTTGCACAGTTCATGCCGAGTGCTAGTGGGCAGTACACGTACAGTATGATCCAACAACCGCAGCAAGCTCCCCTCCCTGCTTATCCAACAATTGGGGCTCCAGCAACTGGCATTTCTCCCTACACAATGCCGACAAATTCTTACCAAAATCTTCAGAGTTCGGAAGGTAATTTATATAATCAGCCATCATCTTTGCCAATGGCACCGATTTCTCGGCAATAATCAGTTAATAATGGCGAACACTTGATGGAGCGAAGTTGCAGGGAGAATGGTTTGTCGAACACAACACTTTTTCAACAAGTTGTGCTACATCTTTATGGAACTACAGCTTAAAGTGGGAGTTTTCATAACATAATGTTGTTTCTGGGTTTCAATACACCTTATTAAAGTCTGCATATATAAATGATTGTAATTTATTTCTTCTTTTTTCTTTTTGCAATCACTAGATTTATAGGTGAGAGTTAGAACTACTAGTCTGTTTCTTAGTTAGATGGAGATGATGTTGGGTGGTTGTTCATTGCTTGTGGATATTGTATGGCTAATAGTCGTTTAACTTAGCATTATTCTAATTGAGTTTCTAGTTTGTATTAATCATTGGAAGTTTTTGTCTTTTAACCTCTCTCGCTCTCTGGCTAAGAGAGTGCAATGGAGGACATTTTGTGGAAACTGAAGTGGAGAGGGAGACAACAGGCAAAAGTCAGATCCAACATTAGGGACAAATCCAGCACACAAATGCGCAACTTTTGGGAAAAGAAAGAGGTAATATTTAGGTCAAAAAACTCAAGTTCCGAGGAACATCACCAACATGGCCTTGATATTTGAAGCAAATCACATAATTCTATCCATTAGAAACCACAAACCAGGACTACACTTGAAAGAATACGAGAAGTAAGGTGTGTCAAACTAGTAGGCTATCTTAGACATCGAATGTTAAAATCCTTTAGTTTAATTGGTATGACAAACAAGGTGGTTTATACAAAGAGAAGAAATGGCATCAATTGAGGGGTTCTAATGTTTGGTTATTCACACTAACCTTACATAAATTTACCTCTTTTCTCCTTTGTTTTTTCTTAAATACTACCATATTTGTAAATCTAGCTCCACTTTGTAATCTTTTTTCTCCCGCTTAAACCTTGACATGACATGTTTTCATTATTCAATGTACAAATAACTATTTATTATTAACAAAATAGGTAATTGTAAGAGTTTGTTGACTTGAATTTTGTATAGATTGACCCAAAAACTCAGTGCTACCTATGTGATGAGACTAGATTATGAGTTTTTTTTTTGGTAATAGCAAAGATATATGTCGATGCTTTTAATCTTATAGAGTGATAATTTTTGTTCTATGAAGATAAAGATGACTTAAATCACGTAATTATGTGGGTCTTCTCATATTAGGAGAATTGTGCATTCTCACATCACTTTGAAAAGATAGACGTGAATTGTTCGTAAGTATAGTTATACTCTCGACCTATAACACACGTTTTGAGATGGAATTCAACAACAAAAAGTGTAGCCTCTAATCCTAAAGCAAATAATATTGTGGTTGCAAGACTCCACAAGTAGGATTTCATTATGTTCTGTTATAGTATCAAAGCACCGAGACGATTCCAAAATCAGTGAGACAAATCCATATGTTTTTAACTTGTCAAAAGTATGTGGTGGGAGACCATGTATGGATACATATATTTTTTTTTTCTTAAAACCTATAATGTAAGAGGCCTTCTTTGTCTTTGAGAAGGTTCTTTTTGTTCATCAAGTTAACATTCATTATCCTTGAGGCTTAGATCAATGCAAAAAGTAGTGATTTCTCCCTAAACATGCTCTGCAACGTCTTCCAATGCTCCAAGTATAATATTATCCGCTTTGGGTCGGAGTCCGTACGGATTTGTTATTGGGATTAATCCAAAACGTTGTCATATGTAGGAAGATGAACTCTATTTATTAACCATGCATTTTTCACTCTTCCAAACAATGTGAGACTATGCACACCCACTAGTAGAGGTGTGCAATTGTCGGTTCGGTTTGGTTTTGGAGTGAAACCAACCAAACTGACAAGCTTTCAGTTCCGATTATTTAATCTGAAACTGGTCGGAAAACCAATTAGAACCGAACCGAAACTATCAGTTCGGTTTCGGTTTGTCAAATTATTAAAAAAATTATTTAAAATAATATAAAATATATTATATATCCCAAGAATATATACACCAAAAATAAATATAGAGCTTTGTGTCAGTATCTTGTAAGTTCATAACAAAACAAGTTAATATAGCAAAATATAAAATCAAACCAAAGTATGAAGTAAGTAAAATTATCCGTTATCAAAAAGACAAACAAAAAAATACTGAATAATATCCGCTTCAAGCTTTCAACTATTCCACAAATATTGGAACACTATCTCCATCTCCATTAGTTGATGTAAAATTTGCAAAATGTAGTTGGTAAACCAATTAGGTAAAATGAATTAGAAATATAAAATGAAAAGAAAAAGATTGTTATCGAATAATAACAAAAAAAAAAAAATTAGAATACTAAGATTTACGTGAAAAACTCTTTTGAGAAAAAAAACTACATACATAAGAGAATTTTATTATATGAAGATCAAAATACATCTATGAGTTTCATGACTCTAGCTTACATGAATTTATAGAAAGAAATGATATCTTCAATGACAAGCATCTTTCTACTTCTCTACCAATCGTTTCACCTTTATGATTTGAAATTAAGCAAAAATTGATAATTCTCTTACATAAGATCCAATCACTATCAATATAATGAGCAGTTAATACCATGTATGTAATACCCGACTTTTCGGGATATTATTATTTTAATATATAATGATATTTTTGTAAATATGTCAAATCAAGTCCGTTTTACGAAAAGAAAGCTTTAATACGATCTTAGTGATTAATAAGAATTTACGGGATTTTTCAGAGTAATAAAATTATATTCCGAGTAATTAAGTTTATCGTAATATAAAGGACGTTTTAGTAAAAATAGTAAACGAGGTCCGATTTGCGAACGGACAGTTTTAATAGAACCCAAATAATAAGTGGGACTTATTGGTGAAATAAGGAGAATTGGTGGAACCGAATAGCTAGCAAATTAATGAAATGAAGGACGAAACAAAATAGAAATAAGAGCTAAGGGCATTTTAGTAATTTGTCAAACCAAATTATATTAAATCAAATTTTTTCTTCTTCTCCCTCACTTCTTTTTCTTTCCTGTTTTTCACGAAAACGCCAGAGAGCATTTCCTCTCTGCCGTCGACGCCGATTCAACATCCGACCTCCGTTCTTCCTCCCGATCGTCCCGTTTCCTTCACGCTTCCTCCTCCAATCGACGCTCTAGGTATGATTCTATAGTTTTAGAGCGTTAAATCTCGAGTTTCGTAGAGTTATACGTTTAGGTTTACGATTAGGGTTTTGATAAAAAACACGATTTAGAGTTCGAAATCAATGGGTTTGCCTTAATTAAGAATATGTTGAACATATTGGACGTTATGGGACGAAGTTAATTGATTTTAGGACGAAAGTTAGAATTTGAGAATTTTAGGGGAAAAAGCTCGTAATTGGAATTGTGTGGTGCCGAGCGTAGAATGCTCAATGAAATAGTTCAATTAATCGAATTAGAGCCTTAGGAAGTTTCTTTAGTTAAGATTTCGTTAATTTGGACGTTATCGGTTAAAACGCATTTTAACGATAATTGTTGTGAATTGCTTAGGTGAGCAACGCTCGTGGACGGAGCTTGAGCTGCAACGGACGCGAGGTAAGTTCTCGTGACTTACTCTGACCGATTGGTCTACACCGTACTTCGATGTAGCGTCGAGGATCTTAGTGGATTGTTTGTTTTAACTTGCTTTGGTTGGGTAGTTAGGTTTAAACGTTTTGTAGGTTATTTCCTTTATAGTCTTGATGGTACGCATGCTTGTTTGTTTACATTTAGATTGAACTGTTCATGCATCACGTATTTTAAACTAAGCATGAAAATGAATTTCCGCACGATGTTTTCATAAAACCGTTGTGGCCCAGAAATTGGGGGCTATTGATCTATCGTGCGGGCCGATTAAGGGTCTGGCCGATACCACATCTCATGTACTGTAATTAATGAACGTAATCTGTTATCTGGTCACGCGAGGTGGGGCTCAGGCACGGCTGTACGTGTTGTAAGAGTGTACCCCCTCCTCTAACCGCACGGGGTAGTCCGACCGCTGGATGGGCCCCCTTCGGTTAGGGGGATGAGATCTCGGTGATATACTGTCTGCGACGCTCTGTATGTTAAGCATGATTTCCGAACTCCATATGCACTGCACGCATCTATATTAACGTAGAATTTACTGAGCCTTTAGCTCATAGTGTGTCTGTATGGTGTAGGTGACATCGAGCCAGGTGAGGACGACGTTCCTCCTCCTGATGTGTGAGGCAGTTGGCGGAAGGTGGATTGCGGTGGTGTGTTGCGCAGTCGATGCTTAACCGACCCGTGGGGATGTATGTATAGATTTTGAGGGTTTTTGGACTGATAATTGTATAGACATTTTAGGATGCTTGGTTCTGGTAGTTGAAAGGTTTACGTTTTGAGTTGTTTATAAAACGTTTTGAAATGTATTTTGTAAACATATGGTATAAGGGGATGCTCAGTTTTTAAACAAAACCATGCGGTTCGTTTTCTTAAATTTGATTCGGTTTAAAAGTGGGTTGTGTGCGTTTTGCGATTTGCATGTAGGGAAGGAGAGAATTGTTTTATAGTCAGTTTTGATGAAGATGTATGGAAGAAAATGTTGGGTTGCTCTCTGGAATCTCGGATTCCAGAGAGTAAGATCGGGCGCTGCAATATGTAGCGACTGATCGCTGTATTGCAGCGACCAGTCGCTGCTTCTCTTTTTCCTCTGCCTTCCGGTTCTGCCCCTAACCAATTTGATAAATGTTTTAATTGTTTTAAATAGATTTAAGTTCATAAATGGTTTTGTTTTAAGTGGTTTAAAATGTAGACTTCAATTCCGCTTAAGTTTAATTAAGTATAAAAAAAAAATATGTACGGGAAAATGGGTACAGTGTCTAGGTTGTGACAATGTAACTCGAATTTTGCATAGAAGTCCATGTATATGTAGTCAAGCATACTCGCTGAGATGTCTTTCTAAAATAATTTTTCAATTTTAATTTTTCTTTCTCATAAATACTTAAAATATCTCGTGCAATGGTAGTTCTAGAAGGTATGAAAAACTTTGGTTGAACATATTGCGAATATGTTCTAAAATCCTCTCCTTCAACAAATTTCAAAGGCAATTCGTCAACAATGATAATTTTTGCAAGCAGTTCTCAACAAGTTGCAAGACTAAAACAAGTTACATTCATTCCCTCTCTCATATTCTAATAGTTTAATGTTTTTTGCTTACTATCGACATTTGCCAACAATTTGTTGCAAGTAAGAATGTGTCTTTTCAAATTTGATGTCTCATTCTTCGATGCGTACATGCATATGACTGTGAACAATGATTACATTTTGCTCTAAGGTTGTAATTATAAGAACTTTCAATCTTAGTGAAATGATTTCAAACTTCTTATTTTTTTATTTTCGTTTGACTAAGAATAGGACCACCTATACTTTCAGTAATACTTTCCATCTTAGAACAATAATTAATTAATCAAAGATACAATTAAAGTTATTAAACTACAAAGTTCACACTTCACATTAATCAAAACAAAATTAAAATACTAGTTCACATTTCTAAACTTATGGTTTGAAAAATTTGGATCCGATCAGTTCCTCAAAATAATCACACATTTATCAGTTCCTCCAATAATATGTAAAAGTAAAAAAACAAGATGGTCTTCTGCATCTAGATCTGTATTAGTTCTTCAAACATTTCCATGGCTCGAGCCGGCAAACCGATGATCACATTTATGTTTTTCCTCTCTTTTCCATGCTATAGGAACAATATCACTTCCTTCTCCGGCAATGCCACCAGTGCTGAAAGAATAGGTTCTCCCCAGCCGAAGTCGGCAAGTGTGAAATGAGAGTCTAGATCAAGTAGTGATGAGAAGAGTGAAAGTGAGTGAAGGTCTAGCTCTTGTCATTTCGAAGAAATCTATGGCGGATCTCATATAGTTGTCCCTAACGATTTCTATTGCCTCCTGAACTAGGCTGACTGTAACACCCAGAAATTTCGTTTTAAGAATTTCGAGCTTTATGTTCGAATACTAAGTATTTAAGCATTATAGAATTTTAAATTCGTAGAAATATTAAATTAAGCTCAAATGACCAACGGGAAGTTCCATTAGAACCCTAAGAATAAATAGGAATATTTGGTAAGATAAAATATTTTGGAGGAACCAAATTGGTTGAGGAAATAACGGATTTAGCTAAGGGAAATAAGCTATGGGCATTTTGGTCATTTTAAAGATAAAATTTTAATAAAAGGCTAAATGCTCTCTCTCTCTTCCTCACTTCTTCTCCATGCACGAAATCCCTTTTCTTCTCTCCTTTGGCGATTTCTTTCTTTCTCCATCGCCATCTCCACGGTTCAATCTCTCTTCCATTTTAGGCGATTTGTTCCTTCAAGTTCCTTCAACAAAACAACGTGCTAGGTAAGCTCTACGTTTTGGTTAAGCTTATTGGTGGTTTGGAGTGATTTTGAGTTAGGGTTTGTGAAGAAAAATTAGGGGTTTAGTTAGAAATAGTTAGGGTTGTTTATTAATTTCTTATTGATGATGTTTAATGTAAAATCGAAGTTGTTGGAGAAGATTAATGGTGTTGGATGATATTAATGTCAAGTTAGGGTTGTTAGAAATGTGGTTGAAAGACATTAATGGAGGTTTTTGAAGTTGTGAGCACCAAGTGCTCGATAAAATGTCTAAATGAAGTGATTAAGAGTTTTTGGAAGAATTTGTCCTAGCTCAAGAAGACAAATTGTTTGATGTGAGGTTCGTGAGTCGATATTAATGGTTTGTTGTTAAATGTCTTAGGTGACTCAAGCTCAAGGACGGTGCTCGGCAAATTTAGGACGCCAGGTAAGTGAGCGTTAGGCTTTCCGGCCACTAAGGCCCTACGTCATAACGATGTTGGATATGTTTATTGCGACGAGGTTAGTTAGTTACATAGGTCGATGGTAAGAAGGGTAGTTAAGTAGTGCCTTAGCGAAGTTTAGTGATCGTTCGATAGATGTTTCTAAGTATGTTTCATCACGTATCATGTTTTCTTAAAGTGCATATGAGAATGTTTTTATGAGATGTCAAAGTAATGAATGATTATGAAGTTCTGACTGACGTATGTTTCTCACGGGTCTGACTGTATGTTCTCACGGTTCTAACTGTATGTTTCCTATGGTCCTGACTGTATGTTTCTCACGTTTCTGACTGTATGATTCTCACGGGGCAAGACGTATGTTTCTCACGGAGCAAGACGTATGTTTTCTCACGGGGCAAGGAAATGGTTTAGTAAAACGAAATGAAACTGTTTTAAAAATGTCATGCATATATGTTATGTTATGTTTAGTACGCTCCTTACTAAGCATTAGGCTTAATGTAGTTATCGTATGATGTAGGTGACGAGAAAGAAGGTGAGAAACCACCTTATGATGATCAAGTGTAGCGGTCGATGGGCGGGGCTCGTGGCGGCGGCTTGTGTTTTGGCTAGGTTGGTGACCCACGGTTAAAAGTTTTTGAGGGTCTTTAGTGACGTTTTTGAGTTAATGGTTAATTGTACAGATTTTGTAAATGTCTAAATATGTTATTAGGATGTCTGGAGACTGTATAGATAACGTAAAATGTTTTGTAGAATGTTTTGTGGTGTTTTTGGATGTCTTAAAACAGGTAGGAACGTTAAACTTTTAAACGGAACCACGCGGTTCGTTTTTATGAAAATCAGTTATATTTTTAAAGTGATTTGTGTTGTGTTTGGGGTTTGGATAAAGGTTAAGTTTGAAGTATGTTTTATTGATGTATGTAAAGAAAGGTGTGAAGAAAGTGTGAGAAAGGAGGAAGGATTGATAAGTGTTATGTTTTTAGAGTGTTATAGTGTTGTTAGTTTTGTGTTAAAAATCGTGAAGTGCAGGGGCGAAATGAAGAGAACGAAGGAAGAAGAAAAGGGGAGGATGAACCGCACTCTCTAGAGGAATTCCAGAGAGTGTGGCGATTGCTCGCCTCCTCCTCTGCCTGGCAGGCGACTGCTGGGCGTGGCAAATCGCCAGGAGGCGATTGCTCACTAGGAGCAATCGCCTGCCAGCGATTGCTCGCCAGGAGCAATCGCTGGCTGGCGAGTAATCGCCAGGTTTCTGGCGATTACTCGCCACCTGTTCTGGCCTTTATAAAAAAAAAAAGTTTTATTAAATGATTTTCTTTTATTAATTAATTGCTTATTGTTTAAAGTTTATTGTTTTAGTAATTGTTTTAAACGATTTACCAAACGAACTCCCATTTCAATTCCGATTTCGACTTTGGTTTAGATTTCCGCTTAAGTACAGTTAAAGTAAAAGTTTTATAAAAAAAAATGTACGATATCACGGGTACGGGTCGTGACACTGACTGCAAATGACAAAGGCTTCTCTGCAAGTTCTCCTGCTCGCATGTCGAATTCGTCAGCACGATTCCATTGCCAAAATAGCCTTTTGGTAAAGGCAGAACGACCCTGAATCGACCGTCCACTGCGAAAAGAAGCTTTGTTTTTTGACATGGCTTCATTTTAAGAGCAATGTGTTAGAATTGGTGTGACCTAAATTCTAGTTGGGCCGGGTCGGACCCGTATATCAATATTAGGGTTTTACATTTTCTCTATAAATTGATGTTTGAATCGCAAAACTCATTGTATCGAATTTGATATTAGTGATTCTCTCATCTGCCTGTGGTTTTTTTCTTTCTAGGATTTTCATGTAAAATTCTGTATCCATTATTTTCTCGTTTTCTTTTTCAGTTTCTCGATCGTTCGTTACAGGTGGATTAGGACGTCTAATCCTAACAACTGGTATCAGAGCTTCAGGTTGAAGGTTTTCAAAAATCAGGGTTTGATTATTCGAAGGTATCGAACGATTTCAGGTTTGTAATTTTGGTAGAAAATTGCAATTTTTGTTGGAAAAAAGAAATCAGGAAAAAAAAATGAAAAGAAAAAGTTTTTTCTTTTTGTTCTAGTTTGTCTTCTTCGATAGTGAAGAAGAATAGGGGAAAATAAGAAGAACAACAGTCATAGGAGAGGGCCACTGTGAGACCCACTATTTGAAGTGGGGACCAACACGTCAAAGGAGTAAACGTGTAGGAGAAATTTTCTTCCCTCATTAAACGCTCATCTCCCTCTTTGTCTTTTTGTCTCTGTCTCTCCCTCTCTTTAAAGAATGGAGGTTTCTGCTCCTCCTGATTTCATCCTCCTTCTATCTCTCTCTCTCCATAAACTCGTTTCCTATCAACGCTCCCTCCCAGACCCTCAGTTTTCACTCATCTCTCTTTCTCTTCTTCAATAAATTTCTTACGTGAAGCCTTTCAGTAGAAAACACCATCTCTCTCTCTCAAGCTCTCCTCGATCTCGTCTTTCTTTGCTGTTATTGAAATCGTGTATAGTAGAATATTTTACTTGGAGCTTCGGTTTCGGGAGCCGCTAACGGAAGGTGTAACAAAAAAAACCCGACTTTTAGGTCTTCGTTTACTCCCTATTAATGACAATTTGTTTTTGGTTCAGTTGAGTATAAGGTTCTAGCTTTATTAGTTGTAACTATTGGTTGAAATTAAATGATAAAACCTGGGCTTTTGGAAAACCCATTTGCTATTATGAAATAGTAGAATACTATTGAATGAGAGTTTTTAAAAAGGATTCTGGCATGGATGTGAGTTGGACTCTAGCTGGACCGCGATCTAACTTTCTTTGGATCAAGATTTGACTATATTTGGGCAGAAAATTTCAGGCTAATTTACCAAATAAGAAAAATGGATCTTTTAAAGAAAAGAAAGTTGGGAATTTAAGATACAAATTTTAACCCAAATTTTTCCAATCTTATTTTGGATAGGTACCCAACTATTAAATGAATATTTGGATTCTTGAAATTCGAACCAGTGGATATATTGAGTTTTGACTTGTTGTAAGTTCACTCGAGTTAGGAGTTTATTTTATTTTCGGTTAAGTATATTTAAAGCATAAAATATCTATATAATTTTATACTATTGTTTTACTCACATTCATTTTTATCAATTGCATACTTTTATCAATTGATGCAAATTGCAGTTTTAACTAGAAGTAATATGACAGCTGTATAAGATGTGTCCTTAGGCGCGAAACCATAAACCTGATCAAGGTAATTGTGGCGTGCGACCACAGATAAGTGATGTTTTTAAATCATGGCGACGACCGCCAAGTATCGATATTTTTAAATCATAGCTACGACCGGCGAGCGTCGATGTTTTTAATCTCTTTCATAAAATGTTATAAATTGTTGAACATAAGCATATATATTTTATTGCTGCCGGAAATAAACTATATCCCTATTGAGTTTAGTCTACTCACCCCAAACGACTACTATTTTTTTCAGAATCTAATTAAGAAGAGCTTTAGTTACTGGATCGGAGGCAAGAAGTCTCTAAATAAATAATTTTTCCTTGGAAAACTCATTTTAAATTTAAAGGTTGGACATTTATTGAAAACGTGTAAGTTTTAATTTGTTTACTGCACACTGTAATTTATTTGGACTATATCATCATATTATTTAATGTCACTCATTGGACCTGTTTTAATTAAACTGTTTTGGGCCTGGGTTTTATATTAAATTATAAAATTTTTCACTGCGTTTTCTAAGTAAACAAGATTAAGAGTCAGACGGTTGACTCAATTTTTGGGTCGGTCTATTGCGGGTCCCATTTTGGGGCGTGACAGAAAATTTGGTATCAGAGCCTAAGTTCCTATCTTGAAAAGTGACACTTGTAGGATAGATGATGTGATGATATACCAGAATTATTATTGTGGAAAAAGACGTATTTTAACCTTAGAATTAAATTATTTTTCAGATTTAAGAAAATGTCTCCAAGAAGAGTCCATAGGAATTGTACCCCTGCAGCACCTACTGCACAATCGACTGAATCGCACCCTACTGATCCACTTATTGCTCTGAGAGACACGCTTCATAATATATTTCAAGGATGCGGCAATCAAGACGTATAAGACCGCCGCATGAATTACTTTATGCAGTGGGAGCGGATGGATGCTGACCCTCAAATTGCAGAAAATTGGTTAGGAGTGATTCTTAAGAAGTTGACAGCTCTGAATGCTCCAACAGAATATTGGGTTAGATTTTCAACCTATCAATTTGAGAAAATAGTCGAAGTTTGGTGGAAATATCTGAAGTTGGACTACCCTATGGAGGATATGACCTGGGCCCAGTTCAAAACCCTTTTCAGAGATAATTATTGCAATGCCGAACATCGGCAGAAGATGATCACGACGTATCACAACTTGAAGCAAGGAAATCTTACCGTACTAGAATATTATGCCAAGTTTATGGAATTCTCTCAGTATATTAGTAACATGGACCCAGTGGATAGGCTGGTGAAGTTTCGAATGAATTTAAGATACAAGATCAAACACAATTTGTCGGGCTTTGCATTTAATTCTCTTCCTGAAGTGGTTGTTGCTGCTCAACGTGTTGAGGCAGATTTGGAAGAACAATTTGGCGTATACAAAAGGAAAGAAAAAGGTGATCAGCCTGTGGGAGGCAAGATTAAGAAAGGGAAGATCTGTGAAGGAGTGGATCAAAATAACTTTGGCAGACCCTCTGTTGCTACATCTTATTCCAGTGGACGTCCAGGACCATATGTCTGTCACTCTTGTGGACAGCCTGGACACTTGAGAAAAGATTGTCCTACTCATCAAAAACCTCAAACTAATTCAACACATTTCCAGTAAATCCCTAGCAGGCCTAGTTTTGGAGGTAACAGAGAATTTCATGGTCAGGACCAGCGTTATCAGCATCAATATCAGCTCTCTGGAACCATCTTCTAGAAGTCTACTGGGTACCAACCGAGCTTTGCTTATAACACCACTCCTGCTGTGACTTCAAATCACATGGCTAGTGCAAATCCTAGTTCATCGAGGGGTGGATTTGGAGGCGGCAACAGAAGAAAGGGGAAGACGACTGGCCAAACTTATCCAGTTACAGGGTCTGAGCCTCTTGATCTATCTGGCCAGGGTGTCATTGATGGTATGATTTCCTTATTTACTAATATGATGCACGTCTTATTTGATACTGGAGCAACACATTCTTTTATTTCCACATCTTCTGTTCATGCTTTAGACGTAACTATAGAAAAACTTGATAGTCCTCTTATTTTGAGTATCCCTATGAACAAAAAACATGAAATGAATCTCATTGTTCTATATGCGGCTATTGGGATTAATGAGCACGAGCTACCTGCCGACCTTATAGTTATGCCTGTAGATCAATTTGATGTGATTCTGAGTATGGATTGGTTAAATATCTATAAAGCAATAATTGACTGTCATCGAAGAAGTATAACCCTTACTTTGGGGGATAGAAAAGTTTTGATACATCCATGTAATGCCCGTATGTTCCCTGTTAATTCTATTTTACGAGCTTGTTTGGGTGGTCGGAGGAGATTGGAGCTATACAAAAATATTTTTGTTATTACCGACAACCATGTTACGGTCATGCATGATTCTGATATATCAGTGGTTTGTGATTACCACAACCCTGATGGTTTTCCTGGCGATTTACCTGGGTTACCACCCAATCGAGTGATTGAATTCTGTATCGACTTAGTGCCCAACTCAACTCCAATTTCAACTGCTCTGTACCGCATGGCTCCTACTGAGTTGAGGGAGTTAAAAACCCAACTAAATGATTTATTGCAAATTTATTCGGAACAGTGTTTCGCCGTGGGGATCACCCGTCTTATTCGCAAAGAAGCAGGGTGGTTCTCTTCAATTATGCATAGATTATCGAAAATTAAATCACGTGACAATCAAGAATAAATATCATCTACCAAGAATTGATGATCTATTTGACCAGCTCGGAGGATCAAAGTACTTCTCAAAGATTGATTTAAGATCTGGCTACCACCAATTAAAAATTCGTGAACCAGATATTCCTAAAACAACTTTTTGTACTCGCCATGGACACTATGAATTTCTGGTGCTCCTGTTTGGACTGACTAATGCACTAGCAGCTTTTATAGACTTGATGAATCGAGTCCTTCAGCCTTATCTTGATAAGTTTGTGGTGGTATTTATCGACGATATTTTAATATATTCTAAGTCTCGTGATGAGTATATGGAACATCTACTGCAGACATTACGTGAACATTAGCTATTTGCAAAACGAGTGAAATGCGACTTTTGGATGACAAAAGTGAAGTTCTTGGGTCATGTCGTTTCTAAGAATGACATCTAAGTAGACCCCGTTAAGGTCAAAGCGATGTTAGAATTGAAACCACCCAAGAATGTTACTGAAGTACAGAGTTTCTTAGGTTTGGCTGGTTATTATCAACGATTCATCCATAATTTTTCTTTTATTGCTATGCCTCTGACTCAATTAACCAGGAAAGATATAAAGTTTATTTGGGACGATACATGTCATATGGCTTTTGAAGAACTTAAGCAGAAGTTGACTACTGTGCTAGTTTTAGCAGTACCCGATGAAAGTTTACCATATGCAGTATATACAGATGCGTCAGAAGTAGGTTTGGATGTGTTTTAATACAGCAAGATAAAGTAATAGCATATGCATCTCGACAGCTAAAGGCGCATGAGCAAAATTACCTTATACACGATTTGGGGTTAGCTGCTATTATTTTTGCTCTTAAAATTTGTCGAAATTATTTGTATGGAGCAGAATTTGAAATATTTTCTAACCATAAGAGCTTAAAGTATCTATTTACACAGCGTGATCTAAATCTCCGGCAGTGTCGATGGATGGAGTATATGGGAGATTATGATTTTAAATTAGAGTATCATCCTGGAAAGACTAATGTTGTAGCTGATGCATTGAGTCGTTACCCTCAAGTATCTCTTTCTAGTCTTTTGTTAGAAGATTGGAAGAGGTGTATGACTATAGAAGATTATGATTACCAGGAAGATAATCAAATAGTTCGAGTATTTAATTTGGTTGCTACCCCCACACTCCTATATCGTGTTAAAGACATGCAAAAATTTGACGATGAATTAAAAGAAAGACTTGAGAAAATTCGGTCAGGTGAACAATTTGACGGTTGGGAAGTCAGCTCTGATGGATTTTTATTACTCAAAAGGCGAGTTGTGGTGTCTAAAGATTTAGAATTGAGACAAACTGTTTTAACAGAAGCCCACAAGTCCAAATTTGCTATACACCCAAGTAGCACTAAGATGTACCATGATCTGAAGCGTCAGTTATAACGACTTTTTTTCCTAGTAAAATATTGTCCGCTCTGGGGATTGGACCTTAACCCAATATCCTCTCCTCACGGCTTTGTTTGGCGATGACTTCCCAGTCGGTCGCCCAACATGGTACTGCTCTCACCGGAGAGCTTTTAACTTCGGAGTTCTTATAGGATCCGTTTCCAATTGTGCTCTAAATCACGTCTTACTATATTGAGAGGATTTCCTTATATATGTTTCATTTCCATATATATTCCCAAGCGATGTGGGATTGTGACGACCCGGGATTTGCCTATACTCGAGTCTGGGATTTTCCTACACTCGGCTTTGGTCCCAAAGTTTGCCCCGCAGTCATGCTCATATGTACACATTCGGGTCATCACATCAATATTGGTGGGTTAGAATGAAACGAGATGTGGCAGAATACGTTTCTCGATGTTTGACTTGTCAACAGGTTAAGGCTGAACACCAGAGACCAGCTGGGTTATTGCAGCCCTTACCTATTCCTGAGTGGAAGTGGGATAGAATCACCATGGATTTTGTAACGGGATTGCCAAGGATAATACAAAAATTTAATGCTGTGTGGGTTATTGTAGATAGATTGACAAAGTCAACCCATTTTATTCCAGTCAAAATGGACTTTTCTTTGACAAAGTTAAGTAAGTTGTATATTGAAAACATTGTTCATCTTCATGTTGTTCCCTCGAGTATAGTGTCTGATAGAGACCCGAGGTTCACCTCAAAGCTTTGGAAAGCCTTTCAGAGAGCTTTGGGCACCGAACTAAATTTAAGTACAGCACATCACTCTAAAACAGATGGTCAGTCTGAAAGTACTATTCAAATTCTTGAGGACATGCTGAGATCGTGTGTTCTAGAGTTTGATGATAGTTGGATAAACCATTTGTCTTTGGTAGAGTTTGTGTAACGCCCCGAGTTATCTGAACCCGGTTCGTTACACCATGTCTGTACATGACTAAAAATTTCAACCGTATTATATTTTTTTAAAACTTGCAGCGGAAATCATTTAAGTAAAAAAAATAGAGTTAAACAAAACTATTGCGCAATGCTTGAATACTCAGTTGGAATTTTGAGGAATAATCGGCAAAAAGGAATAAAGGTTTAAATCGCAAAATACTTCATAAGTTTCAAAAGTCAAACGTATCACCCGCTGAACAAAGTCAACAAAAAGGGGCTGAAGTAGAAAATGGAAGACATCATCCGGTAGCAAAACGACAAAGTATTCTCTACATCATCCGGTGGATTTACACACGACATCCACCGGTCACTAAACGACAAAATGCCCTCTACATCTTCCGATGACGTCAGCCAGACGATTTCCTTCATCCGATCGACTTTGTGCTACATCCACCGGTGACTAAATGACAAAACACTCTCTACACCTTCCGATGACGTCAACACGCATCTGCCGATGAGTTTACTGAGATATCATCCAATAGACTTAAACCTACACCTTCCGATGACGTCAGCACGCATCTGCCGATGAGTTTACTGAGATATCATCCGATAGACTTAAACCTACACCTTCCGATGACGTCAGCACGCATCTGCCGATGAGTTTACTGAGATATCATCCGATAGACTTAAACCTACACCTTCCGATGACGTCAGCACGCATCTGCCGATGAGTTTACTGAGATATCATCTGATAGACTTAAACCTACACCCTCCGATAAAACAAGTTACATATACCGATCACTAAACGACAAATTTCGTTCTATATCATCTGATGGCTTCCACTGAAGACATCTTCCGATAGACAACAGAACAACAACTCAACCTACAGAAAAGAATTTACTCACTTCACTGAAACCATTCAAAAACATTTTTAACCATTACTTTACTAAAAATCCAGTGAGTGCCAACATTAAATCCCAACAGAATACTATTAACAGGAAAATCTCGAAATCGTATTCAAAACATTGAAATCACTACTGTCATGAAAACTCAACATACTTAGATTGAAACACTGTCAACTAGACTTTCACACCCATTGACATCAGTTAACCCGCCTCATCAGCATACCAGTTTGAGACAGAGAAGTGCTCCTCCAACCCCATCTATTCGTCAGTAAACTCAGGGAATTCACCTGCAGTATCCTCAACACCTACATCACAAAACTCATCTATTAGCCTAATGCTAAGTAAGTAAAGCAGTAATGAAATGAATTGCTGAAACATAAATTCCTAAACATGCAATTTCTACTTTCTCATCTCAGTTGCATACACATACGTTCATAAACTGATCTGATCCCTTGGTTCCCTTGGGAGTGGGATCAATTCTCCCAATGTCATACATCCTCTACTCGATTAAGGGGCGGATGAATTCCCTTAATAGCTGATCTGATCCCTTGGTTCCCTTGGGAGTGGGATCAATTCTCCCAATGTCATACATCCTCTACTCGATTAAGGGGCGGATTAGTTCCCTTAATAGTTTGTCTGTCACATTCAGTTCATACCTTACCATTCTTACATGGAAATTCATTTTCGTAATCTTTCAAAAACATGATGCATGACACACAAAATCATTCACAAGATGCATAACCCTACTGTTTTGTGATGTAGGCCCGAAGGCACATGCATACTTTACTTACCTGGCTTTCCTGGAAATGCTCGGTTACAACTGCTCCAAAACTCGCTCACCTAAGGTTACGACAGCACATTAATCCAACTTTCACTAGGCCTTACCAAAAATCAATAATAAGATTAAGGAAATCGATTTGAAACTCTGCTACCCGTGCATTCCCATTTATCACCAAGAACCTGAACCCACCCTCAATCACAGAAACCTCGAAATCCTCACATTGTATTCTCTCAGTAAACCAATCGCTAAAATGCAAGAAAACAAGACTTACCTAGGTTGAAGGAGAATCGGGTAAGAGAATTGCTTAGAGAGTTCTACTGCTCGAGCTGAACACCGAAAGAGGAAAATAGGGGATAGTGGCGGCTACTCTCACTGGACTTTTCCTTAAATATGTTATCCACTATGTAAAATTCCAATTACCATCATGCCCTCGCCTGATCATTTATTAACCTAATCAATAACTCTCCCCAACCCTTCTATAAAAGTTCATCATTAAATAATAGATTAAATTTTGGTTCAATGGAACCGGGTGCTACAGTTTGTCTACAAAAATAGTTATCAAGTCAGTATTGGTATATCGTCTTATGAAGCCTTGTATGGAAGACCTTGTAGATTGCCTTTATGTTGGGCTGAGACCGAGGAACGTGTTACTCTCGGACCTGATATGATTCGAAAGACAACTAAGAATGTTCAAATAATTAAAGAAATGTTGAAAACAGTTCAAAACCGTCAGAAAAATTATGTTGATCTTTTAAGAAGAGAAGTTGATTTTGAAGTAGAAGACTTCGTATTTTTTAAAGTAAGACATAGTCGTGGTGTAAGTCGTTTTGGTGTAAAAGGAAAATTGGCTCCCATATTTATTGGCTCATTTCAAATCATAGAGCGAGTTGATTCAGTGGCTTACCGTTTAGACTTACCACCACAGTTGAATTATGTACATAATGTCTTCAATGTTTCTATGTTGTGGAAGTATATTTCCGACCCGTCACATATCATGTCCTGAACCACAGTGCCTATCCAGGTAAATGTCTCATACGAGGAGGAACATAAGAGAATTTTAAGCAAAGATATCAAGGTTCTACGTCGCCGTGAGGTACCCTTGGTGAGGGTGCAGTGGAAGGATCATAGTGAAAGATAAGCCACTTGGAACTCGAATCGGAGATGAGAATAAAGTATCCTCATTTGTTTACCTATGTGTTCACAATTAATCCAAATTTCGAGGACGAAATTTCATTAAGTGAGGGAGAATGTAACACCCGAGGCTTTAGATTTAATAAAGTTATGGATCTTAGGAAAAATAATTAAAAGAACGGGATGAGAGTCAATTTACGAAAGTTTCTAATTTAAGAACGGGATTTAATGAAATTTTTGGAAGGGCAAAATGATAATGTCATAGGAGAGGGCCACTGTGAGACCCACTATCTGAAGTGGGGACCAACACGTCAAAGGAGTAAACGTGTAGGAGAAATTTTCTTCCCTCATTAAACGCTCATCTCCCTCTTTGTCTTTTTGTCTCTGTCTCTCCCTCTCTTTAAAGAATGGAGGTTTCTGCTCCTCCTGATTTCATCCTCCTTCTATCTCTCTCTCTCCATAAACTCATTTCCTATCAACGCTCCCTCCCAGACCCTCAGTTTTCACTCATCTCTCTTTCTCTTCTTCAATAAATTTCTTATGAGAAGTCTTTTAGTAGAAAACACCATCTCTCTCTCTCCAGCTCTCCTTGATCTCGTCTTTCCTTGCTGTTGTTGAAATCGTGTAGAGTCGAATATTTTACTTGGAGCTTCGTTTTTGGGAGCCCTAATAGAAGGTATAACAAAAAAAAAAAATCGACTTTTAGTTCTTCGTTTACTCACTGTTAATGACAATTTTTTTTTGGTTTAGTTGAGTATAAGGTTATAGTTTATTATCTGTAACTATTGGTTGAAATTAAATGATAAAACCTGGGCTTTTGGAAAAAATCATTTGCTATTCTGAAATAGTAGAAATACTATTGAATGAGTGTTTTTATAAAGGATTTTGGCATGGAAGTGAGTTGGACTCTAGCTAGACTGCGATCTAACTTTCTTTGGACCGAGATTTGACTATATTTTGGCAGAAAATTTCAGGCTAATTTACCAAATAAGAAAAATGGATCTCTTTAAAGAAAAGAAAGTTGGGAATTTAAGATACAAATTTTAACCCAAATTTTTTCAATCTTATTTTGGATAGGTACCCAACTATTAAATGAATATTTGGATTCTTGAAATTCGAACCAGTGGATATATTGAGTTCTGACTTGTTGTAAGTTCACTCGAGTTAAGAGTTTATTTTATTTTCGGTTAAGTATATTTAAAGCATAAAATATCTATATAATTTTATGCCATTGTTTTACTCACATTCATTTTTATCAATTGCATACTTTTATCAATTGATACAAACTGCAGTTTTAACTAGAAGTAATAGGACAGTTGTATGAGTCGTGTCCTTGGGCGCGAAACCCTAAACCTGATCAGAGTAATTGTAGCGTACAACTGCAGATAGTCGATGTTTTTAAATCATGGCTACGACCGCCAAGCGTCGATGTTTTTAATCTCTTTCATAAAATGTTATAAATTGTTGAACATAGCATACATATTTTATTGCTGTCGGAAATAAACTCTATCCCTATTGAGTTTAGTCGACTCACCTCAAACGACTACTATTTTTTTCAGGATCTAATCAAAAAGAGCTTTAGTTACCAGATCAGAGGCAAAAAGTTTCTAAATAAATAATTTTTCCTTGGAAGACTCATTTTAAATTTTAAGGTTAAACATTTATTGAAAACGTGTAAGCTTTAATTTGTTTACTACACACTGTAATTTATTTGGACTTATATCATCATATTATTTAGTGTCACTTGTTGGACCTGTTTTAATTCAACTGTTCTGGGCCCGAGCTTTATATTAAATTATAAAAATTTTTGCTGCGTTTTCTAAGTAAACAAGATTAAGGTCAGACGGTTGACTCGATTTTTGGATCAATCGCCCCTCGTTTTGTTGCGGGTCCCATTTTGGGGCGTGATAGTCGCCCCCCGCAAAAAAGTCGCCTCGCGAACTGTCAAAGAGTCTGTGTGTGTGCATTGTGCCTTGTGGAGAAACTGCTTGAGAGGAAGCAGTGAAGTGGGCCGCTGCCGCGTAAAGGAGAGACTCCGACTATCCACAGCAAAGAACTAGCTGTGAACAGTGTGCGAAAAACAGAGAGCTTTCTTCAGAGGAAGAAAGCACGTCGTAAAAGGACGAGTGATCGTCCGTGAAGCAGAAGACAGAGAGGAGAAGCTCCACCGCCGTCCGTCGCCGGTGAATGGGAAATTTCCTTCCCACGTCGCTGTTCTCTTCTTCGCAAAGGAAGAAGAGAAACTCATCTAGTCCTAGACACTGGTGAACTATCTTTGTGCGCGTTCTCTGTTGACGAGATGAGAGAAAAACTGAAGGGAGAGAGAGGTGGGTTGCCGAGATAGAACGCTAAGAGGATTAACAGAGAGAGAATCTCTCAGTGCAACGTCTTCTTCAACAAAAAGAAGAAGATTTTGGTTTATGAGTTTGCCTTGGGTCGCATGAAGGAAAATGCAAAAAAAGGTGTGTTTTTTCTTGGTGAACAGTGAAGAAATTCAAAGTGAATATTTTGGTTTATTTTAAATATTAGAAATATTTGGATTCTATTTTTGATTGGGGAATATTTCTGGGTTATCTTGAATTTCTGAATTTTTTGGACGAGTTTTATTGGTTCAGAATACTTTTGAAGATTTATTCTGATAGCTTGTGGAAGCTGTTTTGGGGGATCATGGAAAGTAATCTGAGCATGATGGTCACGTTGAACGGCTCCAACTATCATGTGTGAAAGGGAAGATTGATGATCTTTTCTATGTTAAAGATTATTATATGCTTGTGTTTGCTAGTGCGAAGCCAGCGGCTAAGTCTGACGTCGAATGAAAATTGTGTCATCGTCAAGTGTGTTGTTACATTCGGCAGTGGGTAGAAGAGTCTGTGTGTGTGCATTGTGCCTTGTGGAGAAACTGCTTGAGAGGAAGCAGTGAAGTGGGCCGCTGCCGCGTAAAGGAGAGACTCTGACTATCCACAGCAAAGAACTAGTTGTGAACAGTGTGCGAAAAACAGAGAGCTTTCTTCAGAGGAAGAAAGCACGTCGCAAAAGGACGAGTGATCGTCCGCGAAGCAGAAGACAGAGAGGAGAAGCTCCACCGCCGTCAGTCGCCGATGAATGGGAAATTTCCTTCCCACGTCGCTGTTCTCTTCTTCACAAAGGAAGAAGAGAAACTCATTTAGTCCTAGACACCGATGAACTATCTTTGTGCGCGTTCTCTGTTGACGAGCTGAGGGAGAAAAACTGAAGGGAGAGAGAGGTGGGTTGCCAAGGTAGAACGCTAAGAGTATTAACAGAGAGAATCTCTCAGTGCAACGTCTTCTTCAACAAAAAGAAGAAGATTTTGGTTTATGAGTTTGCCTTGGGCCGCGTGAAGGAAAATGCAAAAAAAGGTGTGTTTTTTCTTGGTGAACAGTGAAGAAATTCAAAGTGAATATTTTGGTTTATTTTAAATATTAGAAATATTTGGATTCTATTTTTGATTGGGGAATATTTCTGGGTTATCTTGAATTTCTGAATTTTTTGGACGAGTTTTATTGGTTTATAATATTTTTGAAGATTTATTCTGATAGCTTGTGGAAGCTGTTTTTGGGGATCATGGAAAGTAATCCGAGCAGGATGGTCACGTTGAACGACTCCAACTATCATGTGTGAAAGGGAAGATTGATGATCTTTTCTATGTGAAAGATTATTATATGCCTGTGTTTGCTAGTGCGAAGCCAGCGGCTAAGTCTGACGTCAAATGAAAATTGTGTCATCGTCAAGTGTGTTGTTACATTCGGCAGTGGGTAGATGATAATCTCCTCAACCATATCAGTGAGGAAAAGAACGCTCAGATCTTGTGGAAAAACTTTGAGGAGTTGTACGCTCGGAAGACAGGCAACAACAAATTTTTTTTGGTCAAGCAGCTTCTAGGCTTGCAGTACCAGAATGGGAAGGCAATGACCGATCACATGAATACATTCCAAGGAATCATAAATCAGTTGGCTGGAATGAAAATCAAGTTTGATGAAGAGGTTTAGGGATTAATGTTTCTTGGTACTTTACCAGACTTATGGGAGACATTTAGAATGTCGTTGTCAAGCTCTACCTCAGTGGTGTTCTGGCTATGGATATAGTCAAGAGTAGTATTCTAAATGAGGAGATGAGAAGAAAGTCAACAAATTCTTCTTCAAAGTCAGACGTTTTGGTAACCAAAAACAAGAGGATGAGTCAAAGCAAAGGTCCGGGCAACAGAAACAGAAGTAAGAGCAAGTCCGGAAAACATGCCAACTTTGAGTGTTATCATTGTGGCAAGAAAGGACACATAAAGAGATTTTGTCAAAAACTTCTTCGGGAGAATCTGAATGCCAAAGGAAATAAAAAAATGTCTGAATACAGTGACATAGGTGAGGAGGTAGTCACAGTCACCAATGAGTTCTTTAGTGTGTACGACGAGAATGTCGTAAATTTTGCTTGCCAAGATATGAGTTGGGTGATCGATAGTGACGCTTCAATACATGCCACTTTGCGGAGAGATTTCTTTACGTCCTATACTTTGGGTGACTTTGGAAGTGTGAGAATGAGAAATGGTAGCGTTGCAAAAGTCATTGGTATGGGAGATGTGCGTTTGGAGACCAACATCGGTAACACCTTGGTTTTGAGAGGTGTGAAGCACATCCCCGACATCCGCAAGAATTTGGTCTCGACTGGCAAACTCGACGACGAAGGGTTTGGCAACACCTTTCATGATGGAAAATAGAAGCTTACCAGAGGTTCATTGATCATGGCGAGAGAAGAAAAATGCTTCTCATTATATGTGATACACGCGAAAATCGTGAATTCCACAGTCAATGTGGTGGGTAATAAGACTGCAAAGTTTGTGAATTCACCTTCTAAGAGAAAGGTTGAGAAGACTCGGAAGAAGTCAGGTTCTCAGGTGAAATTCAGGTTGGGATCTGAGGGTACATAAGAGCCGGTGAGTTAGCCTATTACAAATGTTTAGTCACTAGTTTCAATTTCACGTCAAAATAGTATCGTTAAAGGCAGAACCATGTAGAAGGTTAAAACTCCGGGACGATATGATGAAACTGTGAGTTATGCATTGAATGTGTTCGAGGGTAACGATTCTTGTGTGGAGTCTTCAACATGTTCAGATGCAGTTCGTTGCGACAACCCTGATAGTTCAGTGATACCATGGAGGAGGAGATGTCATTTCTTCTCAAGTAAGTCTCTCAAGTATCGGATACTGAGTTGGCCCAACTGGGGCCTTTGTGGTAAAGGAGCTTGTTTTTAATGGAGTTTTTCAAATTTGTTTCCTTGCACCGGAAGTTTCTTGAATGTGGAGATTGTCAGAGTTCAGTGATCTAGATTCGCTTTGGGTTGGGCCGAGTAGCCCGTTGGATCTCTCATGTGGAATTCGTGTCAAGGTGGAAATTGTTAGAATTGGTGTGACCCAAATTCTAGTTGGGCATATTAAGATTTTACGTTTTCTCTATATATTGATACTTGAGTCGCAAAACTCATTGTACCGAATTTGATATTAGTGATTCTCTCTTTTGCCCGTGATTTTTTCCTTTATAGGATTTCCACGTAAAATTCAGTGTCCATTATTTTCTCGTTTTCTTTTTTGATTTCTCGATCGTTCGTTACAGGTGGATTAAGACGTTTAACCCTAACACAATAGTTTGAGATCTCCATACGAAGGCCAAAAGTGCTTCAAACAACGTGCATCTCTCAAGAATCCCATCTTCGATCGCTCTCATCTTAAGCCTTTTGAGTTTCTCGAGGTCGAAACAGAAGGACTTGTAAAGCATTTTGTTCTTGGTAAAGATCAATTGTACTTGAAATGTCTCTATTCTCAGAGAATTCATGGTGGAGATGCTCAACCTTTGGTGGAGTCCTGTTTTTGAGGATGCTTCAGTTGAGGAACGGAGGCACAGGAAGAGGCACAGTCAATGGCAAGGCTTTTGTGATTTTGCTCCACACGTTTACAAATTCCATCGCTCCGATTCCATCGAACATGCAATGATTCATGCACAAGCAATCCTCCACATTTGAACTTGGTCACCTGCAAAAGCCGAAAAACGATAAACCAAACCAAACTCATAAAAACAAACCAACCAAACTCGCTCGACAACAAACCTGAGCCGCCAGAGGAGGCATTTCTGGAATGTTTTTTGCACGAGGAATGTCATAAACCAGCTTTCCAAGAATGTGAGGATCAGGCTTAGTAATATCTCCGATCTCCCCAACCGGAATTGGACTCGGCCTCTACATAAACAGCACCGTCCCCAGGGCAATCCACCACAAGCTTTCCATCCGGACTAATAATAAGCCTCCTAGCGACAGGGTAGTAGTAGACAAGAATCTTTTTCAAGGTGTTACTGATTACTTCACCAGAATTCTCATTTCCTTTCTTTTCCGACTTGAAGCAATATATCGTTCGAACAATCACTGCAATGTTTTGATCGAGGTTTGACAAGAAGTACTCACCCTTCTTTGTTTCCACTGCAAGGCTAACCAATGTTGGTTGTCCTCCTATCACTTCGAGTCTTACCACGCTATCGTTGATCTCAAAGTTCTCCATTGCAGTCGGCTGTTGCAGCTCCACAACCTAAATTCTCAAACAAATTAATGAATACATAAGGAAATCAATACAATTTATCTAATAGAAACCGACCATGTCGACTCGCCGAGGAAAGAGGAGATTGGTAAACCCACAAATTAAAAGACAGATTACACAGTTTGGGAGAGCCCTGCTACAACTTCTATGGCGTTTGGAGATAAATTTATACACATGGATGGGCATTGCATGGTTTCTACGCACAAGGCTGCCTTAAGAAGTGACACGTTTCACAACCTGATTGGCTAAACATGCATAATCTAATAATACCATGAATTAGTTTGGGGAGTTGGTAGTGGTAAGCCATCGTATTAGAACTCAGAGTGACGAAGAGGTAGCAGATATTTGGTACAGTTGGCATCCAAATACTGCTTACTGAGTCTCTTTCTTCTCTAGTTTACTGCTACAAGCCAATTTCTGTTACCATTTTCAGTATAAAAAACACCCAAATTCAACAAATTATTAAAGAAAGCATCCAATTCTGTGTCCTCTGCCTCTGAACTTCAACTTTTCACTGAAAATGCACAAAGTTTAAAAGATGTCTAACCTGGAAAACTAGTGTCCTGTTTTGACTCTTAACAACTCTTAATATCTAGTTTTGTTTTGTAAACTTTCCGTCGAAAAACCGTCTTACTCACGCATCGATTAATTCAACGTGTTTCATCTCTTGTTGCCTCGAAAGTTAACCTACACCAGTCAGAATAAATATATAGTATTGTTGAAAAATCTTATGAACAAAAATGAAATTTCTTCCTCTTCGTAGTGTTTTTTTTGCAAGTTCCTCTCCATTTATGCTTCGCATAGTAAGAGTATTGTTTAGAAGAACAAATTTACTGAGTACTTAACAAACAATTTGTCGAGAGTGAGATTCTCTTCTCAAACTCTGGTGCATATTTCCATTAGATCAACAAGGTCAAAATCCCCATAAAGCTTACAACTACAATCCTAATGGAGAAGCCAAAGCATGAAAAAGGTATAATTAACAAATGGTAAGTATCTCAAAGAATCTAAAGAGAATTACATTTATATCTCCCCCAGTCCTTGTAAATCGCGCTGGCGAATAGAGTTGCAGATTGACCTTCTGGCATCACGCCTGGCCACACTTATTTAAACAATTTATGCCTTCTTCTAAATAATCTTCCTTGCTGATCCAAAACTCTGGTGCATCCTGCATTTATTAAAAAATATTAACTCTTCGGTTGTATTTTAGATTTCATTTGACCCAAAATTTACTTTAGTTTAATGAATAAACCTTCATTATGCCTGCCAGGACTGCCCCCCCTAGGTATACCATATGCTTTCTTCGAGGAGGATCCTCAATCCTCAGTCTCAATTTCTGTTCACATAAGAGAGAATCATGAGGTAACAACTTAAGATACTCAGAAAAAGTATGGCCAATCCCGCTGCGTTCATTATAATCACTGCTTTAAAATCTCATTGGAATACTATAATGATTTATTTGCCAGCTGTAACTATTCTGCTCTCGTATCAGGTCTTTTGCGAGACTGATTTAGATTCATAGGTAGTTGCAAACTCTATATCTTAGACTTTCCCATTCTGTTCCAAGCCATGTTGTTTTATTTGTTTCTGAATGGATACACCATAAAAAGTTAAATATTACCTTCAAACCATCTTTGTTTCCCTTCAAGACGACATCAAGGTAACGATCTAATATCTCTTTCTCCAAACTGAAGAACAAAATGATTTATGTTTAGCTGTAAAGAATCAAAATACAAATAAAAAGCTGCAGCTCAATTAAATGTTAAATATGCAACAAGCCTTTTAATAGACCAGCAACAAAATGTGTTGTTTTATGGGTGAAGAAAGCAGTCTCATAACACAACATGACATACCAACTTTACGATGGATGGACATTGGAACCATTTAATTAAGAAAAAAAAAAAGAGACCAAGAATTCATATCAGCGTGTAGAAGATATTACCGACTTGGCAATCCTGGATACATGGTACTCCCTCCACTTAAGACTATATGTTGGTAAAGCTGCAAAGAAAAAGGTACACTTTGATTAAAACGATTTGCATAGTATTTACATTTGAAGTTCTTTGTATCTTCTGTTCAGGAGAACGCCTCTGTGGTGATCATTCTAGAAAGTAATAGTCAAACTGTCTTAATTATTTGACAGTCCCTTGGCCATTATATTCCATTTGGAAAATCCAAATCATAGTTTACAAAACAATGTAGATTGGACAGGACATCATGGAATGGAGATACAAACTGAAATTGACTGTCAGAAGTTTGGGCTGTACTTCATTGAATCATATTTTCTTATATCACATTGTACATTTTTACATGAGTTATTGACCTAAAAATCCTGAATCAGGGAAGAAAGTACGAAGAAGGTAAAATAAAATACAAGATAATTCTAATTGAAACTATAGAATTGGAGAAAAATATTTTTACCATCATCCGATTATCGATATCCATTTCCTGAATGCAGCGAAATACCATGTCAGCCATGCCATCCCCTTCAACATCAATAAGTTCCTGTATGGATGAAGCAGCTGCAGTCTTTTACAATATTTCAAAACCTATTAAGATTTTTAAAACTGCATGTGATCATTCTCCTAGCATATATATTTTCTTAAAGGAAAATATTTTGGCGTATGCTAGATCAGGTAAGCGTCTTTTAGTAGGAGATTCACTAATCAGATTAATCAAAATTCAGTAAAAAAGAAAGTACAAGAATAGCCAAAGGCAATGGAACATACAGTCGTATACTTAAAAGTGAACACTGTGATATAAAAATGTGTGCATAAAAATTAATATTTGCTTTCTCTGCAAACAATGAATGAAAATTTATTCAAAGAATCAAACGGACTATCAGCCTTACAGGAGTAAACAAAGCCTCAGGAGCCTGAAACCTTTCAGTGCCAACTTTGATGACCCTTCCATCTGGAAGCTGAGTACATGCAAATTAGGATTCAAGAAATTCAACTCTTTATTTAAAATATAAGCTAAAGGAAAATGAGTGATTAGTGACTAATAATTATATTAAGTACTGGAAACATACCCACCATGAAAACTCATCCCTTAATGAAAGAGTAAATATCAAATACTAACGAATACTTGGGCAGGATAAATCTCATATTTGTGTTCAGTCAGGCCAAGCAGATGGGATTTTTGAAGTTAGTCAAAATAAATAAATCAAACTCAAAAAGGCTACTTTTAAAAGAACGCACCGTATAGTTCTTAACAAGGATAGTTGTTTCAAGCCCCAATTGATATTCCCTCCTGTAATCATAACTGTATGATAGACGTAATATTGAGGGGTGTAGCAAAGCTTGCACGCAGAAAAAGAATAAAGCAGGTATCGCTGATTCACCTAATATAGCATAACTTCTCTTTGATGTCCCTAACAGACTCAAAGTCAGAAGTTCTATTCATTGAGTACCTACAAGGTAGATATTACGCAATAATTTGGTAAAAAAAATTATCACGCAGTCAAGAAAAGGAACATTTATACTGATTCAATTTAAGGTAAAGAAAATATTGCTCACCCCCGCCGTGAGAGCAAATCAACAAGATAGGATGTTATATGTCGCCCTGCTACATTCATTCGTTTTGTTAAGTGAGGGAATGAGTAGCCATCAACAACTGGAACCTGGAAGACAAAATGAAGAAGACAGCTAAGAGAAATTAAGATTTTATGATTTGATTAATTATTTTAACTCCATATTAACTACATGGCATGAATTAATGAAGCAATTTTGCTATCTCACAATGAAACAGTAACAGTTCAGCATTCACTAAGTGCTAAAGCAAATTAATCTAAATGCAAAATAATAGCAGAGTGCGTATTCCCATCCGTTGAGAAAGCATCTAAGAGGACAAATGAAAGGTTCCTTTAATGTAATATAAAATAAACAAGAAGAAAGTAAACAAAAAACAAAAATAAAAAATAAGCCAGCAGTAGTTGTTAACTTCACTGATGATAGACAAACAAAATTGGTGGCATTGATTGGTAGAATTAAATTACGGAAAGTGGTAGGAGTTGGATCACTATCAAAGAGATAATGCCAACTTAGAAGATATTTACCACATGTGTAACACCATCACCAGAGTCAATGACCAATCCCGTTAGCAAACCTGAGAAAGCCAAAAAATAAGAAAAATGAATGTGGCGAAAGTGGTTACTAGTGCAACACTTGAGGGCAACTTTAAACATCTATTATCATAAAAATAGGAAGAGTGTCTCTAATGATATGCATATGATAGAAAAAGACTATCAGACAGAATCGAAAATTCATGTCATTTCTCTTTGATGATAGCGTCAAAAAAAAACTGTACAAACTGCACAAATTTTGTTTATTTTTGTAAGCACCTTGGGCATATAATGTTAACACAGCTTGAATTTGGATGAAGACACCAGCAAAATTGTACTTTTCAAACATGGTCTCAACCTGTAAAGTTAAATCAATTTCATAACATAGACCCAGATGCAAACAGGTAAAGTATGAACAAAATATTTTTAAAAAATGTTAAAGATTCTCAAACCATTTTTTCACGGTTCTTCGAAGGGTTAAGAGGTGGGTCTGTCAGTAAAATTTTACATTCAGCTGGGTCAATCTGTCATTGTAAAAGAAGGAAGAACTAAAAATGATGGGATGGATTAAAGTCAAAAGCAATTTACGCAAAAGCACAACAATTAGATAGCAAAGAATTACTTTTAGTTCACTGAAAAATGCATGATCCCACACATGACACATATCCTCCCAGTTTTGCACGATACCATTGTGGACAGGATAAGATACATCAAGCTGGTGGTGAAGATCGGCGCAAGCTCCTCCGACCACAATATCCTTAAGTAAATGAAACATTAAGTACAACTCAACCACCAGATTAATAAACTTTCATTTATACGCAGCTCATGTCTGACTAGCGTTATTACAATTATAGACAGAAAGGATAGCATAGCTGATTATCTGCAGCTCCCAAACTTTTCAATGTTGAATGTCAATAGCCCATGTTATATATATAAGATAAGGATTCCCCAAAAAGATACATTATAGTACAAAGTCAGTGCTTTAAACAAATAGTTCACCTTTAACTCCTGTTCAAAGAGTGATTCTTCATAACGAAGCATAGGCCTCCCAACTACACATGGAAAAACAGATGTGGGAAAATTCTCCCCAGCGAATCCACATTTAACGTACTGCAATTAAAAAAAAAAAAAAAAAATCCTTTAGACAGAATGAAATCATCTCAAACAAAATACATTCCTTCTAATCATTTACGAAAATAAAAATAAGTTTGATCAGCCGTTTCATTTCTCGCTTTTTTTTTTTTTTTGACTAACGATCATCAGCTCGTTAATTTTAAAAAACAATTGGTGCAAACAACATCGGATCCAAAACCAAGCGGAGAAGATCTAACATAAAGAGAGAAACGAATCAACTGCATGGAGTAATTAAAAACAAAGAAAAAAAACCGAGGGGTACAGGACAATACTCCGGTGCCATTGTCGCAGACGACGACGTGGCGGTTGTCCATATTTTACTGATGCCGATGCCGATGCCGATGCCGATGCTGGCAGTGCGAGCTGCACAGTCAACCACTTTCTCTGTTTTCGTGCTTCAGAAGGAGACGAACTTCTCCCTTTGATTTGTGGGTTTTAAGAAAATGTCTCCAGAGAGGTAGACCAAAAAAGACCAACCGGTGGAAACGAACCCAGGTTGATTGGTTTGGGCTGGAAAGTGGAAAGTGGAAAGTGGAATGGACCCAATGATCATGGGTTGGTTTAATTACTCTCACCATTGTAAAAAACCAGGAATTGGATTTCAATCTCCTCCGTCCATTTAATTATTTTCAAATCTAACGGCCTATAAGCACTTGTTTCTCTTTCCAGTTAACCATGGTTAATAAATATCATTCTTTCTCTCTCCTAGTCATTTTATTCTTCTTATTCTTTTCGTTTTTAAATATACTTGTTATTGCAGCACGACGTGTCGGCAAATATGATAGAGTAGAATAAAAGACGGAAGAAAAAATGAATAAACCAGTCTAAGCTGCATCAGCTCTCTTGCTTTCAATTGACCTTATAATAATTAGTTTAAGTGTACAGCTTTGCATGACTTGTTACATAAATAATCTATGTTCAGGCTCATCACTTCAACCAACGTATCTACTTACAGTGTAACCTGAGTAGGGTCTGACCAACTTCAAATTTTGAAATCTTCTTGCTTTGAAGATGTTGCCAAAGAAGAATCCACTTGCTGTCTCTTGAGGCGGCTCCACCGAAAGATATGAGCTTTGTTTCACCTGCAGTATGGTGTGGCCGATCTGTTCTCGGAGCGAATCGATCGTTTTCTGGTCGATGGAACAACTTCCTTGTGTCTCTGCCACATAGAATGTATCTTTGGCTTTTCCCGCCACCGTACATATTTCTGCTCTTTTGATGCAGAGACCGTTTTCTCGGAATATCCTGGTTATATCCGAAAGAAGTCCAACTCGGTCTTCGGTGTAAAGCTCTAGCTTCAACCCCTGATCAGACAGAAAAAAAAAAACATATAAAGATTTAGAAAGACAGTACAATTTAAAACGATTCAACAAGTACACAAATCATGCTTAAATGGTTGGATTCAATAGTATTTGATCAAGAAAAACATGTTAGAATTCCAATCATGACATCACCTCGTATGCCCGCCTTTGAATTGCCGCTACGAGACATTGTGTGACTCGTTGTTGTTCAGCCTCTGATCTGATAGGCATCCCATCAATATGTCGTACGTAAAATTCCTGATATCAAAACAAGAACGTTTTCTATTAGGCTCAAAAAAATCGAAATACGCCCACATTGATATCTTTAGATATGATGAGCTCACTTGATAAGCTTCCATGTTCTCCGTTTTTACCATTCCATGAAAGATCACATACTCCATATCCGTCAAGGTACAAATAACATCGAAAAATAGCTTTGGCCGATCTTTCGACCTCATCGAAATCACACTATAATCCTTTGCGATGCAATACAATACGGTTATGTGAGGTGTAACTTGACCGACTTCTCTTTTTCCGACGCCTTCATAGTCCCGATCTGCTAACATGATTTGATGCAGTCTTCTATCTGTACTCACAAATCCCGGAGGAGAAAGCATAGTCATTGCTTCTTTCAATTCGTTATTTCCTCTTAAAACATTGCAGAGCAGCTTCTTAATCGATAGGAGACGGTCTAGATCTTTGATTGCACAGCCGGTGTACTCATCCGTTACGTGAACTACAGCAGCAGCTCGTGAATTGTGGGTCCAAATATCGGCGTTTACCACATTGCAGTGTAGATCGGCAAGAACTGCACATACTTCCGACAACAAGCCAGGCCGGTCATTCCCAGACAGCTCGATCGAGGTGTGAGCTTCAGAGGGCATGACTCCAACCGACTCTCTTGACGAGGGTACGAAGGTGGCATCTCTTTCTAGTCTCTGAAACAAATCGAGTATTGTGAGAAACAAGTTTCTCGGACGATTTTAAACACAAAACAATTATTGTTTCGTTACAAATTTACCATTTGAATGGTGTGGAGGAGTTCTTGGTCTCGGATTTTGGTCCCGTCCAGAGTGATGACATTGAATACTAAAGCGAAAGACAAAGACGAAAACGGTGAGAAAATTATTATGTTTGTGGAAGATGAGATGGAAGAAGAAGAAATGTACCATCCATGAACCAGCCAGCATCAAATGAAATGTAAGCCTTTGTGATGATTAAGTTCATATCCATAAGAACTTGAACAACTTTCAAAAGTATCCCATGTTTGTTCATACTTTCAACCTAGGAAAGAACAAAAAGAAAAACAAGAAAATCTCAAATCTTTTCACCCCAGTTCCTCACAGATTGAATTTTCTTCGAAATTCTTTTTGCTGGTTTTGGTCAAATAAACAGCTGAAACACAAATCCAATATTACCTGGATAACTGTGGCATCCCCGCAAGCATTGTTGTCTATCACAACCCTGCAAGAACAGGTGAAAACTTCACTATGGCAAGAAAAAAAAAAAGAACAGAAATCCTAATCTGAGAACTTCCCCCAACAGAAATGAATAGAAAAATCGAGAAACATAAAGAACAGTCTTGTTTAGAACAGCTTAGAATTGAAACTACAACTACACAATTGCTTCAAAACACATGACCTGCAAGAAAACCAAATCTTATGATACTCTAAGAACCCAGAAGAATACGACCAAAAATAGCAGATATCAAACTAAGAAATTGCAACAGACAAATGGAAAACAGCCCACCTTAGAATCGAGAGTTCAACCCAGAAAAAGATTATCATAAATATCAGAAATCAAAACAAGAAACTGCAAATCAAATCACCTGGGAGGGTTCAGCCTCCTAATAAGCTTAGCATACTCATCTTCCATACTCACGGAAACTTGATCAAAGCACGCCTTCCACTCCTCCCTCTCATCTTTCTCCCACCAAAACAAAAACTACTGAGACAGAGAGGAACGGGAAGGAGGGAAAATAGCTCTGTATAAAGATGCTATTGCGTGTGCCGCCATGCTTTGACGTGGAAGAAGTGATTGGTCGAAAACGGTAGGCAGTAGGGAAGATTAACCGAGTGGGGGAGGCGAGTGAAAGTGAAAAGATTCCTGATTGCTTAATGGGTATAGCTGGATACGTGTCTCCAAGCATTGATTGCGATGCGCCCACTTTTTCTGCGACCTCGTGGCAGACCCTGTTGGTTTTCGAGGTTCCTACGCATGACGGAATTCACTATTATTCATAATAATAATGACATGCGTTACCCTGTGACTTTAAAACTATTTTAAAATCAACAAAAACCATAAGTTGGATCGTTAGTCTAAAAGAAATTATTTTTGAGAAATATGTAATTTTTCAAAATGTAAACAATTTACATTGAGAAAAATTATTAGAATTTAGATTGGGAAATAATAAAAAGAATACCTTTTTGGAGCAACGCTTTTACTCAGGTACTCCCGTCTGATCTTAACAGCTTTAACTCAAAAAAAAAAAAAAAAAAAAAAAAAAAAAAAAAAAAAAAAAAAAAAAAAAAAAAAAAAAAAAAAAAAAAAAAAAAAAAAAAAAAAAAAAAAAAAAAAAAAAAAAAAAAAAAAAAAAAAAAAAAAAAAAAAAAAAAAAAAAAAAAAAAAAAAAAAAAAAAAAAAAAAAAAAAAAAAAAAAAAAAAAAAAAAAAAAAAAAAAAAAAAAAAAAAAAAAAAAAAAAAAAAAAAAAAAAAAAAAAAAAAAAAAAAAAAAAAAAAAAAAAAAAAAAAAAAAAAAAAAAAAAAAAAAAAAAAAAAAAAAAAAAAAAAAAAAAAAAAAAAAAAAAAAAAAAAAAAAAAAAAAAAAAAAAAAAAAAAAAAAAAAAAAAAAAAAAAAAAAAAAAAAAAAAAAAAAAAAAAAAAAAAAAAAAAAAAAAAAAAAAAAAAAAAAAAAAAAAAAAAAAAAAAAAAAAAAAAAAAAAAAAAAAAAAAAAAAAAAAAAAAAAAAAAAAAAAAAAAAAATCCGTTAACCTCTCATATTACATCTTTATCCTTGACTATCATTAGTTCTTGATTGAATAATTAATTCATAACATTTATGAATTTGCGCGCTAATTATTCAATCCCTGAAATAACAAGCAAGGGAATCTTGTATTATGGATTTCATTGTATCAATGTTAGCATTCCCAGCTACTCATTTAATTATTCCAAGATACAAGGTTTATGTAATGCAACTCATACAAAACTATACCGAGTAAATCAAAGAATAAATTAAAATGAAATAGGAGTCTACTAAATACAATGAATTAAGATCATACACATATGACCATCATTATGATAAAATTAATTGTTCTTCATTTAACGGATATTATAAGAACAATATAATTTCATCTGGTCCAGTCCTATATAATCATATTATATAAAATACAATCACTTTATGTCACTACATATATAGTCGGGATATGACTATACGTTCTCAACGAAGTGAACTGTATTTATGACTTTATTAATTTGAAGATCCTTTACTTCAAATATAAGTCATGGACTATTGTGATTATTTCTTTTTAAATTTAATCCCACATATATCAACATATATGTAAATTTAAAATTGCACAAATAATCAAGGATTTTTCTTTGAATTTATAAAGCATATCGAATAATGCAAACATAAAAATTAATCATAAAATTTATTTATTAATTACAGCAATAAAAATGTTCAAAACATTTGCTTGTTGGGCACATTATTCCCAACAGACCCAACGGTGACATGGACCGTCACACGTTGTCTGAGATTTGGTCGGAGATTTGCCGGTTCTTTGAATCGCAGTTCAAATTAATTGTTCGATTCTTCCTTAATTTTTATTACGGTTCGATGAAGTTTTGGTCACTTGAATTACTCTATGATTCAATAATTGAATCTCATAATTTGTTATTTTAATTTAATTAATGTACGACCCTCTCCCTTCTTTCGCGTGCCTCCGCTTTTCTCTCTCTTTAAAAAGTCTCTTAATTATACTACTTTGCGAGTCTTCGGCTTGTTCTTGTTTTTCATGTCTTTAGTCTTATCAGCGCATAAATTGCAACCTCGTTCCACTGGGTGTGTTTCTTGGTTATAGTTGGTTCCATTACGGTTATCTATGTCTTGATCCTTTGTTCGAAAAAATTTATATTTCTCGCTGTATTGTTTTTAATGGATCTTCTTTTCCTTTTTAACTAATTGCAACTTCATAGATATGTTACACAGTCTACTCTTATTTCTATAGTCATTTCCACTATTGCAATCTCCCTCTCAACCCGTTGTTACAAATCTTCATCCCATGATCACCAGAGCTAAAGTCGGAATTTTCAAACCTAAATCCGTTCTCATTACGTAGATTTTCTTAAGTAGATTTAAGTTTGTGAGTCGATAATAATTTATATTTGTTTAACCAGTCAAATTTCTGGTTCTAACCCGAGTTTAGGTAGCCATCCAACACCTTATCTCGAGTAGTGGGAAAACAGTGACTAACAATCTGCAAACGTGGAATTTCAGCAGCAACAAACACAAGGCGATTAGGGCTTTCATTTTCATTAACCAAATCCAACTACTATTTTTCCTTATCTACACTTAGCTTTGTTATTCAGCCACGTTGCCTTTAGCATTGCTTTTACAGCCGTTGGATTGAAATGTTGATTGAAAGGTGATTGTTGGATTTGGATAAGAATTTAAGTCTCTAGATATTTTTTTCCTTTAGTGCAAAGGAAAGAGAGGCTTCCAAGTTCCACATCCCACTTAGATTTTTCACATCTTCTTTTTTTTTTTTTTGGTTATTAATAAATAAGATTATAAAAAGCTTAACATAAAGATTTAGGGTTTTAACTAACTTAAGATTTTCGTGTCCTTCGTTCTGCGATTACAAATCGTAGACATAGCATTACACGTTTAAGTATTTTTGTGACGTATTTTCATGGTTGATTACACTTCATTTAGGCGTTGTATGATGAGGGTGATTTAATGTTGTACAGAATTATGGTTTGGATCAAATTTTGATTAGGGCCACAATTTGATTCAATTCACTAGAATTGACTTGTTATTTAAATTGATGATTGTGACACTAAACAATATAGTGTACAAACTATGAAATTTGGATAATTTTATATCAGATATCTTCTTTGACCAATTCATTTAGCGTTTATTTTTAAAAGACGTTCAAGTTTCTTAAGCAAAGGATCTGGAACGAAATTTAGAATTTGGCGCATCGGTGTTCGATCTTGAAAGACAAATTATCTTTAAACACGAGAATGCGTTTAAATATAATATCTACATCTTTATCGACACCGATGAGTTTAAGGAATGATTATTTTATTGGTTTTTAATATGTTTGATCAATGAGATATTTGGCCGTTCGTTTTGTCGTCCTATCCGATAAAACTCTTCTAACAACTATATTTGCTAAGAGATTGAATTTGTGTTCTTATCCCGGACAAGCTAGAAGTCGCCATATGCATCAAAAAGAAAAAATTACCTAGAATATGACAAAATTAGTAAGAATAATTATATTAATTATACCTTAATTGCACTGATTATTTATTTGACACGTCAATAAGCATGTTTAGAAAGTATAATAAAAGAATAACGTAACATTACTTGTAATGAACTAACGTACGATGATAATTAGAGAATATATTTAGATAACGTTTGAATGGTAATTTTTCTTCTAAGCTTGTTCTTCCTAAATTCTCCTATTTCTCTCTCTAATGTCATCTTATTCTTCCAAGAAGATAGAAGTTAATAGGAAAAAGTTCAATTTAGCTCCCAACGTATGAGGTCAATGATCATTTGGTCTAACGTTTATTTTTGACCCAATCAGACCCTATCGTATACACCGTTTGCAATTCAAACCCTCACGTTAAATTTTTCATTAAATTTGACACGTGTTCTGCACGTATGCTGCTAAAACCCCAAAAATCCTCATTTCCTCCCGAAATCCCTAATGAACGATATAGTTTAATGTATATTTTTAAGGTGAATTTAATTTTTACTTTAGGGATTTCGAGAGAAAGAATAGTATTTTAAGGTTTTAGCAGCGCATGTGTCAAATTTAACGAAAAATTTAATGGGAGGATTTGAATTGCAAACGGTGTATACGATAGGGTCTGATTGGGTCAAAAATAAACGTTAGACCAAATGACCACTGACTCTATACGTTGGGAGCAAATTTGAACTTTTCCCAAGTTAATATTAAATTTTACACTTTAATTTTATATTTTGAAATGATTTTTGTAATTTTTTTACCAATAAAAAACCTAAACGTCAGAGTCCAAAATTAGAAGAAAAAATATCTTTAATCCTTATTGTTTAAGATTATTCTGTTTAATTATAATTTTCTCATTTTTATTTTCTTACTTTTATTTTAAAATAATTCTATAATCGATTTTTTGGTCATTAAATCCAACCAAAAAAAAACCATAATATAATTTTTAGCCTCGGCATTTATAAATATCAATTAAATTACTTAATTATAGTAAAACAACATAGATCAATTGAATTATTTTTAAACTAAATAAAAAAATTAATAGTAAATAATTTTGCAAAGTAAAGATATAATTGAGAAAATCAAAACTAAAGATATCAAATTACAAAGAATAAAACCTGTTTATATAAGTTTGAACCCAAAAGAAATCATGATCAATTGTTGGAAAGTTGAATCCGGGCTTCGGCTACAAATGGAGGGCACGTTAATTCATCTGAAATATGCTCTCTCTCTCTCTCTCTCTCTCTCTCTCTCTCTCTCTCTCTCACACACACACACACACACACACACACACACACACACACACACACACACACACATCAAATGTGTAAGCAAAATTGTCCCCCAAATACAAATTTGAACTATCAAATCCATCACCGACCAATTTTACGTCGTTATTACGATAATTTTGATTTCTCGGACTACAAAAGATCATGAACAATTGTCTATCTGATAAAAGATCGCAGTTTCAAACGAACAAACAACGACAAGAAAGCATAGAGGTCGAATGTGACAATCCTTTGTTCATAACTTTGAAGATGACGTGGTGGTAAAGTGTTAGTCGTCCGAGGTCGAATGCGAGATCTCAAACCAACTCACTAGTCTTACGGTATCTATAAACTCTTCTGGCAGATGGGTAATACTCGGACTAACTATTTATGATATTATATGATTTGAGGACACTACGGTATTTATGAACTTTGCCGACCTCAGTCGGCAAATGGGTAATACCCGGATTAACTATTTATGATACTACACAATTTGAGTGACCTGATGGACAGACAATATCTCGATAGGGGGAGAATTTGTCTTAGCTTTTAGGAGATTCAGCAATAATGGAGCAAAGACTTTTGAGAACAATAATGTCTGCATTTTGAGCTTTATCTACCTATTTCCATGGTCCTATGTCCAAGTGAGACCAACCTATACAGCTTGGATGTTTGATAAAGAACTTATGATCGAAATCTCAGATCTCGACACATGTTTCTTGCCGGGACATGAAAATACATAAAAACTCTTCGATCCAGCTCCTTCGGACATAAAAACCATCGTCGAATCGAACATGAGTTCAATCAGAAGCTAAACCTCCCATATTGTGTAGTTTCAGCCAAAAAAACACAACTCAAAATGTAATGAGCAGAAACTCAGTCCAGCTACTCATGTTAGAAACCGGGATAGCACAAAAACGAGGATGCAACTGAACTCTACAAAAGAGTCATCTATCGTAACAATACTCTTATCGATCTATCACCGACAAGTAGATCTAATATAAAACAAAAAAAAAAAAAAAAAAAAAAAAACAAAAAAAAAAAAAAACAAAAAAAAAAAAACAAAAAAAAAAAAACAAAAAAAAAAAAACAAAAAAAAAAAAAACAAAAAAAAAAAAAAAACAAAAAAAAAAAAAAAACAAAAAAAAAAAAAAAAAAAAACAAAAAAAAAAAAAACAAAAAAAAAAAAAAAAAAACAAAAAAAAAAAAAAAAAAAAAAAAACAAAAAAAAAAAAAACAAAAAAAAAAAAACAAAAAAAAAAAAAAAAAAACAAAAAAAAAAAAAAAAAAACAAAAAAAAAAAAAAAAAAACAAAAAAAAAAAAAAAAAACAAAAAAAAAAAAAAAACAAAAAAAAAAAAAACAAAAAAAAAAAAAAAAAAAAAACAAAAAAAAAAAAAAAAAAAAAAAACAAAAAAAAAAAAAACAAAAAAAAAAAAAAACAAAAAAAAAAAAAAAAAAAACAAAAAAAAAAAAAAAACAAAAAAAAAAAAAAAAAAACAAAAGAGATTTAAGCTTATGTTTTTTTCTTAATTTCGCAAACCGATTGGCATTTGATTGCGAAGTCGAGAACAAGTAGAAGTTGAAAAGCACACCTTTGGACGAAAAAACAAGAGCAAGGCTCAAACGAAGCTGCCCTGGTTGTATAAGATACCACCTGCAAAACCCAGAAAAAAAAAAAAAAAAAAAAAAAACCAAAACCAGAACGTTTAAACCAACAAGCTGACCAGAAACAGGAAAGTGAAGAACAGAATTCTATAAAAGCAAGCACCTGCTAAGGAATTGTATGAAGTGGAGAGGGGCAAACCAGATTCAGACTTTAATTCTTCCAGATATGATAAAAAAACCAGTACAGAAAGGCTCAGGTTTTCTACAAAGTTTACTCAAGAACTTGTACATCAACAAAGCTAGTTGGCTGAGCCTGAACCTTGAGAATCATCCTTAGGAGAAGCTTGGTGATGTTGCGGATGAACTCTAGCCTGCCGCATCTGCTGATAAATCTGGGTGAAAGCCTGTGGATTCAAAACTCCGATGTGACCTTCCGGCGACAACCCTAGCCCCAGCTCCGGCAGCTGCTGGCTATTGCTGCTCAGAATCGAGGTGAAACTCATCGGACCGATATTCCCGACTGGCAAGTCAAATCCGGGGAAGCCGATCTTCTGGAGGTAATTTGCACTCTCGGGTGGCATATTTGTTGTCGGAGAAGACGATGACTGAAACCCAAAGCTACTGACTTGAGGCCATAGCGCTGAAGCCATATGGGTTGGTGGTCTCCCCAAATTGCCCCCCACCATAGCCCAACTGGTCCTACTTCCTGACCCTCCGAAATCATCCTCAATCTTTTGGTGCAATCCAGTTGATAAAGAGGTCCCTTGCTGAGATACAGACACTCCGGCCGCCGCTAAAGCAGAAGCCGGGATAGTTCCGGTCCCGGTAGCCGCAATTATCGACGGCTCCGCTTGTTGCAAAAGCCACTGGATGGTTTCCCCATCTGATTTATGCCCTAATTCTCTTGTCAATTGGAAAATCCTCGCTGCGCACAGAGCTGGCATCCTTATCCTTCTACCTCTACCATCTACCTTGGTGTGCCTATCTTTATTCGAGCTTCGTTTTGGAGCTAATTGCTTCTTCCCCTCTTCTTTATCTGCTACTACAATCTGAAAGTCCTTAATTTCGGAAGATTTATTTTCAGCCATATTTGATTCTAGCTGAGATTAGGGGCGAGCTTGCAAAAAATTGGGAACCACTTCCTGCGACTGCTTTGAGCCTTTGGGATCCATGAAAATGGAGAAAAGAAAACTAAAATCAAAAAATAAAAAGGAAATTGAAAAGGGTCTTCGTTGATTGAAGAAGGTGGCCTGAAAAGTCTTTGGCTTTCATGATTTTCACTGTTTTTTGGCATGGAATAAGATAAAAAAATTGATAGAATAATAATCCCAGTGAACTTTTTTGTCAAAAGTTTAACTACACTTCGGCTATGGGTTTGCTTGTTTTACTCTCTCCTCTCTCTCTCTAGTTTCTGCTGAGATGTCCTTTCTTACCTCTTTCATATTGTAGTTGGTTTTGACCAGCCATTTATGAAAGCACCTCAAGTTCAACTCCCAAATTCACAGGCTCTCTCTCTCTCTCTAACACAGAGACAGTCGCAGAGAGAGAGAGACTCCAGGGGAGGGAAACTATCATTATTTATTTCATTGATTCCCACAGTTTCACTCTGGATGCTATAATTGCACCAACAAATTACAACACTTCCCATCTCTTGCAAGAGTCTCAAAGTGCTACGTGGCATGTTGTGATTGGTCGATAGGGATAGCCTCCATTCACCCCTGGCAGACCTATCTTTCAGGTATGTTTTCAGACAGCAAATTGGAAAAACACAGGATTGAGAAGCAGTGGAATCAGCAATTGCCCTATTTATGGACAAACCCAAGAGGAAGGGGGTCATAGAAATTCAATTCAAGAGGTTTAAAGATTTGAACTTTATTGAGCATATGCATGCTACACAACTTTTCTATCCTACCCTTTGATTTATAGACCAAATCCAACAAGATTTTCAACATCCTTTGCCTAATCTAGACATAAAAAGGTCGGATTTGTTGACATTAATAGTTGAATTCTTCGTGATTAATTTAAAGTAGAGAGGACATTGTAATCTCATTTTTCTATGAAAAAAAAAAACCCTACAAAGAACTATAAAAGAAATGGTTCTAACCGTGAAAGGAAAGATTACGATATGATATAAATGATTGAATTTTATCAATACAACTTAAGCTTTTGAAATTGTTTGTACTTTATCACGAGATCAGTGCAAAGATATTTCAAGTTCAATCCTATGTTTCGACTCTTTAATTTCATTAAAAAATTTACATGCAATGACCGATTAAAAAAATTAAACTTCATGCGCAAAAGATGTTAATATTTATCCTAAATAATTAAATTTCTTTTAGCCTAATAATTTAAAGTTTTGAGATTGTTGATACGGTGTAGTGACAATGAGATAAAAAATCTCAAAGCTAAGTAATTATTCCGATGTTTTAACCTCATTGAAAGATTAATAAAATATAACACATACAATTCAGTCTATGTTAATCTAACGACTTAAAATATAAGATTTGTCGGTAATTTGTCATATTTTTTCATCAATCTCGGAGTTAAATCATTAAAAAGATGATGCTAACAAGTGAAGACATAATTGTGAGAATGGAGCAAAAAAAAGGAGCCAAATTGGAAAGGAATAGTTGGTACATAATTCTCCAAATTTTGCTTTACTTTTCAAAGTTGGTATGATGAGTGGGGCCTCCCCTTTACTGTTGGAGAGCTCCAATCAAGTGTGAAAATGTTGAAAATAACTCATTTTTAGGTCTTAGATTTTGAGAAAATCTCTACCCATAATTCAAACATGACCTTTGTTTCAACTCACTTGTCTTCTTCAATATCATTGCATCAATGATCCATGCATTTCATGCTCCACAAGTGGATGAATCCCAGTAGCTTTCGCTCTCTTCCCTTGAGTCTATTAGAATTATTAGCGCTTAACAATTAAACACAACATCTAAATGCTGAGAAGACTTCAAACATAAAATAACGTAGTAGAATCGGCGTTCATCCAAAGCAACCAAGTCAAAACGGATCAGTATAACATAAATAATAATTGGATCACTAGAAGTTAGAACTGTAACACCCGAGAATTTTTCCTCAACGTGTACTGATTTAGATTTAATTAAATTATGGGTCTTATAATTTTCTAAATAAAAAAAATGAAGGATTGAAGAGTCAATTTATAGAAATTTAACGGTCAAAGAATGAGAATTTAACGAGTTATTTAGTTTATTAAAAACTTGGGATTTTATTTAGAAAAAAAAAAAAACAGACACAGTGGAATTTAAAGTTAAGTCTCCCGAAGCTCAACATACCTAGCTGCCTAGACTCACTACTTTCTCTTAATCCTAACCGTTAAGTACCATGGCGTCCTCTCTGAAAATTTTGACAAAGTAACGCCTGAAAATGGCGCCTCCAAAATGCTAGGTACCTGCAAACGAATCAATCCTCAACTAGTTCCAGAATACTCTTACTCAACTATCCACTCAACCATCCAGCATACGAAATCTCCAAATAGCAGTAAAGAGGGAAACTAAAATACAAACATCCCTAAGTGAAGAAAATCCACAGTATAGGGCGACACATCACCCTTAACTATGACTATATACAACAAATACAAATAACTATACCATAACTTTCAAAAACATCAACCAAAAAGAGTTACGCATTCCCATTATTTCCACAAACAGACATCTACAATCACTACCAATTTACAAAGCCCCACACCTCCCGAAGACCATGGTCGAGACGCCTCAACAACTGCCCGCACCAACATGCCCTGTGCGTCGCCGACTGCTCCCTAGTCCTGGGCTCCCTCATCTAGTTCACCTGTAACTCTGTTATCACCTACACTATAGAACACACACCATAAATATAAACATGCACAATGCACACACAACCCTCACACATGCAGTTTCTACTCCCTCCGTTGTTTCGTTTCATTTTCTGTTGCATTTCTACTATTTACTCATGCACGTTAACGACGAGACGTTAAACCCTCTAGTGCTCCTCTTGCACGTTAACGACGAGGCGTTCAACTCCCTAGTGCATGCTTTAGCACGTTAACGACGAGACGTTAAACCCTCTAGTGCTCCTCTTGCACCTTAACGACGAGACGTTTAACTCTTTAGTGCATACTCTAGCACGTTAACGACGAGACGTTAAACCCTCTAGTGCTCCTCTTGCACCTTAACGACGAGGCGTTTAACTCTCTAGTGCATGCTCTAGCACGTTAACGACGAGACGTTAAACCCTCTAGTGCTCCTCTTGCACACACACACACACACACACACACACACACACACACACACACACACACACACACACACACACACACACACACACACACACACACACACACACACACACACACACACACACACACACACACACACACACACACACACACACACACACACACACACACACACACACACACACACACACACACACACACACACACACACACACACACACACACACACACACACACACACACACACACACACACACACACACACACACACACACACACACACACACACACACACACACACACACACACACACACACACACACACACACACACACACACACACACACACACACACACACACACACACACACACACACACACACACACACACACACACACACACACACACACACACACACACACACACACACACACACACACACACACACACACACACACACACACACACACACACACACACACACACACACACACACACACACACACACACACACCGCACGTTAACGACGAGACGTTAAACCCTCTAGGCTCCTCTTGCACCTTAACGACGAGACGTTAACTCTTTAGTGCATACTCTAGCACGTTAACGACGAGACGTTAAACCCTCTAGTGCTCCTCTTGCACCTTAACGCGAGGCGTTTTAACTCTTAGTGCATGCTCTAGCACGTTAACGACGAGACGTAAACCCTCTAGTGCTCCTCTTGCACCTAACGACGAGGCGTTTACTCTCTAGTGCATACTCTAGGACGTTAACGACGCGACGTTAACCCTCTAGTGCTCCTCTTGCACCTTAACGACGAGGCGTTTAACTCTAGTGCACTCTAGTGCTTACTCTCACATGTTTCTTACTTAGCACTCACCTCATGCATAAACTCATTCTTTCGTTTTAAAAGAAAACAACCATTACATAACTCATTCCAACACTACTCAATAGAAAAGAAAACAACACAACCAACAAACATTCCCACACTACTCAATAGAAAACAACACAACCAACAAACAATAATTCTTACCGTTCCGTGGTGTAGGCCCGAAGGCGACAAAACACACAATCCATTACTTACCTGGCGTCCTAACTCGCTAGGTTTGGCACATCACGTCACCTATGGCTCGACCTATGACAAACATTCAAACTTCATTAAAATCAAGCCTCCATTCACCAATTACTCTCAAACTACTATTTCTAGCCTAATCCAACTAAAATCTAACTAAATTGGCCACTAATTTAGGTTCGGTAAAAACCGACCTGAAACTTCGAACACGCGTAACTTTCGCGTTGGTTATCGGAATCGAACGATTCCAGCGGCCACGTACTCCTCTAATAACCTAGTTTAACCTGCCAAAAGAAAATTTAAAACAAACGGTCGTAGTTAGGTCAAAAATACCAAAACCCGAATCTGCCCTAAACCAGAAATTTTTCCCTTTTCGGTTTTCCATCAATTCTCACCCGTTTCCTCACCAATCAACAATATTCTAACGTATTAAGCATAATTTAATACAATTAAGGCTTCCAAATTCAGAAACCCGAAATCCACCCCCCTTACAAAAATTTTGTCCTCAAAATTTGTGGGTTAGTTACTCTAACATTATCCTCCTAACTTTTTGGGTTGCAATGCTAACTTAAACTACACTACAATCTCAAGTACAATCTCAATCATCTACCAGAAACAAAATTCCCACGTATCCAAAGTTCCCAACTATACACTTCATATTTCCACTACTTATACTTACTCACTCGTCACTTATATTCTCAAACCTCTTTTACTTAGTTCCTAACTCTAGTTTTTTCTCAGGCTAAGTTTATCTAATTCCTCATCTTTCTACTCCCGTGTCTATCAAACACATACAAACTACTACGACTCTCTATGCTACCCCAATCGAGTAATCCTAAGATACTAATGAATACACTTCTTACCTCAATTTTTACTAACTTCAATCCTTGAAGACTCTCAACTTCAATCCTTGGTCACCTAGTAAATTTCTCATGACAGAGCAAACTTATTCATTCTATTCGTTAACATCGTTTGGCTGAAATACTTATCGTAATCCACAGCCCTAAATCTTCCTAACTAAGTTCACCTAGTCACTTACTTTTCTAATTCAGTGTCAGTTGAATACTTACATAACTATCTCAGATCTCCAAAGCTATCTCAATAGCGTAACTCTAAAACCTACTAATAAACTTCTTAAATCCCAGAATTCCCCCCCCCCCCTTCACGGTTTTCTCCCTGAAAACCGAGGTACCACAGCCCACTAGCGAACACTCGCCTCACACCCCTAATTTCCCCACATTTCCGTCACAAATTGACCAAAGAATCGACCCAACTCACAGACCACCACTCGGCGAGCAACAGAGAGAAAACAAGGAGGAGAAGGTACCTATTTTCGGTCGGTTCTGGTGCAGAAAAGCCGAACCGTGCTCTGGCTTCAGCTCGCCTGAGTTTGCTCATCTGAACGGTGTCCGGAACAGTGAGGTCGTCGTCGGAGGGATGTCGCTCGGGCTCCTTCTCTCGTCGGGGGCTCGGGTTACAAAAGCAGAATGGCTTCTTCGTGAAGCCATTCTGTTTCTATATATATTTTTTTAAATTTTTTAAGCTAAATTACAAATTTGCCCTCACATGTTTGAACTTACGTATTTTCGTTAAGTTCGCGTCCACTCGACCTAAAATTTTAGAAATCCTCTTCCAAATAAAATCCCAAGTTTTTAATAAACTAAATAACTCGTTAAATTCTCATTATTTGACCGTTAAATTTCTATAAATTGACTCTTCAGTCCTTCCTTTTTGGGGTTTATAAAAATTATTTTAAACGTCGTTTTCATTGGGGTTAGAGTGAGCCAAGTAGCACACCGAGTCGGGGTAGGTTCGAGGGCGTTACAAGAACATATCATTTTAACCAGAGTTTTACGTGAGTCATAGCAAGACAAATACTCCCTTATTTACCACATTCAAGCATCCAACACAACATTCAATCCACAATCGAGATTCAATTATTTTATCAAAAAATAACATATTTACATAAGACTATTGCTATCGCAAAACACTCTTGTACTTGTTATTTATGGAGTGGTGTAAATTATTAATTCTTCTTGAGAGGTTGTTGTGACAAGCTTTCTAATTCGAATTAGGACACAAGAAAAGTAATTTCATTTTCAAAATGTTAAACATCCATGTCTTGTGATCAATCGCATAGATTCTACTCAGACACCTACATTTTACGATAGATTCTATGTTAACTAAACCTAAAAAAATGAGACCTCATAACCAATGTCATTGTGTTATCATGCCTAACTATTTAAATTTATGCATGATTTATTCTTCTGCAGCCAAACTAGTGGGCAAACTTGGAACATTGTGTGTGACTAATAATAAAAACAATTAAAGATTACATTAGAGAATTTTTTGTGTCTAATACTATAATCTAATACAAATTATAGATTGAAAATATAAAGGATAATCATAAGTTTAACCTCTAATTCTATATTTTAATTTTATTTCATGACGTGATACTTTGTTATTATTAATTAATTAATACAATTAATATCTGATTTTAATTATATATAATTCATCTTAATTATTATACTAATTAACGAGTAACACATAATCATCGCGTTATGAGGTAAAATTAAAACGTAGAGTTGGAAGATAAACCTAATATTACTTGATATAAAATAATCTATTGACCGAATTTCTCTGCTCTAACCACATATCTTCAAAGATATTTATGATTTAGTCCTTTAATTATGTCATACAATGAATATTTCAGGCAAGATCAACTAGGATCCAGGTTCACAAACTCTAACAATGTTCTATATTTTATTTGAACCCTTATCTTCTATCGTGGGTCTTTTTGGACATACTAAGCTTTCGACGATGTTGTATCCTCTAATCTTCAAAGATGACTATTCATTTTATTTGGCTATCTCGAGAATTCGCTATCATTCTCTTACTTAATCTACGAATTTTCTGTTTTCTCTACCATTGCATTAGTAAAACAATGTATGCCTTCTTGTACCGGAGTCGAGCCAATCTGATGAGTCTAATTACCTTGGTGGGCTCGAATGTTACAATAATGAGTCGAGTTAAGCTCGATCTACACTTAAGTTTAAGTTAGACATCTGATCATGTATCATAATTGTATTTGTGACACTAGTTAACCCTTTGCACTAGTTGGAGAGGATTCTTGCCCGCCTGGCTCATGCTCTATCTCGAGTCGTTCGGGTGTGGTTAGAGGTTTAATGGTGATAGTCATGGGGAGGATGATTTGTGAAACAAAGAGAGGTCTCTTCCCAAATTAGTTACTAGTTACTCACCCTACCTCTAAAGAAATTTCCACAGCATCAATAAATCAGCCAAAAGGTTTGAAGTTTTTCGACTGCTGAAACAAAAGGATGACCCTTCTGTCAAATAAAAACAAAAGGAAAAAGACAGCAACCCATTGCTGAGATCTGATAATAGGCCAGATTCTCTAACTGAATGGCTCCTTTTGACGTAGATGGACCCACCTTTTTCTACCTTATTGTCGCACATACCCTTTATCTTCCCATCCAGCAATTCATTAGAGAGAGAGAGAGAGAGAAATTTCATCAAGAGAATCTCCATTTTTCATCATACAAATATCTCCCCACCTCTCACTTTTGCTTTTTCCTTGGGGATGAGGGTTAGGAAGACATAATAGATCAGGTAGATGTACAAAAGAAAGATTCGTTTCCTCATGGACGAGAAAACGGCAAAACTACGAGAAACGTGTAAGAAAAATACATCGAATTATATGTACTGATGATTGAATTCAGCCGCTCAAAGAAGGGCGGAAGAACATGCAGATGGGAGGATTAATCCTGAAAAATAGAAATAGATTTCAATTTCATCAAGAGAATCTCCATTATTTCATCATACAAATATCTCCCCACCTCTCACTTTTGCTTTTTCCTTGGGGATGAGGGTTAGGAAGACATAATAGATCAGGTAGATGTACAAAAGAAAGATTCGTTTCCTCATGGACGAGAAAACGGCAAAACTACGAGAAACGTGTAAGAAAAATACATCGAATTATATGTACTGATGATTGAATTCAGCCGCTCAAAGAAGGGCGGAAGAACATGCAGATGGGAGGATTAATCCTGAAAATAGAAAGGACAGCAGATGGAACAGTCCATATCCCATCACCACATATTAAACCAGATGCAACTGCACCTGCATAATCTTCTGCATCTCTTCTGTTAATTCTCTCCCATATGAATAATATGACAGTCCCCACAAACATATCAATAGCAAAATAAGCTCCAATATAAAATGGAACCGCCATAGCCATTGGAATGGGGATGAACTGAGATATCTTCTTTGGAGCAACGTCTCGAAGGAAATTCAAAACCAAAGCTATCGCGAAGAAGCCACAACACAGCGCCAAGCAGTGCTTGGGGAGCTCGGAGAAGCCTTCCACACCAAGAATGGCCATTTCCCTGAATATTACGGCATATGGTGCTTTGTAGGGGCCATCTGGTGAGCCAATATCGAAAGCCGTCCAAAAAAGCCAGAAAGTGAGCGGAGCAATTACGCAGCCCATGGCTGTTCCAACCAATTGGCTGACAAACATCGACTTGGCTGATGAGAGAGTGAGGTAACCTGTCTTGAAATCTTGCATAAGATCAGCTGCAGTGGCGACAATGGTCATCATCACCCCACAAGCTGCCAATCCAGCTATGACTCCCCCATTACTTCCAACTAAGGAGGCAAACATGAAAAGACCGATTTTTCCGTATGTAGAAGCTAAACTCCAGTCAGTGAGGCCAGTGCCGTAGGAGTTGCAGAATGCAAGGGCAGGGGCTAGGATGTATGCCCCAAGAACCAAATACCACTTAAGGGGTGGAAATATAATGGGTATTGTTGCTGTTGATACTGCTGCTAACCCCACATATCCAGAAGCTGCAAACCATGAAGGAATCCTGTCCTTTAGAAATATCTCATCCCTTCTCCTTTGTTCAAGCAGCACTTCATAACTCTCACCATCTGTAAATTATCAGTCAATGTTAAAGCTATGGGACAATTCTTTAATAGACACAGACAGAAAATGAATTGACTAGTAGGAAACAAAGCCACTAACTGTTCGAACACTTACTTGGGTCTTCTTCTTTAATTACTGGCAAGTTGCTCTGTTTGTTACTTTTATTGCACATTTCTTTAACAGTTATGACTATGATCTTGATTAAATTGTAAAGACCATCCCCAAGGATGAGGGAAATGGCTATGAAAACCTGCAAAAGATGAGGCAGGGAGGAAAAAAAAACTTGTAAGCAGTCGTTATGCGAAGATTTTTGCACCGAGAAATAAATATGTATTATGCATGCGTCTATGTGTAGAGAGAGAGGGAACTTTAAAAATCTTAAAGTGAAATTTAAAGGTACGAGGAAATCTGACGAAGCACTGAAATTTAGATGAATATTGTTTCATAATACCTTATATCCGTAGAGTCCTTTAAAATCATTGGTACCAAGGTCGGCTGGATACCAATGGCCAGCATGTTGGGAAATGAATGGCCAAAGAAAGCCCCACGAGACAATAGCCCCAAAAAGGACAGAGCAGTTCACTATGTGAGGGCAAATCAGACCACACCCAACATATGTTGGACTGAAGTCAAAATAAAATCTGCAAGGAGAGAAGTCATTCAAAGTTTATAATCCTTCATATGATATCTAAAATAAGGCAATCAACAAGACCATTCACCTTGGACATATAAGTTAAGACAAATCACAAGAAACAATCTGACCAAATTATGAAACAAAAAGACCATCTCCACTAACTAAAGAGAACAAGTTCATTGTATTGATAGACTTTATTGCCTTTTAATATGACGTTGGAATTACAATAATTTCATGCAAAACAATGTATCCTTCTTTTTAAGTGATGTTTAAGGAAGGATTTAAGAAACGATGAACTAGAAAAGGAGCTTACGTGTTCTTAAATAGAGTCAAGCCAAAGCTAGGAAAATTGTCAAACCCACATGAATCTCCAACACCACTGAAGAACCACTTAAAGCAGCTCCAAGATAAGCTCAAGCTTAAATATTTACCCAGACATCGGACTTGCTTACTGCAAAAGAAGAATCATAAGATTAAAAATAAATAAACCAGAAATACTGTAGATCAAGCATAGAGAAGTGCATTATTAACAAAAATAATATTTTAAATTTAATAGAAATGAGGTCTCAAATATGGTGCCTACCCAGCAAGCTCAGCTCCACTGCTCGTGTGGAAGCTATTTATCAACATTGCTGTCGCTGTACCACTGGGATATGTAAGCTTGTAATCCATTACCATGACCTGAACTCATCCAGAGAAACAAGATCTGATCAGCATCAACTAAAAACAATACATGGTTGATAGAACCTTTGGTTGATAGAACCTGTAACATTACATTCAAACATTCCCTTTGTCATTTAAGTTATCAGCCTGCTGCAAATGTAACAGATTGAATGACTACATATTTCAGCTTTTTCCCTCCAATGGAGTATAAAGTGGAAATGAAGGAAAATAATCGGAAGGGAAGTTTGATCAAGGAGATGAACTCAAACTATATCAATGTTTGGACAGGTAAAAAAAAAAGAATTGTTCAAATGCTACGAGAAAAAGATGCTATAAATTCAAATCAAATATGCTTCCACATTATATAAGTTAGACTTCATTGAACTCTCAACCATCCAACATTTGAAAAAAAAAAAAAGATGATGCTTAAAATTACAAGTTTGTTACCTTTCGAAGGGGAACAAGACTAAACAACCCAAGAAAACTGACAACAAACAAGAAACCAATCATCCACCCCAAGCCTGGGTTTTTCACGTCTTCTGCTCGGTTTCCTGGGTAGTCTGACCCAATAAGTTGATATGTTTTTTCATCCATTGCAATCATGTATGAACCAAATCCCCCTGTTGTGATTCAGACGAATAATTAGATAAATAAACCGAGTGAAGTGCAAGATTCCATATCCGGGAAATTTGCTTGCAGGTAATTGAAATTCCAAATACTGGGACTTTTTATTCCGTTTACCAATTTCGGATTTTGTCAGTCCACCTACTCCGTAATAAGTATTCTATTAAGTCCCCCATTTTGATGAATCCTTGATAGAAATATATGATTAGTGTTTAAGAGGTTACCACTAAATGCGAGGCCATAGCAAGCGACAACGCAGGTCTGAATGACAGTGTTTTCTTGCCTGGTAAAAGGAGCAATCGAAAACCCTAATTTGGACAAAAACCCAGTCCAGGATTTGACGAAGAAGAAGCCGAGCAGTCCAGCTGCGACGTTCAAGGAAGGGATGATCCCCACCGTCAAATTCAGCTTGTGTGTGATGATGCAGAATAAGGTTCCTAACATAGCGCTCACAACCAACCCCCTGATTGTGATCTGATCTTTCCATTCTGGAATAGTCTCAACGTCCTGCGAATATCCGGCATTGATCGCATCGGACTGCACCAACAATGACTCAGAGATCTCCACCGTCGTATTCTCGGTCCCCATACAGCGCCCTCTCTCTTCCCTTTCTCCTATAAACTTTGTAGATAACGGGAGTTGAAGGAGCTCAACAATGGCTGGTCTGAGGTTGGTTGGTTTGGAAGAGAAGCTTTCTAGTTTAAAAGAGAAGGAAGAAAGAATATAAAAAGCCAAAAGTCTGGCGCAGCGGTTGGTAAACCTCTGTTAAAAAGTCTACTTTGTCAAATGTTGTCAGGCTTGCACTTTAATTTCTCAATACGTTTAAAATCAATTTCACATCTTAATATCACTCGCATATAATTAGCTTTATTTTTCACTTTCATGTTGGCCGATTTTCAACGACGGTTAAAATATTACAACTTATTCTCTACGGAAATCGTCCCGTACAGCAAATTAGAAGACGTCACGTGAGAAAAAAAACATTAGTGAATTGACGACCATCTTAATAATCGAGGCTTCTAAGTTCAACAAGTTATCTGCTGAAAAAAAATTCAAAGATCTATTTATTTTAAATAATGTTATATTTACTCTCTAATTCTGCAACGTCGCAATATAATAAATTATAAATAATTAAATTAAATTATTAATTATATCGATCAATATTTATGACGTCATGATATAAAATTAAAGAATAATCGTAACATTATTTTAATTATTCCGGAGTTGGTTGAGAATTGGAGAAAGGATGGGAAAGAGTGGAAGGAGATGAAAGATGAGGTTGTGGCAATCAGTGCTTATCTCAATTCATTGGGATGCTCAATTTTGAGCTTTCCCAATCTACATTTATTCCAACATCACAATTACCAAGTAATTTTACCATTTCTTTTTCCCTAGCTGGATTCACTTTGAATATTATAATTTTGAATTTACAATTGAGCAATTGGGAACCTATTCTAACTTGAATTTTAGTTTCATGTAAAAATTGCCAAATCAATCTAAAAATTACCAAAATATAAAGTCTTAAACAAGCTCTATCACAAGCACTGAGTTAAAAAACTGAGCTAAAACAAACAATCAATCAACCTAAATGAATCAAGCCTGTAAGTTGAACTCGCTACTAACAACTGTGTATAAGTTTTATTAATTTTCAGCTTAATTATCATTTTATAACTTAATATAAATATATATTAGTTAATTGATTAATTTTGCATTTTGAAAAGAGTAAAATAAGGGACTTCATATCTTGAGTTCAACTCGTTTAACAAAACGAACTAAATAAGCCACCTCGTTTAACTCACGAGCCAAAATCTTGAGCATGACCCGAACTGATTCGTTTAGCTGTAGTGTACCAAGTTGAGTTGATTCGTAAATCCAAATAAACGAGCCACGAGCCATAGCAGTGCTAGTTTGACCCCTCTAAATCATTTAGCCATAAGAATTTAATTAACTCTTCATGAGCATTTTTATTAACGCACGACAACTATACAAAATGAAACAATCTCGACGTGAAATTGACCTGAAAAAGTCTAAACTGAGGATTTTTGAGTTAGACCGGCAGGGGCTCTTCACTGAGAACTCCACCCATTTCCATTCTCCAGGAGTGGTCGACCAAAGCAGCTAACTCTCTGACAATAACAATGGAGTTCCATGACCATAAAGTAATAAACAAATAGTCAATCTAACACAGTGTCTCAGACTATCATGCGGATTCCTAGATTTTCCAAACCAGATAGATGGCTAGAAGAAGATAATTTGAAATGTATGTATTAGATCATACAAATTAACTCCATTTTTATCTTGAGAAAAATGCACATTTCAGTTACTGCGAATGAAAATTGAATTTTCTGGCTGCAGAAGAAGTCAAGAATGTAAAATGCACCAATTAATCCATGATAAAACGATGAAAAGAGAGCAGACTAGTTGGTGATAAGGAAATGGAAGAACAAACTTGAGATCATGGCTCACAACAAGGACGGTCAACTGTTTTTTAAGATTCTTCAAAAGTTTCACAACATCTGCACGTGCCTTCCAATCTGATTGAACAAGCAGCATTATACTTGTCAGTAAGCAGAACATAAAGTTACATAGGGAAAGACCAAGAAATGCCTTCAACTAGACAGGATAAAATTGCATGGGAAAATCCTAAATGTCTACCCGCTTGACCGCTTTGGATCTTAGATGAGCAAGCAATAGTCAAGTTTGCAAGATATCCAAATTGGAGAACTAACTACAGTAAGAAAAGTCAAAGAACATTATATGATCTTCATAGTTCATACCAAGACCAGCTAGAGGTTCATCCAAAATCAATAGATCTGGGACTTGAACCTGATATACAAAGGAAAACAATTATAAGTACGTCTGTGCTGGCAGACCCACAAAGCTAGATTTTAGTCCTATCATTGCCACATCATCATTGATGGTCCTCCAAGTTTTGTTTATCAAACTGTGACTTACTAATTGTATTGCCAAAGCAAGCCTTCGTTTGTAGCCACCACTGAGAGAGTGAGGGTCTTTATCCAAAGCTATACCATCTAATCCAACCTATATTGCAAACAGTTCAAAATATAATAATTGACTGCAACTAGCAATTGAAATGATGAAAGCACAATAACAAAACAAGTAGCTTTAAAGGGGGGCCTGCAAATACCCAATTTATAGCTTGTTGAAGTCTCAGAGCGAGATGTTCTTTCAATAGAAGATCACTTCTTTGTCTGGGCCACCCAAATGTAACTTCTTCAAGCACGTTATCAGCTACAAAATACCTAAATTGCCATAATTCAGAAATGTAGTTAGAATAAGCAGAACCAATAATAAGCCACGATGGATATACGAGGATGACAAATATGTAATTCCAATTTCCAATACAAGGATCGCAGATGCATTGGAAAAACTTGAATTTACGAAAGACTTCCCACATCGTAGATGATAAAGCTGCGCCATGGAGAATGGGCATTCAAAATCTGGAGTTTCAAATTGATTTTACAAACAAAAAGATATATTTTTGAAGTTGATTTCTATACCTCTCAGGAAATTGAAATACAATGCCAACTTTCTCTGGTTGCAGCGGTTGAGGAGACTCGTTTGGTTTACCATCACTGTCATATCGTTGAATACAAATTGAACCAGAAGTTGGTTTGCTTAGCCCTGCAAGAATCTACATGAGGAAGATAACCAAAGAAAGAAAATGCCCTTAAGAAGGTAAAAAACTGGAAAGTTCCTGAAAAAAAAAAGGTTTAAAGAAAAAAAATCAGCACAAGAAAAAAGGGGTAGGAAAGAAGTAGAAAACCTGTAGCAGAGTAGTTTTTCCACTTCCACTCTGCCCAAAAATTAAGCCAAAACTGCATAAAACAGCATAAACAAGACAGCCTTGCATTTAAAACGGCAGGAACTCACTGTAATAAAGGTTCATTATAAGCATGCGAGACAACAGAAACCCATCGAATCTAATCTTATTTACTATGGAGAAACAAAATTCATTAAAATATTTTAATAAACATGAAAATGTAGCAGGTGTTACAGACCCTTTACAAAAATATATCACAAAACAACTACTCTAACCACCAGCAGAGCTCTAACTCTCAGCTTGGAAACCCTATAGTGAGAACACAAAGAAAATGCAGAAAAAACAATGCAAGGACACAATCCCTTTTCTCCCCCCTTTTATCCTCTCCTGTTACAATCATTGGCCTACTGTTAGACCTTCAATCCAATCATACAGCTGGATAACTAATTTTGCCAGCTTAGCACCTTACTTCCCTGCTACCTTTCTAGCTATTTCAGCTGCCACTTCGTCCTCTCATAATTGTTACCAAAAAGTTTTCCGGCCTAGCTTCCTAACCAATAGAAAAACTATAGTTGTGGAGTCTCCCAATGCTACCAGTACAATATTGTCCGCTTTGAGGCGGAGCTCGCATAGATTTGTTTTTGATCTATGCCCAAAACGCACTGTACTGGGTAGGGAGAAGAACTCGACTTATAACCCTCACCAATCTCCACTCCCTAGCAATGTGGGATTTGACACCCCCACTGGTTTCACAGGGCGAGTTGTCACAATCCTTCCCTTTCAAAAGGCTTGACGTCTCCGTCAGCCACACTTCCGGTCGGGAGATGACTCTGATACTATTTGTGGAATCCCCCGATGTTTTCAGTACAATATTGTCCACTTTAGACCGAAACCCGCACGACTTTATTCTTAGTCTATGTCAAAAATGCGTTGTACTAAGTAGGTAAGAGAAACTTATAAGTCATCACCAATCTCCACTTCCGAGGGATGCGAGATTTGGCACAACACCCCCATTAGTTTCACAACGGCAAGTCGCCACAGTGGTAATCTAAGTGATGTTAAACTTTCGAAATTCTTTCATCAACCGAAAGAACTTCAATAAAAATCAATTGCACCTTGTTAAAGCTCTTTCACCACCTCTATGCAACAAATTGTGTCTGCCCTAAGAAAACCTTTGTCATTATCAATAAAGATTAGAGAGAGCAGATAAATCTCATTGCTACTAATGTGGCTCACACTTGATTTCGTTGGTTCATTGGTATTGTCCAACCCAATCTAATTTAATTGTTTATTAATTCTATTATCATATTTCTTTGATCTGTTTGATTGGTATACAGGGGCAACACTGGATGAATATTTTATGTACTGTAAATGATACTTTAATAAACTTTTTTTTTTTTAATTTGATTTAACAAAAACAATGTCTGTATTTCTTTTTATATATAGGAATAAAGATGCTCTTGGCTAGGCATTGTCTAGTTCCGCGAAGAATTTGCCACTTCATCAAATTAGTTCTCTTGACTATCTAAAACCATCTGTTCATCTTCAAGCCTCAATCTCACTACCATGCAATTTAATTAAATATCCTTCTGCATTAGTTTTCTCTTCTCCCTTTTCTTCTTTTTTTTTTTTTTTTCCTTTTCTTTTTTAATTTTAAATCTGAACCTGGATAGGGCACGGCTAGAAGGCCCAATAAACACAGGTTGTTTGCTTTTATATTTAGAATCTCCGTTTCTACTTCGACTAAGATTACTTGTAAGTTGCATTGTAGTTAACTGCTACAATTTTAAACAACCAAACATCCGGAAAATAACAAATAATTCAGAATTTTTGCAAGTGTGGACAGTCGCACCTTTTCTCTCGAAGAGAAAAATTAACCCCATTGAGAAGGTTGAGTTGGGTCCCAGGAGGTCGATAGCCAAGGTCCCTAGCCTTCAATTAAGAGAGCGAGAGAAAACTAAAATCAATGTAAAAAAATGCCGAAAATTAAGATAAAAAACCAATTAATTTTGAACGAAACTGGACAGAAGCTACAGCGAGTTTGATTACACGCACAAATTTAACTCCGAAATAACGAAATGTGTGAACTTACTTCAAAGCAAGCGTAGTCGCATTTGATTCTGATATTTTGAGCTCTTCCCAAACTCAAACTGGAAAACGATTCAATAAGCACAAACAGAAAGAGTGGAAATACTCTTCCGAAGATTCATCTGGAAAAAGAAAGGAAAAGAGAATATACACTTAAGAGTTAAGGGAAAAGGAATTGCCTCGAGCGTGCAACTGGACCAACTCTCCATCCACTGATGAACTGGGGAGCAGAAACAGAGCTCGCCATGAGAGATGAAGCGGACACGGGGAGAGACGAACGCAGTCACTGGGCTTGCATCCATAGACTATTTAATAGGACGCGAAAAAATAATGATACGTGTAATTTTGTTGTATGATTTTAAAATATTTGTTCAGTCTAAAATAATAATTTATTTTAATTTTTGTGATTTATTACATTGGTCGCATAAATTAATATTGATTGTCACGTCATGATGTAATAACTAACATGTAAAATTGAAAGGTAAACGAACCATTATCCATGTATAATTAGAGAATAAACTTAATTTTACCCGACACTATAGTTTCAAAAGCTAAGTGTTTGGTTCGGTTTGATTTTACTTGTTTTCTTTGAAACAATAATGAACCATGAGAAATTTTAGGTTCTTCAAGGAAAAATATCAAACAAAAATTAGGGACGTTCAAATCAAATCGAACCGACGGACTGAACTGAAAACCAGTTCTAAATTTGGAAATCAATAACATTTGGTTCAGTTTTTGTTTAGACACATTCAAAATCTATTGTAAACGAACCCAACCAAATTATCACCAGGCTTAAAATATAATTGGTTTTTGGTGTGTGTGAATAGAAAAATTTGATCAAATTCTTAAATTCTATTTTTGCAACATTTAATCTAATTATCATGTCTCATCGGTAACTTAATTACTATTAATAAGAAATAAAGTTAGGCCTAATTGGAGACTAAGAGAATTGAATTTTGAATGATAACTAAGAGAATTGAAAATCTAATTAATTTAATCATAATTTATAAAATATTAAATTTTATTCTAAAAATCTCTATACAAGTTTTCTCTAATTCCATTATCTATTTTGACCTTATTTTTTGCATTAGCAATGGAACTGAAATCGCACTAACATTTTAGGTTCGGTTCCGGTTCGATTCTTGTACCCAAAAAAAAAAAAAATTAGTTTCAATTCTAAAAAACTACCAATACCTAAACTTATATAAACCAGTTCAGTTCGATTCTATCACGAAATCAAACCGACCTGACCATGAATACCTCTAAACAAAAGAGTGAATAAAATGGAAATGTTATGAATACAAAGGAGTAAAGAGAAAGAATACATTATTATCTCTATAAGTTATGCTTTAGATAATGATTGAAAAATCCCAAGAACACTATCTTATAGTAAGAGCAAAAATGGAATTTTGGGTCAAATGATTAAGTGAAAAATTATTAAAAAAAAGCACAAAAAGCTCTTAGGTAGCAACCCAACAATGTGTATCAAATGTATGATGCATCAAAGAAAAGTTTGAAAGAGCTTTATGTTGACTTAAATGTTGGTTAAGTCTAAATATGTTTTTGATGATGTGTTTGTATGGTTAATATTGTAATTTGATTATGTTTGTTTAGTGAGAATAATGAATTATTCAGTTGATTCAATCTCTTGGAAATGCCCTTGGAAAGGGTATTTTATTATTCTAACAATCGGGTTAAGTGTACAGGGCTAAATAGTTTATACAGGGCTGAAAAATTGATAAACAAAGACTACACATGCCGATCGCTTGACGTCAAAAGGCTACATTGCTTCTGACGATGGAATAGTCAAGCTACTCATACCGATGACGTTTTTGAAGTTGCACATACCGATAATGGTTCAGCGCTAATACTTGTGCCGATAGAGTTCAAGTTGCATCTTCCGATAGCGTCAAGGCATGCATCTGCCGATGGCTTTCAAGCTACATCTGCCGATGGCTTTCAAGCTGCATCTGCCGATGACTTACAAGTTGCATCTGCCGATGGAGTACAAGTTGCATCTGCCGATGGAATTCAAAGCATGCATCTGCCGTTTGAATTCAAAGCTTGCTTCTGTCGATGACTTATCATGTTGCATCTACCGATGGCGTTTTGAAGATACTCATGCCGATAGCTGTTTTAAAGCTGCTTCTACCGATGATCTTCCACCAGAATTCAAAATAGCCGCGAAGCTACAGTGATATCGTTTTCAGTATTAACTCCAGAACTTTAATGGCGACGACGACTTGCAACTACAGACGGCAACGACTACCTGATCTAGTACGGATGCTTCCCAACGGTAACATTTTCCATTTGAAGAAAGAAGCATTCAATTCTGAGCTAAAAATAAGACAGAGTATTTAAGCCGAGGTTAGAGCACGAAGACACAACTTTTTGCGAAAATTCATTGCTGAGCCCTAACTTGAAATTATTCATACTCTGTAATTCTATCTACATCTCTCATTTCCAAAACTTGAGATTCTGTTTTGAGAGTTTGTAGATTATTGTAATCTGTGATTCAAATCTGAAAACCCTGTAAGGTAGTGGATTGACGCCCATAAAGTTCAATCCAGGATTGTGTAAGGCTGTGGATCGAAGCCCGTAAAGTTCGATCAGCATTTCTCGTTGAGGAGAAGTAAGGAATCTTCAAGGGGGAGCCTTGGAGCGTGGACGTAGGCAGTTTGGCCGAATCACGTTAAAAACTGTGGTGTCGAATTTTCTCTCACTCTCTTTATTTTATTTGATTGTATGCTATTAGTCTATAAGCTTTATTCAAGAGAGAAATTGATTTAGAAAATTTAAGTTAATTTAAAAAGTCTAATTCACCCCCCTTCTTAGACAATACCGATCTTACAGTTGGTATCAGAGCGAGGTTTGTCACTATCTAAGTTTGGGCTTAAACACTCTGTGAAATATATATCTACAATGGCATTCAACACTAACTTCACACACATAGAAGGTCAAGCTACAAATAGACTTCCTTTCTTTGATGAGAGTGATTATGTTTATTGGAAGGCTAGAATGAAAATATTCGTTCAAGCCATGGACTATGAGACTTGGTGTATTATAGAGAATGACCCTTTTAAGGCCATGAAAACTGTAGATGAGAAAAGTGTCCCTAAGGACTCTACTGAATTATCTAAGTCCGATAAGAGAAATCTGAGCCTTAATGCCAAGGCGGTAAACACCCTGTACTGTGCTCTGAATAGAGACGAATTTAATAGAGTACAAGGGTGTGAGAGTGCCCAAGAGATTTGGCACCTATTAGAGGTCACACACGAGGGCACAAATCAAGTGAAAGAGAGTAAATTAAATATGCTCATACACGAATATGAACTATTCTCGATGCCTAAGGATGAGTCTATTTCTTTCATGTTTACAAGATTTACTAACATTACTAATGGGTTGAAAGCTCTTGGTAAAACTTATTCTAGTGAAGAATAGGTCAGGAAGATCCTCAGATGTCTTCCAAGAAGCTGGCAGCCAAAGGTGACTGCAATTCAGGAAGCAAAGGATCTCAAAGCTCTAAAGCTAGAGGAACTCATTAGATCTCTCATGACACATGAGATCACAATGAGGTCGAACGAGAAGGAAGATCTTAAGGAAAAAGAAACAACAAAAAGAAAAGATATTGCTATGAAAGCCTCTTCAAGTAAACATGAAGTCTCTGAGGATGAAGAAGAAGAAGATGATGAAGACATTGCACTCATCACTAGGAGATTTAACAAGTTTCTTCGAAGGAAGAAGCTGCAAGGGAGAAGCTTTCCCAAGAATGAAAGGCAACCCAAAGACAAGGAGATTACTTGCTTTGGATGTGGAAAGCCTGGCCACATGAAGGCAGATTGTCCACAGACCAAGAAGAATTCCAAGAAATTTAAGAAGAAGGCTATGAAGGCCACTTGGGATGACAGTGAAGGTGACACATCCTCTTCAGAAGATGAGGAAGTAGCCAACCTCTGTTTCATGGCTCACGATAATGAGGTTAGCATTTCTTCCTGTGAGAGTGAGTCTGATGATGATGGGGATATGGTTGATGCCTTTAACGATTTAGTTAAACAGTTTGGCATATTAAAGGCTAAATACAATACACTGAAAAAGGAAAATGCAAGTCTAATTGAGAAGCATGCTAAAGAAGTGAACTTGCATGAAAAAGAAATCACTGAACTTAAGAAGACAAATGAATCTTTGAATAAACTTGTTCTTTGGTTCTCAAATAGTAGCAAGAACTTAACATTGCTAATAGGGAATCATAGAGCTACTCATGATAAAGCAGGGTTAGGCTATGATAAGTTCAATAAGAGAAAAGTTTTTAAGAATTTCTTTGTCAAACCGACTACTTGCCATACCTATAATGAAGTAGGACATAAGTCCTTTGTATGTCCTTTAAAAACAAATAATATGAAAACTGGCAGTAAGTTGCAATGGGTTCCCAAAGGAACCAAAACTAACACTAGGACCCAAAAGATTTGGGTACCTAAGAAGACTGTTTGATCACTGTTTTGCAGGTTGACTGCTCTCCCGGAAAGAATCAGCGGTACCTTGACAGTGGTTGTTCAAGACATATGACGGGAGACTCAACCAAGTTTGCTAGTGTCAACAAGAAGAAGGGTAGTGTTACTTTTGGGGGAAACCAAAAGGGCAAGATTGTTGGCATAGGCAATATAGGTAACAGTATTAATTCTGTTATTGAGAATGTGTTATTAGTTGATGGATTGAAGCATAATTTACTTAGTATTAGCCAGTTATGTGATAAAGGATATAAGGTGATTTTTAAGTCAAATTCCTGCATAATTAAAGATGCTGCAAATGGCAAAATTCTGTTTACTGGCTTTAGGAAAGAAAAGATCTATATCATTGACTTAGATAATATTGTTTGTGATAATGAGAAATGTTTTGCTGTTAATTCCTCTAATGATAGCTGGATTTGGCATAGGAGATTAGGACATGTAGGAATGGATACCTTAGCTAAGATTACTAAGGATAATTTAGTTAGAGGGATTCCTAAGATATCCTTTGAAAAGGATAAGGTCTATGAAGCCTGCCAAATGGGTAAGCAGATCAAAAGTTCCTTTGCATCGAAGAATGCAATTTTAACTTCCAATCCTCTCCAACTTCTCCACATGGACCTCTTCGGTCCTTCCAATATAGCTAGTCTAGGTGGAAAATTCTATGCTTATGTCATTGTTGACGACTTCTCTAGATTCACCTGGGTATTCTTTCTGAAGTCTAAGGATGAGACTTTTGATACATTTTCTAGCTTTAGGAAAAGAGTTCAAAATGAAAAGGAGTTCACCATTGTTGCTATTCGTAGTGATCATGGTGGAGAATTTGAAAATGAGAGATTTAAACTCTTGTGTCTCAAGTATAGAATTGAGCACAATTTCTCCTCTCCTAGAACCCCTCAGCAGAATGGTGTTGTTGAGAGGAAAAATAGGTCTCTCCAAGAGCTTGCCCAAACCATACTTAATGAAAATTCCCTTCCTAAGTATTTCTGGGCTGAAGCTATTGCTACTGCCTGTTATGTGCTAAATCGGGTCTCTATAAGACCTATTCTTGAGAAAACTCCATATGAGCTTTGGCATGGAAAAACTCCATCTGTTAAATATTTTAGAGCCTTTGGTAGTAAGTGCTTTATTCTCAACACTAAGGATAACTTAAGAAAATTCGATTCCAAATCCGACCTTGGAATTTTTCTTGGTTATTCACTTTCCAGTAAAGCATATAGAGTATTCAATAGGAGAACTCTAGTGGTAGAAGAATCAGTTCATGTCAACTTTGATGAGTCCCCTCAGCCAACAATTAATGTGGATGAGGATGATACTTTGGATAATCAACTGGATTCTCTTTCTTTAGAAAAGCCTAGTGACCCTTATCAAGTAGAAAAACCTTTAGAACTTTCTTCTACTTTCCTAGATATTGCTCTTGTCAAGGATGAAAATCCTGCTCTTCCAAGAGATTGGAAGTATATAAGAAACCATCCAATAGATGAAGTCTTAGGTGATCCTTCTTTAGGAGTTAAGACTAGATCCTCTCTTAGGAATCTCTGTGCCAATGTGGCATTTATTTCTCAGATAGAGCCTAAGAAATTTGAGGAAGCCGAATTGGATGAAAATTGGATTTTAGCTATGCAAGAAGAGCTAAATCAATTTGAAAGGAGCAAGGTATGAGAACTTGTTCCACGGCCTAAGGATCATCCCATTATTGGAACTAAATGGGTTTATAAGAACAAATTGGATGAAAATGGGATTGTTGTGAGAAACAAGGCTAGACTAGTTGCTAAGGGATACTCTCAAGAAGAGGGTATTGATTTTGAGGAATCTTTTGCCCCTATAGCTAGATTAGAGTCAATTAGGATGCTCCTTGCTTTTGCTTGCTACAAAAACTTCACACTCTTTCAAATCGATGTAAAGAGTGCATTCTTAAATGGTTTTATTACAGAAGAAGTTTATGTTGAGCAACCTTTAGGTTTTGAAGCCTTTGACAAACCCAACCATGTCTATAAATTAAGGAAAGCTCTCTATAGTCTTAAACAGGCTCCTAGAGCTTGGTATGAGAGGTTGAGGAACTTCTTTGAGGAAAGGAATTTCAAAAAGGATAACACCGACTCAACTCTATTTACCATGCAAAAGGATAAGGATATTCTGTTAGTTCAAATTTATGTCGATGACATTATTTTTAGATCAACTAATGTCAACATGTGTAATGAGTTTTCCTCCCTCATGCAAAGTGAATTTGAGATGAGTATGATGGGGGAGTTAAAATTCTTCTTAGGATTTCAGATTAGCCAATCTCCTGATGGAATTTTCTTCTGTCAAGAAAAGTACATTAAGGAACTTCTTAAGAAATTTGGTTTATAATCTGTCAAATCTTCTAGAACTCCCATGAGTACCACAACCAAATTGGACAAAGATGAAAACGGTATAAGTGTGGACATTAAGAAATATCGTGGTATGATTGGTTCTTTGCTATATCTGACTGCCAGTAGGCCAGATATACTCTTTAGTGTCTGTCTATGTGCTAGATTCCGAGCTGCCCCTAAAGAATCCCATTTAATTGATGTAAAAAGGATTTTCAAATATTTGAGTGGGACTTATGATTTAGGATTATGGTATCCAAAGGGCACTTCTTTTAATCTGATTGGATATTCAGATTCTGATTATGCAGGTAGTCTAGTTGATAGAAAAAGCACTAGTGGCACCTGTCAGTTCTTAGGTGAATCTTTAGTCTCCTGGTATTCTAAGAAACAGATTTCTGTTGCATTATCAACTGCTGAGAGTGAATATATTGCTGCTGGCAGTTGCTGTGCACAAATGCTTTGGATGAAACAAACTCTAGAAGACTATAATCTGTTCTATGATAGGATTCCTATTCGGTGTGACAACACCAGTGCTATCAACATTTCTAAGAATCCAATTCAGCATTCTAGAACTAAGCATATAGAGGTCAGATATCACTTCATAAGAGATCATGTTCAAAAAGTTGATATTTCCTTAGAATTTGTTAATTCTATTGATCAATTAGCTGATATCTTTACCAAGCCTTTGGATGAAAAGACCTTCAATAATATTAGAATAAGGCTAGGTCTCATTCGGTTTGAGAAAAACTAAAGTTATTTCTCTGTTGGTGAATCTTGTGTAATAGAGCTGTTTTTAGCTGTGAGGGCATCGGTAGATGCAGTGTTTTCTAATAGGCATCGGAAGATGCATTTCTATCGGTAGGAATCGGAAGATGTATTCTTTATCTGCCGACACGTGTGACCCATCGGGTTAATCGGTTTTACACGTGTGTCTTCATCTCGTCGGGCGATGCCCTATTCTCTTTTAAACTCTGTTTCTTCTCAAAGACGCTTCACATTTCGCGCTCTTTCTGAAAACCCCTGCCTTACCAATTCTCTCTCTCTCTCGAGTCCTATTCCTCCAATGGATTTTTCAGGTTCATCTTCTCGCGCTGCTAAGGAACCTGCCAAGAAAAAGGCCAAAGCTTCAGCTCGTCCTCCACGAGAGATTCCTCGTGCCAAAGAGTGGCCATCTCTTTTCTTTCTCTCTAAGGCTGCTGAGTTAAGGTACCATGACGACTATAGGTACAAATCTCTAATTCCCAGTCGTGGGATTTACTTTGATGACTTAGTTGGCATGGACATTATAGAACCCTTGAAGGATCTTGGGTTATTAGGATTATTTGAAGTAGAATCGTACTATTACCCGGAAGTCATCCGAATGTTTTATGCCAATATGAGTTTTACTTCTGATTTCTCTATTATAAAGAGCTATGTGTATAGCAAGCATATAGAGATTACTCCCCAGTTTATTAATGGCCTTCTGGAGTGCTCCCATTTAGATAGCTGCACCTATAAGTATATATCTGGCACTGAGTCTCCTTTCTTTGGAACCTCTGATGGTGAAAGCTTTCTTCGGCTTATTGTGCTTGATCCAAATCATACTCCTGATCCTCTTAAGGGCAAACACCTGACCGCAAGGGCCAGATTATTTCACCAGATGATAGGGTACAATATTGTCCCTAAGGGTGGTCATCATGACGAAGTGAGTGCAATGGAGTTGTTTGTTCTGTTTGCACTTTACAATAAGACCCCCTTCAATCTTGGATATGTAGTGGTTCGAAGGATGATTCAGCCAGTAACATCAAGGGCTACCTCCTTTCCTTATAATCTGCTGCTCATGAAGATTTTTATGCATCTTGAAGTTGTCTTTCCAGAGGATGAAGACCCCTTTCGTCTTCAACCCACAAGTTTCTATTCCAAAACCACTTTGAACAAAATGGGTATAAAGAGAGTGAGAGAAAATTCGACACCACAGTTTTTAACGTGGTTCGGCCAAACTGCCTACGTCCACGCTCCAAGGCTCCCCCTTGAAGATTCCTTACTTCTCTTCAACGAGAAATGCTGATCGAACTTTACGGGCTTCGATCCACAGCCTTACACAATCCTGGATTGAACTTTATAGGCGTCAATCCACTGCCTTACAGGGTTTTCAGATTTGAATCACGGATTACAATAATCTACAAACTCTCAAAACAGAATCTCAAGTTTTGGAAATGAGAGATGTAGATAGAATTACAGAATATGAATAATTTCAAGTTAGGGCTCAACAATGAATTTTTGCAAAAAGTTGTGTCTTCGTGGTCTAACCTCGGCTTAAATACTCTGTCTTATTTTTAGCTCAGAATTGAATGCTTCTTTCTTCAAATGGAAAATGTTACCGTTGGGAAGTATATGTACTAGATCAAGTAGCCGTTGCCGTCTGTAGTTGCAAGTCGTCGTCGCCATTAAAGTTCTGGAGTTAATGCTGAAAACGATGTCACTGTAGCTTTGCGGCTATTTTGAATTCTGGCGGAAGATCATCGGTAGAAGCAGCTTTAAAACAACTATCGGCATGAGTATCTTCAAAACGCCATCGGTAGATGCAACATGATAAGTCATCGGCAGAAGCAAGCTTTGAATTCAAACGGCAGATGCATGCTTTGAATTCCATCGGCAGATGCAACTTGTACTCCATCGGCAGATGCAACTTGTACTCCATCGGCAGATGTAACTTGTAAGTCATCGGCAAATGCAGCTTGAAAGCCATCGGCAGATGTAGCTTGAAAGCCATCAACAGATGCTCGCCTTGACGCTATCGGCAGATGCAACTTGAACTCTATCGGCACAAGCATTAGCGCTGAACCATTATCGGTATGTGCAACTTCAAAAATGCCATCGGTATGAGTAGCTTGACTATTCCATCGGCAGAAGCAATGTAGCCTTTTGACGTCAAACGATCGGCATGTGTACTCTTTGTTTATCAATTTTTCAGCCCTGTATAAACTATTTAGCTCTGTACACTTAACCTGATTGTTAGAATAATAAAATACCCTTTCAAGGGCATTTCCAACAGATTGAATCAACTGAATAATTCATTATTCTCACTAAACAAACATAATCAAATTACAATATTAACCATACAAACACATCATCAAAAACATATTTAGACTTAACCAACATTTAAGTCAACAATCTCCCCCTTTTTGATGATGACAAATTATGAGTATAAAATTTGATTAACCACTACTCTCCCCCATAATCTTAGCTCCCCCATTGTAAAAGCATATTTTCCAGAAAGAAACACAGAGCATACCAGAGTTTCAAAAACACACAACAACCACAAAACAAAAACCATTGATCAAATATATTTATACCATTCTCCCCCATTGACATTATAAAAAACAAACAGAGAGATAAACAGAACCAAGGCATTCATCACACAGAGTAGAAACATCAGTAAAATGTAAGTAGAAATTAATAAAATTGTGTACCGATTATTTACAAACAAAAAACATCTATTTAAAGAAAGAGATAAAATGATTCCAGAAAGCTTGGCTAATCCAAGCAGGTATTTCAAGGTTTGAATAAAAATATGCATCTACAAGAGCACGAAGAGAATGAATATCAAGAGGGATAGATGGTTGATAAAGCACTAAATCCTGGCATGGAGTAAGCTCTGGCTGAGGAGCAATAGAGGTAGAGGGACCTTGATACACCACCATGTTCATATATGGAGGAGGATCGACAGAAAGACCAGCAGCAGACGCATCAGGAGGAGAGAAAGCAAATTCAGCCTCCTGAAGATCCAGTGACATGAAGCGCATATCTTCAGTAACTGCAGGCCTGGAAAGAGGAAGAAACCAATCTTCAAAGCAGGCCTCTAGAACGCTGACAGAGCTAGATGGTTCAGGTTCTGGTTCGGGATTCAGATTGTCAATTGAGGATTTGAGTGACTCAAGTTCCCTGGCTACAATGCGCCTATCAGCATCCAGTTTCTGAGACAACAAACCAAGACCGGTATCTAAATCTGTGCGTATGTCTTTTTGATTCTTGGCTAGCTTGGCATCAAGAGACTGTTCAATCCTACTTTCAATGGAACTGAGAGCTGTTTCAATGCGGTCAATAGAGGTTTTCAGCTCATTAAACCGAGTCTCACTCAACGAAAATCTCCTCTGATAGGTTAGAGGAGTGGCAGGAGGTGCTGATGGAATTGGTGAGGAGATGTGGACATGAGGGGCTGGTAGAACTAGAGGAGCAGATTTGACAGGATGAGGTGTTTGTAGTGGAGAAGGTGGTTGACCTGGTGGGGAAGCTGGAGAAGGAGCAGATATAGCTTGGTGGATTGGAGATGGAGGAGACATAGTCTGTTGGACTGGAGAGGGAGGAGCTGGAGGAAGCAGAGCAGGTAAAGGAAGAGCAGGTGGAGGAGATGGAGGATTCTTTAGAAGGGGTAGGGGCACAGAGGTGGGAGTAGAGATTGCCTCTGAAATAAGTGCCCGTGAGAAAGGGGCTGGACGCCTTCGCACAAGAGGAGGTTTGAAGCTAGAAGCCTGAGATTGAGAAGGGGAATTATTAAATGCTGGTATCTCAGAGTCATTCCCTCCTTCAACAGTGGACTCCTCTAGCAGGCTAAGTTTTCTCTTCCCCTTTTTGGCAACTGCTGCCTTAGCAGTATTTCCCTTAGGAGCATTCACAACACTTTAGAGACGTATGAGTTTGAAAAGACAAATTCCCATGCCAAACCATTAATTTGTACCATACTAGTATAAATAAAGTCATTTCAACTTCTATAGTTAATGTAAAGTATCTAATTTAACAAACTAAAACACCTCATGCATTTTATAAACAATTTATATGGATATAAAGATCTGAACTGATCTTGTTCTAAATTACCGAACCATGCATAAAATTTTATTACCACTTCAAACATGTATAACTGTTAATATATGTTGAGAAAATAGTCTATAAAATTTGATTCGCAATGGATAAATTCATTTTTTCATCATTGTGTGATTAAAATTAATTATTATATCAATTAATAATACGTTACAAACTAAAACAGAAAATGAAAAGACACCGAATTTAGCATGGTTTGGCAATGTGCTTACATCCACGGGACCAAAATCTGATATAATCTTTCACTATCAAATAATGGATACACTATAATCTTTTCTAGGATAAACTAGAAGAAACAACGATAAGAACGATTAATCTTGAGAATTAATATTCTGGAAAAATAGAGCGATCTCAGTAAAGTGACTGTTGACACTACCTAAGTGACTATTGTTTTTCAATAATCAATAATAGCTAAATATTTTGCTTCTGTAGTCAATAGAGCAACACATTTTTGCTATTTGGATTGCCAATATATAACTCTTCCTGCAAAAGTAATCATATGCTCAGAAGTCAACTTTCTTGAATCAACGTTGTCTGCCAAATCAGAATCTGTATAACCATATATGTAACACCCGACATTTTTGCCTATGTAATTTCTCGCCGAATCATTATGTGGGATTAATTTGGTATTAATACAATGAACGTTTTGTTGGAAACCAAATCGATGGAAATTATATATAGATACATATAAATATGTATATTTGGATAATGGGATAAAAACCAAACTAATGTATGAGTGAATAAAACCGTTAGTTAGAGATGCATGAAGGGGTAAATTGGGAAAAAATTAAGGTTGGTGGGAGGGAGCCAATGGATGGTTGCCAAATGTCAATAACTTGTTGAGAAACCTACCTATTCTCCTCTATTCTACGTGAATCTTCACAATCATCCCTTCCTCTTTGTTTCCTCTCTTCCAGACGAAAATCATCCATTGAAGCACCTTCGATCTTCCTTGATTTTTCTTCTGTTTCTGCCTAAGGTAAACATCTGCTTATGCTAACGTGTCTGGACAAGTTAAAATGACAGTTTTGTTGAAGTTTAGGGTTTGTGATATTTTGAAGAAAACTCGTTGTTATTGCATGAAAACATGTTGGTTTGTTTTCTAAAAGCTTGAATGGAGTTAGGAGCATATCCTACAAGTTAATTGTTAGCATTTGCAGCTTGTTTATTTTCTCTACGTGCATGTTTTAGGTCAGTACATAACCGAGACGTTCAAGACTATCAACTCTACAGCAAACAGGTAAGTTCATATCCGTAGATTGGCCCTTAAGGCACTACATCACGGAGATACTAGGTATTTCTTATGTCTGGTGGTTTCGGGTAGAGAAGGTTAGAGTTAAGTTATGAGTTATCTGTGTCACACATTACGTTCTGTTGTAATATTTCTGTTGTCTGCCGTTTTATGTTTAAGCACTGTGAATGCTTATGCATACACGATTTTCTCGAAAGACATGCAAAAGTTTTCTGTGCACGGTTTTGAAGTTAAGAAAGATAAAATCTGACTGTAATGTATTGGTTAAGTACGGGACGAGGACTGGCCTACTGTTCTGTACAGCTCTGTCTGTTCTGTTCTATTTCTGTTCTGTAAATCTGTTATGTGCCTGTCGTGCACTTGCCAGTTCCCCTATAAGCTTCACTTATACCCCTCTGACAGATAAAAATAATGTTCTGTAATGTCAATGTATTTTGAAAAGTTCATGCATAGCATATGCATCACTGCATTTATATGTTCTTACTGAGTTTTAGACTCATAGGTGAGCTATCTGATGTAGGTACTGAAACCGTGGACGAGGACTTTGTGCCTCAAGATGATGAGTTGATGTAGTTGGCGGATCAAGCTCATGGGGGTTGGTTGCTGCAGCCAAACACATTCTGTTTCTGTGAGGGTATTTTAAAATTATGTCAAGTCCTGTATAACTTTTGAAATTTTAAACCGGTGTATAGGATTGGTGTTGATGTTTGAAAATCCCTGTCTGGTGAAGTTTTGGTAATGTATATCGAGTTCTGTACAGTCTTCCAGATCTTAAAACAATGTATAAGTTCTGATGTTTAAGTCTTAAAAACTCTGTATTTGACAGTTGTGTATATTCTGAAGTATTCTGGAATTGTTTGGAATATTTCTCTTTTAGGGTGTGCATGGATTATCTCTGGTTTTAGAGTTATCCATGAAATCTGTTTCCTTAGAATTCTGTCGTGTTTTCTTGATATGCCCAAAATCATGTTGTGAATCGTTTTTCTGAAGTGTGAAGTTTTCACACTTACTATTTTTCACGATTTCTGTTTTTATGTAATCCTGTTAAAAGTTGTCAAATTCTACCCTTTTAAACTACATCTTCCGATCACATCCACCGCTGCTTTAAATTCACTTCTACAGCTGCCCGTTTTAAAAATCACGTCCACCGCTACTTGTAAAATCATATCCACCGCTGCCCGCTGCCCGTTTAAAACTGCATCCACTGCTGTCTTTACAATTTCATCTTTCGCCTGACGTCATCTGTTTTGTCTTATTCACGTTCACCGGTGAACAGTGCACTTCTGCCCGCCTCCACCGCTGCCACTGTTCATTTTTGTCGTATTCATATCCACCGCTGATTTTAAAATTCATATCCACCGTTGCCTTTGTTTATTCACATCCATCGCTGCCATTGTATATTTTTGTCGTATTCACATCCACCGCTGTTTTTAAAATTCATATCCACCGCTGTCTTGTTTATTCACATCTACCGCTGCCACTGTACACTTTTGTCTTATTCACATCCACCGTTGTCACTGTTTACATTTGTTTAAAATTCACTTCTTCCGCCAGTCTTCTGCCTATGTTTTTCCGCCTTTAATTCCTGTTTAATTTTGTTTATTTATTCTCATCGTCCCTTTCTGTTCTCTGTTCTTCGCAGTTTCTTCTGTTATTCACTTCTGTGATCCGGTTATAAATTAGCTCCCATTTTTAAAATCCAGAGAAAGTTTTTTCTCTTTGAGAAGTTTTAAAGGTTCAATTTATAAAAGTCCTCTGTCTTCTGTTCTTCGAACTGTAATTGTCATCAAGTTTTATACATATGTCATCTAGTCCCATTTCCAGAGAAGGTTTCTTCTCCCTATAACGTTCTAAAAGTTTCAAAAAAAAAATATAGTCTGTGTTTTTCTGTTATGTCCTGGAGTGATGGCTTGGCTCTCGAATTCCGATCGGAATCGGGTCTCGGGCCGTCACAATATATCACAGGCTCCCCATTACCATAACATAAACATGTTTTGATAGTACTTTTAAGATGTCTAAAAATCCATTTAACTATTGTCCAACATTCTCTCCCATTATCAGAGAGAAATCGACTAACTACTCTGATGACATGAGTAATATTTGAACGACTGCACACCATAATATATATCAAACTACCAACTGCTGATGCGTAAAATACTTTACTCATAGCTTATTTATCTTTATCACTCGTAGGACTATGCTTCGAACCTAGCTTAAAATGATTTGTGAGTGGAGAAGAAACTATTTTTGCATTGCTCATATTGAATCTCTCAAGTGCTTTTTAAATGTGTTTTTCCCGAGATAACTACAATCTTCTATTATGTCTGTTGTGAGTAATTTTCATACCCATTTTTTCGCAGGTTCCAAGTCTTTCAACATGTCAATATTCTTGACTTCTTGACCCATAATTAACATATCATCTACGTACAACAGAAGAATGTTGAAATCATCACTAGCGTCTCTTTTCATAAATACACAGTGGTCGAAATTAGTCCTATTAAATCATTGACTTGTCATGAAAGATTTAAATTTCATGTACCATTGTCTCGGTGCTTGCTTCGAACCGTATAAGTTTTTCTTTAGTCTACAAATAAAATGTCGTTTGTCTTTGACTTTGAACCCCCACAGTTGTTCCATGTATATTTTCTCTTCCAAATCTCCATGAAGGAATGCAGTCTTCGCATCAAGTTGTTGAATCCCAAGATTTAAACAAGCAGCCAAACTTAGAACTGTTTTGAGAGATGACATCTTTACAATCAGAGAGAAAATTTCATCAAAATCAATATTTTTTTTTTCTGATTGTATCCTTTCACAACTAATTTAGCTTTATATCTTAGTTATGAGCAACTGTTGTTAGACTTCAACTTGTAAACCTATTTAGTTTTCAAAGCATGCTTGCCCTTAGACAATTTTACCCATTCATATGTATGATTCTCGTTCAAAAAATTTATTTCCTCTTGTATGACTTTTTGTCACTGTCTCTTTTGTTCATGACACAAAACTTCCTGATAAGTTTCTGGTTCTCCCCCATATGTAAGTATCACATACTCATTGATGAAATATCTCCTAGAAAGCTCTCTATATCTTGTTGATCTTCTTTCCAGCATTGATGTTGAAGAATCTTCTACGATCTGATCAATCAGTTGAAACCCATCATCTGTAGAAATATCATGATCAACAATATCTCTACGGTCTTCCTCTCTAACTCCCCCGTAATTCTCAATTATTGAACGTGGACTAACCGAATCCAAACTAGCAGGAAATTTTGGAATTGAGTGAGGTCTTTCTACCCTATCAACTTCAAATAAATGTTCTTCCAAGAAAACATCATCTTTGCTTCATACTATTTTTTTAGTAACTAGATCCCAAAACCTGTACCCAAACTCATCATGTGAATAACTTAAAAAAATACACTCTTTAGCTTTATTATCAAACTTGGATAATTCATCTTGAGGATTGTGAATATTAGATCTACACCCAAACACTCACAAGTGCTTGTAAGAAACATCTTTCTCTATCCAAATTTGTTTAGGAATATCACCATCTAACGAAACTAAAAGAGAAAGATTAATTAAGTCAACTGTAGTCCTTAAACCTTCGCCTCAAAAAAGTTTAGATAATTTGGCATCATAGAGCATACATTTGATCATTTCTTGAGTTCTATCATTCTCTATGTCACTTGATTCTGACAAAGATTTTTAGGCACAACTTTCTCAAGTTTAATACTATGGCTCTTACAATATTTTTCAAATGGTCATCTATATTCACTATCATTATCAACTCTGATACATTTAAGTTTTCTTCTAATACTTGATCTTTTGTTTTCAAAGTAAAACAAACAGCTTTCGAGAGTGATGGTCAATAAATGTAACAAAATAGTATGCACCATCAAATGTTTTATCTTGCATACTACATACATAAATATGAATCAAATAAAGAATTTGATGTCTCTTGGAGGGGTAGATACTTTGAAACGCAACCTTGTGAGATTTTTCAGACAAACAATGCACACAAGTGTTCAAATTTGAGCAGCTAAAACTGCTTCTTGACAAGTGTCTGAAGTTCTTTATCACTAATGTGACAAAGTATCTTATGTCAAAGCTCAATATTATTTGACTTCTTGGCAAGTGTCTGAAGTCCTTTATCACTAATGTGACCTTATGTCAAAGCTCAATATCATTTGACTTCTTGGTGACGTTATTTCGTCTTTATATAAATTCGTCTGTATGTAGTAATTAGTCTTCTTTCCTCTAGCTATAACTAGGGAACCATTGGTGAGCTTCCATTTATCACTACCAAAAAAGTTTACAAAATCGTACTAGTAGATATCAAATTCAGCCGGATATCTGAAACATTTCTAAGATCTCTCAATGTCAACTTGTAGTCTGAATTAATTTCTAGATTAATGTCACCAATTCTAACAATATTTGATGCACCATCGTTTTCTATTTTTACTTTACCATAATCAACACTAGTGTAGGATGAGAAGTATTAACCATGTGACGTAACATGATACTAAGCACTAGAATCAATAATCCAAATACACGGTTGAAGTGTCAAATTAACCCAATCTTCATCATAGACAATAATCACATCATTATCAACAACAGCAACAATAGTCACTCTGTCACTGTCATACTCACTATCTTTACCCTTGGATTGTTCTTTCTTCCATACGCTGCAATTTCTTTTCATATGTCCCAGCTTCCCATATTGAAAACATTTCATTGTTTTTCCTTTCGACTTAGATCTTCCTTTGGATGAACCCCTTTTATGTTGATCATCATAATAGCTTCAACCCTATCTTTTTTGTTTCTCACTAACAAGTGCACCTCCACTAGAAGAATGACTCGGACCCTTTCTTCTAACGTCTGCGTTGAGTAAACGATCTTTAATCATATCTAGAGTTAATTTATTATCTAGTGTTGAGTTGCTAACTATAACTACAAGCGTTTTCTAGCCGTCTTATATAGAACTAATTCATCATCTAATGTGATACTCATACCATGCAACTGATTCACTGAACCCATAAATTTGCTTATGTGCTCGTTGATACTATGTCCACCCTCGTTTTTCAAATTCACTAGTCTTTTAATTATAAGAGCTTTATTTTGAGCACTCCAACTTTTAAACAGTGATTTTAATTTCTTCCATAATTGTTTGGCTCTAGTCTTTGTAGCAATACTATGAAACACACTTGCAACAACCCAACGTCTAATATAAACGACACATTTTTGATGCATTAATTTCCAATCTCTATTTGTCTTGTCTACTACTCTTATTGCCTCCACATTAATTGGCTCATGAAGATCTTTATAGAAAAAAATATCTTCCATGCTAGGTTTCCACGTATAATAATTGTTGTAACCGCTATGTAACTAAAGGAATGAATTAAAATTTTCATTTACCCCATGGATTTATTTCATAATATGTGGTAGGCGAAAATAAGAAAGGTTTTTCTTCCTTGGGTTGGCAGGCGTTAATAGAGAATGAATCTTTTCCTTCTATGTCTTCATTCTCTAATTCCATAAACGGAGACTTTCCTTCATCCTCTGTAACACCCGGAATTTTCCTAACGGGTGTAGCCTAGATTAAAAGCGTTATGAGAGTTTAATTATTCAAGAGTTATGATATGCATTGAAATGTGAAATGGAAGAGAAGGAAAGGTGATAGAATGGTTGAAGAGTCGAATGATAAGTCAAAAGAAGGTTGACAAGTCAAAAACAAAAGTGTTTGAAAAGTCAAAAATTGTATTAACCAATAGGAAACTAGTAAATAAGTGAAATAAAATTTAAAAGAAAAAAAAAAAAGAAGAGTGATGTAGGTGGATGGCTCACGTTGGAATGCAAGGGGCAAGGAAGAGTGGTGGCCAGTTTATAAAATTATGAACTTGGGAGGAGAAAAATTAAAAGAAGAAAAAATTGAGGTTTTAATGGTTTGATTTTTTTTCTTCTCTTTCACCTTCTCTCCCACGGTTTTCTTCCAAGCCCTAAGTTCCCCATATCCGATCTATCATCTCCCATTTCTTCAATATTAGCAAGGTGCTTCAAGGTAAGAATGAATGAGTTTTGGTTTTTATATAATTAGGTGATAGTTTGGAGTGTTTTTAAGGTGTTTTAAGTGAGTTTAGTGAGAGTTTGGAAAACCCTAAAAGGGAGCTCCGAAAATTTGGGTTCAAATGTTAGTTTCTTTCCAAATTTCATGGTTTAATCCTTAAATTGTGTTAGTTAGGTTGTTGGTAGGAGGAGATTGAGGTTTGGAGGTGAGTTATTAGAAAACTGGTTTTGGTAGAGTAAGAACACCGGTTCTGTTTGGTGAAATTCGAGTTGACCATGGTATTTGGTTGGTTAATTTGAGTGTTTCAATGGATAGTAAACGTGTAGAGGTTTACGGATTGGGGTGGCACGTCGAAATCCGTTGAGAAACGAATAAGTTATGACCGTTCGAAGTTGGATGTTAAAATTTGTAGTAAAAATTGGGTTTAGGGCTTTGAGGGTGAATTTGTTTTAAGTGTTGTTTAGTTTTAGTTAGAAAATCGTTTAGAGTTTATTAGTAGCTTACTAAATTAAGTTTTCTTTATTTTAGGTCATCGAGCTAGTGAAGTGATTTGACGAATTAAGCAATTGAAAGTCGAGCAATCAGGTAAGTAGTGGTTTGGATTCGTTTCGCCTTCGGGCCTACACCATAGAACGATAGGGTTAACGGTTAATTGTTTCGCGATGTGTTGTGTTACATATTCGTTGACATGCATCATGGTTTTCAATTAAGCAAAATACGAGTTTTATTGCATGGTTTGATTGTGAGCGTGAAACGTAATTAGATAAATTGAATGACAAAAATTATTCTTGATTAGAGTGACTTGTCAGGAACAAGTGCTGGTGTGTAGCACCCCGAGGGGATCTCTATGAGAGATGATCGGCTAAAACACTTAGTCTTGATTGGAGTTGCCTTGTCGGGAATAAGTGCTGGAGCGTAGCACTCTGAGGGGATCTCTATGATGGAAGACCGGCTAAAATACATAATGGTGGTTCTGAGAATGGCCATCCTGTACGATTATAGGATGTGAGCTTACTCGATCCACACGGCTTATGAAATGATTAAAGCAACGAATGACAAATGAGCATAACTGAGTGTTAGAAACCGCATGTGATAGGATTGGTGGCATTGTGTTTTTTATAGCATTCGTTATTCCCTACTTACTAAGTATTAGACTTACGTTTTGTGTTCTATGGTGTAGGTGACGATATTTACCCAGGTGAGATAGACGATATAGCCCAAGACTAGGTAGCAGTCGGTGGTGTATGGAGCATGCCAGCGCGGGCACTTGTCAGGGCGTCACGACCACGTTCCTCGGTAGTTTGGTGGGGAGTTGTGGTATTTTGTCTTGAAAATATTTCCTTGCTATTTTGGGATGGTTGTGAGTTTGGTTGTTTTTGTTGGATAGTTGGTCTGTACATGTTTGGAATCTGAAACTATTTGATTTCCGATTTTAATTTCAGGTTTGGGTTTTAGAAATTTTAGGCGTTATGCGGCTCGTTTTAGTTTTAAAATAAATAAAGTCGGGTTCACGTTCTTTATTTTTTTCGTTATTCGTTTTAAGTCGGTTTTCAGAGATTTTTACGAGGCATGGAGCCGGGAGTGTCAGGAATGTGTTGTTAATTTTTTAGGTGATTTGGAGGTGTTTGACTTGACGAAAAATGAAGAAAAGCGGGAAAAAGTCGAAATGTGGCGCGCTGGCACCCGACAGGGTGCCGAACGTTCGGCGCTGCTGCGCGCGCGGCACTTAGCCCACAAATTTTTGTTTTTTTTAAATTTTGCCTATTTCTAAAATGTTTTGACCCGACCTTTTCAGACGTATTTTAAACGTATTTTACGCACGTTTACCAACATTTTTCGAGGGTTCGAAAAACCCGAAAATCGAGTCAAAATTTTATCGAAAATTATTTTAAACGTCGTTTTAAACACGTGTTGGGTTAGCAAATTAGCGCACCGAGCTGGGGCGGGTTCGGGGGCGTTACAAGTATTAGCTCAAGTGGTACTCCTCACTTGTACCCGAGGTACTTATCCCTGAGGTCCTGGGTTTGAGTGGGGGGAAGGCAAAAACTCTCATCAGGGGAGGAGAAGATCGTGAGTACACGTGGTACTACCTGAGGGACCCCACGTGGCAGGGCCTTGTGTGAGCCGGGATTGCACGGCCTGAACCATCGGGGTGTTTGGGTCGTTACATCCTCCGCTCACACTCTCAATTCATTGACGTTTCTCTCTGCGGAAGAAAACTGCTTCAAGGCTCAGTAAGTTAAACTTCCTCCACTTTTTACTTTTGTTTTCTTTGATAGATTCTTAAGCTTGCTTTCTCCTCTGTTAAGGTTAGTCTTTGGTGTAGATTCTTTAGGGTGTTGTTAAGCTCGAGGCTTAACTAGACCAACCAAAAATTGGTAAGTCGAAATCCTTCTCCACTGGTTGCTATTTTCGCTATCGAGGAATTGTGGAAATTAATGAGAAAACTCTTCTTTGTTGGAAGGAAGAGAATCGATCTATATCCGGCGTGAGTTTGGTGGAGGAAGGTGTCGAGGTCTCACTGGTTGAACAGAGTTCCGCAAGGTCAAGAGAATCGTCAGATATGAGGTATATAATCTGACTTCCTAGCTCTCTGTTTTTGTGAGACCCACCATCTTAAATAGGGAGCATGTCAAAAGATGAAACATGCAGGAAAATTTTTCTTCTCCCCTTAAATGCTCACCTTCTTCTCTGTCATTATGTCTCCCTTTCCATCTCCATAAACTCTCCTTTGTAAAGCTTCATCTGCAGAAGCTTTTCCTTTGTTTTCCTTTTTCTCTCTTGCGTTTGAACTCTCTTCCTCTCCTTTTAGAAAATTATTTTTCTGTCAAAACTCTCCTTCCCCGAAGCATTAATCTCTCTCTCACCAAGCCTCCATTTTTCTTTAGAATTTTCCTCTTCGCTGAACCATTATTTCTCTTCTTCAGCCATCTTCAACAAGACTTCCAGGGCACAAAAACTTGACATTCGAACGGACCTAGATAATTGGTTGGTAAGTTAAGTACCCACCTTTTACTTTAAGATTTGGAGATTTTGTTGGATTGGTTAAATTTTTTCTTTGTTAGAAAGTTGGGTTACTCTTGGATTGGAATCGGAAGCAGCAAGTTGAAAGTATAAAACTCAACCTTAAAGTCTTCATTTACTCATTGATATGGCATTTTGATGGTCTAGTTGAGTATATCCAATAATTGTGTAGGAAGGAGATAAATTTATTCTCTGTTGAATACATGAAAAACTTGAATTAAGAATCAAAATGTTTGAGTTAGCTTGCTGAAATTTTGGAAAGAAAAGATTGATTCTATGGTACTGTTAGAGTTCTCAGTGTGTAGAAATTGGAATGTTTTCCTCTTTGTTGTGACTATGGAAAACTTCAAAATTTTAGATTTTTATAAAAGTCTTGAACCTATGTTCGGAACATGGTAGATCAACAATTACCCGAATAAGAAATTAAATTTATGGACTAATCACCCAATTGGATATAAACCGTATTTTGAGGATAAATTGGGAGATGAATTAGCCCAAAAATAATGAATGATTTTACTATTGTTTAGGTACCGATTTATTGAGTTAGAGTGCGAACTCATTGACTTTGGACTTTTGGGTCTCGGATTATTGAGTTTTAGATAGGTCATTGGGGGTAGGGGTTTATTTTATTTTTGGTTAAGTATATTTAAAACATATAATATCTATCTAATTTTATGCCATTGTTTTACCCACATTCATTTTTATCAATTGCATACTTTTATCAATTGATGCAAACTGTAGTTTTAACTAGAAATAATAGGACAGCTGTATGAGCCGTGTCCTTAGGCACAAAACCCTAAATCTGATCAAGGTAATTGTGGCGTGCGATCGCAGATAGTCGATATTTTTAAATCATGGCTATGAGGCCAAGCGTCGATGTTTTTAAATCATGGCTACGACCGCCGAGTGTCGATGTTTTTAATCTCTTTCATAAAAATGTTATAAATTGTTGAACATAATCATACATATTTTATTGTTGCCGGAAATAAACTCTATCCCTATTGAGTTTAGTCGACTTACCCCAAACGACTACTATTTTTTTTTTCAGGATCTAATCAAGAAGAACTTTAGTTACCGAATCAGAGGCAAGAATTCTCTAAATAAATAATTTTTCCTTGAAAGACTCATTTTAACTTTTAAGGTTGGACATTTATTGAAAACGTGTAAGCTTTAATTTGTTTACTGCACATTGTAATTTATTTGGACTTATATCATCATATTATTTAGTGTTACTCGTTGGACCTGTTTTAATTCAACTGTTCTGAGCTCTGGCTTTATATTCGCTTATAAAATTTTTCGCTGCGTTTTCTAAGTAAACAAGATTAAGAGTCGGACGGTTGACTAGATTTTTAAGTCGGTCGCCCCTTGTTCTGTTGCGGGTCCCCTTTAGGGGCGTGACAGTTTTGCAATGAATCATTTGGTCGTTTGGTAAAGGTTGGGATTTTGGATGTGGATTTATTCATGATTTCAGACTTACGTTGTTGACTAGTATGAGCTTTGAAATCGCCGTACTTCATTAAGTCCGGCGACTCTGTGAGAAAGATCGCGAGCAGTGTCACAAGGCAAATGTTGTGTTATCTGGTTCGCGTAGCTTTTGCTGGGCCGCAATCTAGCACCCTATTTGTATTGCGGTTCAGTTTCTAGTTATGTTAAATGGGTCGCAGTCTAACCCCTAAGATTAAGAATCTTGGGTTGGGATAGCTTTTGTTGGGTTTTAAGATGGGCCGAGGTCCAGAACCCTTTTAGGCCGCAGTCGAGTTTCATCTAGACTCTTATTTTGGATCAGTTTTGGCCCAACTTCATATTTTTGCATCAATTAATATATGAGTTGTTTGAGGAATGAAAAATTGGAAATTTTAATGGATAAAAATTTTCCAATTAAAATTGGATTATTTTAAGGGGAAGAAGTTGAGAATGTAATGGATAAGTTTTAGCTCAAAAAATTTATGATTTTATTTTTAATTTGGTATCCAAGATTTTCATTAAATCTTGGATAGTAGACATTGGACTTGAATAATATTGGGCTTTGGACAGTGATAGGTCCACTCAAGGTAGATATTTATTTTTGACACGCTTAATTAATTATTTTATTTTGTAAAATAATTGATAAATTTTCCATTAACACTTTATTTCAATGCATATATAGTTTTATGTACGTTTTTACTTTTGTCATGAAAATATATTTTAACTAAAGTATGAGACAATTGACTGTGTCGTGTCCCTGACGCAAAATCTTAAATCTGATTAGAGTGTTTTATATGACGTTGACGATTGCTTGGTATCATATTTTTTCATTTCATTGCATAGAATATGATATGCACGGAGACTGTGAGTGACTTCATTTTTATTCGAATTTCTAAATTTGTTATTAATTGGTTAATTTAAAACATGAGAACTGAAAATAAAATACATTCTTATTGAGTTTAGTTGACTCACCCCAATGACGTACATTTTAAGATATAATTAGTAGGACGTTCATCTGTCAACTCAAGAGTAAGCTCGGTGAACGAGTGTAACACCCGGTTCCATTGAACTGATTTTATCTTGTCAACTAATAGTGTACATTTTATAGATGAAATTGAGAGAATTATTGATTAGGTTAATGAGTGACTAAATAAGGACAAAACGGTAAATAGAGATCTATAGTGGATAACGTATTTAAGGGAGGGTTTAATGAGGTTTAGCCGCCACTGTTTTTCATTTTCTTTTTCAGCTCTCAGCTCAGCAGAGTGCTCTGGGAGATTTTCCTCCGATTTCTCCAGTGATTTTTCCAGCCTAGGTGAGTTTCTTTCGTTTACCTTGTGTTTTAGTGGCGAGATAACAGAGGGTGTACAATGTGTGTGTGCTGGGAATACTGTGAATGAGATTAGATTTGGGTTTTGGTAAAAAATAGGGAATCCACGATTATCAGAGTTCCAAACTAGTTCTTTAGATTTCTGGTTGATTTAGGATTAAGCTTAGTGAATATTTGATTAATGTTCTATTTATGGCTTTAGGTGAGCAAACTTCTGAGGTAGCTTACAACCTAACATTTCCAGGAAGCCAGGTAAGTAGAGTATGTGTGTGTCTTCGGGTCAACATCACAAAACAGTAGGTTTATGCTTGTTTGAATATTTTCTGTATGTCATGTATCATGTTTTTGGAAAGAACACGAAAATGAATTTACATGTAATGATATGGTAAGACATGAGCAAATTGTAATAGACCAACTGTTAAGGGAACTAATCCGCTCCCTTAATCGATGAAGAGGATGTATGACTTTGAGAAATTGATCCGCTTCCCAATGGAATATAGGATCAGATCAGCTGTTAAGGGAACTAATCCACCCCCTTAATCGATGAAGAGGATGTATGACTTTGGGAAATTAATCCGCTTCCCAATGGAATATAGGATCAGATCAACTGTTAAGGGAACTAATCTGCCCCTTAATCGATGAAGAGGATGTATGACTTTGAGAAATTGATCTCACTCCTAATGGAACCGAGGAATCAGATTATGTACGAATGAAATCACAATTGAGTTGAGAAAGTAGAAATTGCATGAACAAGATTTATGTTTCAGTATTTCATTTCATTAATGCTCTACTTATTTAACATTAGGCTAATAGATGAGTTTTGTGATGTAGGTGCTGAGTTCCCAACAGGTAATTTCTCTGAGTTTACAGAAAAATAGACGATGTTGATGGAGCATATCTATGCCACAGTTTGGTGCACTGATGAGGCGGTTTAACAAATGTCAGTACGTGTAGTCTTAGTGGACAATTGTTTTGTTAAGTGTGCTGAGAATTTTAATGACAGTGGTAGTTTTGATGTTTTAATAGGTTTTGAGATTATCGAGTTTAGAAACATGTTGGTTTTAAACAAGTGTGCTGAAGATTTTAATGACAGTAGTAGTTTTAATGTTTTGACATGTTTTGGGATTATCCTGACCATGAAAACATGAATTGGTTTAGTTGTAGATTGTTATTCTGGATTTATAAAGTTGTGGATCTATGTTGTTTTGAATAGCTGTTGTTAAAATTTACAAGTTCTTTTAGTAGGCAGAGTTGTCCGTTTGTTTAGAGTGTTACTGTTCACCAGTGGATGTTGTCTATCGGTGAATGTTATCTATCGGTGGATGTTGAGTGTTACTGTTCACCGATGGATGTTGTCTATCGGTGGATGTTGTCTATCGGTGGATGTTGAGTGTTACTGTTCACCGGTGGATGTTGTCTATCGGTGGATGCTGAGTGTTACAGTTCACCGGTGGATGTAGTCTATCGGTGGATGTTGAGTGTTACTGTTCACCGGTGGATGTTGTTTATCGGTGGATGCTGAGGGTTACTGTCGTTCGAAGGATTTGATCGGTGGACGTGAGCGGTGGATGTGGGTAGTCGACATGTCGTTCGGCTGACACTGTTCAGCGGAAGAAGTGTTCAAATTTTAAGACTTTTAAATATTCAATGCCTTACGCCCCCGTTTCTTTTGCAGATTGTTTCCATTATATTTACTATTAATTAAATATTATTTTATAGCTTTGTTTAATCCTGTTTTACGTAAAAGGTTTTCTTTTCCGCTGCAAGTCTTGATGCTTTAAATAAATGTCAAATTTTGACCGTTGAGCGAAGTTTTAAAAATTTACCAGAATTTCTTAGTCATGTACTGTGTTATGGGTAACGAACTAAGTTTATAAAATTCGGGGCGTTACAGCGAGTTTTTCAAATTTAATATATTAAGACTTCTGTTGTTTTAATAAAATGATAAGAATCAAACATCGGGCGACTCTGTCTTGTTTCCTGGTCGGCTCGTTCTCCATTTGTATTGGGTCGTCTTTGGGGCATGACAATAATTGTTTGATTTCAATTTTATCATCAAATCTTAATCCTCAGCCATTTTAATTCACACGAGAAATCTAAAAAAATATAAAGTCACAAACTTTATTGACTACGGTGAAATCTGACCAAACTTGATACCACTTTGATACCATTTGTAGGGAAAAACGGTCTATAAAATTCGATTAGGTAAATTTCATTTTCTCTTTTTGAGTTATTAAAATAGATTATTATGTTAATTAATAATACGCCATAAACTAAAACATAAATAACGAGATATTGAATTTAATGTGGTTTGACAATGTGCCTACGTCCATAGGACTAAAATCTTATATGATCTTTTACTATCAAATAATGGGTATGTTATAATTTTTCTAGAATAAACTAAAAGAAACAACGACAAGTGTAATTAATCTAAAAAATCAATATTATCGGCAAACAAGAGAAAAATAAAGTGATCTAATCAAAGTACTAGCAACGCTACACGAGTGACTTTTTCTCTTTAATTCAGTGGAATTGTAGATTTTGTTGACATGAAGAACACTGTGAATCAAAGAAGAATTGACCGTTAGATCTTACATCCAAAGTAACAAAAACCTGAAGAAAAAATCTCTTTTTTTCCTTCTCTCTGGCTGTACTCAATCAAATTCTCAATCTTTTTTTTTTTTTAAAAAAAAGCTACTTTTCTCTGTTTTTTATTATTATTATTTTTTTCATTGTGGGTTCACCTCAAAGAGAGGCTGAACCCAACAATATACTTATCAAAATGACCCAAAACCAACGCATATAGTACGGTTCAACTATCTATCATGTGTTAAAACAATGCAACAAGTCGTTCAAATATCTATCATGATATGTTAAAACAATGCAACAAGTCAACGAAAAGAACGAAGACTGCAAACTTCAATTATAAATCTATTTAATTTAAAACAATATCATGTTTTTATTTTCTAATCTACCGTTTGGAGGCTATCGTGACACTTCTATTAGATAAGAAATATCACTATCCCTTTATATTTCCAAATTAAATATTTATATCCATGATCAGGAGCAATGCAACCATCAAATAATGAGTCAAGTGTAGTAAAATTGGTAGACCTAAAAGTAGAGTTTGGAGAATGACATTTCTTCTCCGTATTGCCAACACTAGACAAAAACGAAATTTCCAAAGAAAGGCAATATTTTTCTAATTTTGAAAACTTACATCAACACAAGTATTTTATAAATATTGTGATTAATTAATAATTTGTTACTTTTCTTTAGACGAAATAATTGAATTATTGATTATTTAACCAATTAACAAACTAACAAAACTTAAACAGATACACTAAATTTAAGTTGATGTCGTAGTGCCGAGTGTTAAAACTATGGTCAAAAATTTGTTTTATTTCCTTCATTTTCAACTTAAATAAGAGATTTAATTTTGCTATAGATCTCTCATAATGTGATGATGACCGTTACAAAATTATTCCACCTTAAATGTGAGGCTACAACCTCATTAGTGTATGGTTGGAAATACTTTGAGATTGAAGAATCAATTTTGAGAGAAAATTCATGAATATTTTAAGTTGGTTTTAGAGAACCTTTATCTAAATTTAAATAAATCGTCTTATGTGTTGAAAATATGATGTATCATAATTAAGTGTGATTTTGTTGAGTTCATCATTGACCACATGATTATTTGAGGTGAAAAAGGATTGATAGAAAAAATTGACCGTATCAAAGTGTTGAGGTGCTCGTTTATGAAATCGTAAGTTCAAACACTGAAACTCTCGTGAAAGATATATTAACACATTGTTTTAGATTAGATATATCTAAATATGACAAAAATATTTTGTTTTATCAATCACATATAATTATTTCTATATTATAACTAACAATACTTTTATTGTTTTATATTTTTGAAAAATAATTTTTCACAAAATAAAAGTGACGAACATTATTTGTCTTATGAACACCAATAATTCACGTTGTGCACTAGAACCCAAAAACAAATTCAAAGGACTGACCTAGTGGTCGAAGAACTCGAACCATCCTTTAGAAGGTGAGCCTTGGTGGGTCTAGCCTTGGTCCCGACACCTATTGACCCTGACACCACCCATGTTTACCATGTTTCTAAATTCCAAAATTTATACTACGAGATCAATATTCAAGATTTATTAGATCAAAATAGGGCATCATTTATATAAACTCCTTAAACATATAATCCAACTACATTTTACTAAAAAAGAAATAAAGAAATAAAGAAATAAAGAAATATGGGTTTGTTGGGTAGATTCACAGTACCATGCACATCTTATCAATAGACTTTTAGGTCTGTCTAATTGCCAAAAAGTTGCACACCTTACACTTCAATTATAAAATGTTTGCATACTTATCATGGATGGTGAGTGCTTGTGGTGGCAAGACTTTCTTTGCATAACTTCTCAAGCAAAAGATGCCCTAAGACAACCTTTTTTTCACAACAAAATCATCTTAATTAATCATTATATATAAGAAAATATGAATACAATGAGTGTATCAAATTAAAATGTCGGTACAAAAGATATCATATAGAATTTTTGAGACTGTGTAGAACAAGAAAACGCCGTAAACATGTAGTAATAGCGATAGATGAATTAAATTTTAACATTCGAATATTATTCGTGACATTGTACGGAAGTCATCAGTAGACGATACGGTAGAGTCTCAATCTAGTAGTCAGCCAATGGATGTTAGAGATTACACCATCTTTATTTGGCAAATCGCCCTACACTTTTGTTGGATTATATTCTTTTGATTCTATTTCTGAACACAAATATTATAATACATAATAATAAATATATAAACATAAACACGTTGTGTTAGTTGAGGTGATTAGGACGAGTTTAGTCAAGAAGCGTGATCCCCACAAGATAAGATAATTGACAACAATTGGTAGGCCGTTTTAGATTGCAATATAGAAAAAGATAAAGATGTCTTCGTCTTCTTTAAATAATTGAGTCAACTTGTCAAAACTTCATTCTTATATAGTTATCTTGTCCAATGGGGTGAGTTTTAAAAGTCTCAAATGGGCATGGCTCAAACTTCTTTGTTATAAACGTGCGCTGATCAAGTGGTAAGGAAAAATAGATCGAAATTTGCTCAATGGACAAGATAAAGGCCGATAAAAAATAAGAAATTGACAGAACAACAGAGAGAAATTAACAGTATCGAGAGTCAGAGGCACTCTATTGTTATTGAATATTCTTAAATGATTTTCATAATTTGTATTTATAATGTTCTCTAGTTCTCTAAGTACAATATTATTTGTTTTTAACCGAATCTTGTACAGATTTGTTCTTAAGTTAACTTAAAGCGTATTTACTAAGTAGAAAAGGAAACCCCATTTATAAATTATGTAATTTTTGATTCTATCAAGCGATGTGAGATTGTATATCTTCACTAAACTCCATTACACCATTCTAGCCTTCATTTTTTGAGAAAAGAAAAATTTGGGTTATTGCAATTTGAGGAGATTTCATTGGAATTGACTGAAAAATTGGAAAGGTAAAAGATACTCTTCTAGTGTCCATTGAAGAGGAGTGAAGAGGGCTTGCAATGGAAGCTTGAGATGATCAATTTGCCATGGAAGCAGCACCGTTGCTTTCTCTGTTTATTCCATTTCTATTCTCAATTCACTGAACTGAGCTGTTTGCTATCATTGAAAGTAGAAAGCAATAATAGCTGTCCCTTTCTATACCATCCGTTTCTCTCTCCCTTTCTCTCTCCTCTTTCTTTTCATAATTATCTTCACTGTGTACCAACTCTTTTTTAATTCAAAGTGGAGTGGAAAGACGTTCAAAATCAAGAAATTGGAGGAAAAAAACAGTTCATTTCAGTCTTGGATTGTCTTTTTGAGGAACTACACTTTCAGGTTTCCATTTTTTTATACAGATATGTCCATTTCCTAGCCTTTCTTTGTTTAAAGTAGGGCGATGGAGATGGAGCTTCTTCCTGGGAGTGGCAACCAAAACCCAGATTGGAAAAACACGTCAAATTCAGTGTCTCGTTTGGAAATTGCTCTTCTTACTGAATTGAAACTCGTAGTTTTTCAGCTGTAGTCCAGTGCCACCCCGGTATTTTAATATTATACTTTCTGTAATTGGTATCATCTTAGCTGCCACCAAGAATTTTAAATAAATAGCTTTTTTCATGGTTTTAGGGGAATGGGTTTTGAGGGAGCTTTACAGAGCCTGTAATGCGTAGAAGGAAAAAGAAGAGGAAGAAGAAGAAGAAGAAGAAGAAGAAGAAGAAGCTTTAGTTGGGAAAATCTATGGACTGGGAATGGAGAAAATTTGCTTGGGAGGAAACTGAAAATTTGACTGAAGAAAGAATCAACGATACCCTTTTGGTTGGATCTGAGAAGAAGATCAAGAAAGTAGAAACTTCAGGTGGGTAATGGCGGAAACAATTCAGAGGAGAAATTGAAGAAGAGGGTAAGTAGAACAAGGGTGGTTCCGTTGTCGAGATCGCCGAAAAAGGGATAGCAATCTGACGTGCTTGGTCGACGGTTGCAAGGCCGACCTGAGCAATTGCAAGGACTATCATCGCCGGCATAGGGTCTGTGAGCGCCACTCCAAGATTCCGGTCGTGCTCGTGAGAGGCGAAGAACAACGATTTTGTCAGCAGTGTAGCAGGTTCAGGCCGAGCCTGCCTTTAATCCATCTTTATCACTCCATTCTTGATTATTTATTTCAAACTGTGTAAGTTCTGCAGATTCCATTCTCTGGGTGAGTTTGATGAGATGAAAAGAAGCTGCCGGAAACGCTTGGACGGGCACAATCAGCGCCGGAGAAAGCCTCAGCCGGAATCCATATACTTGACTCCCAAGGACTTCCTGTCCAATTTCAAAGGTTAGTAAAACAACTTGCATCATTTCACACCTTGATTCTGCCACGAAATCTGAGAGATGGAACAGAAAATAGACAGCTATTACATTTCTCGATGAATATAAGGATCAATTCATCAAAATTTTAAATTTAGTCGGCAAGATCTTCCACCTAATCAATGATTCTCACAAAAATTTAGGTCCCAGAATCTTGCAATTCAGCAGTTCAGAGCTCAATATGCCTGATTTGGATGCAAATATTGCGTTGGCTCCTTATGTTTGGAAAACAGATGCTGAAGCCATAATCGATAACCGTCGAAAACGAATTCCGGCAATAGACTGGAAAACTCCTCCAAATCCCACGGCTGCCCATATATGCCATGTCGGAGATAAACAATTCTCATTGAAGCAGACAAACAATCAGAAAGCTATCAACCAATCAACCCCTCAAATTTCTTCCTGCAACCCACTCCCCTTAGCCATCGCCTCGCCAGAAAGTGGAAGAGGCAGCCATGGCGTTTCACAGCCTGTTAACTCGGGTTGTGCTCTCTATCTTCTGTCATCGTCACCATCACAAGCTTCAGGACTTGATCTAAGCTGCTACGATCTTCCGCAAGAGTACTACTACGCCTGCTCGAGGGAATCGACCGCCATTCCACAAGATACGGTGTTCCAAACGAGTGGCTCCGACGGCTCGTCCAAAGCTGAGTTGTCCCCGTCGCTCCTGACTTCTTGGGAGTAGGTCGGTAAACAATCCGACATGGGCGTGCAGTGAAATTTGAGAATTCGGCAGTTTCAGACATTGATTAATTTGCTTTGATTTATGTTCTAATGTGCTTGTCTTTGTCATGCTTTTGGCTTGCCTCTAAATCTCAGTGTTTATCTGCTACCAGCTACAGCGTGGTTGAATAAATAAATTGATCCAAACATCAGCCAATCTGTAATTCCTAAGCTTATCCTCCTTGCTTTTATTTCTACTTAGGCATGAAATGGATAAACCAATCACAGGTTTAAATAGAAGTCTGAGAGGGCAGCGACGATTTGTGAGCAGGCAACTGAAGTAATTACTCATATTAGATAAGATTACAGAGTATTACTAGCACTACTCGTATTGGCTTTAGGGGATGTTGCCGCTATCGAGCAAAACTCTAAGGGCAAAGCAGACTTGGGCTTGATTTTCGTCGAGCAAGTCAGCCCGGCCCGAGTCACCAGTGTGTTTTTTTTTGGTTGAAAAGAAGGAAATGACAAGATGAGAGTGTGATAGCCACTACTGTTTGTCTTCTTCTACGAGAAAGCTTGGATTCCACTCCAAACCAAATTCATTTTGCTTCTAATTCTGTTGTAAATTACAACCTAGTCCCTTTCCAAAGGCACAACAACACTATTATATAATGGCAGAAGAGTAAAAGCACAATACAATAAGATTTATCAATGCAAAGGAATAAAAGTTGGATAATATTATTAAAACGAGCACGCACTTGACTTTGGCAAGTGATAATTAAAAGGATTGGTAATGTCGGATAACTAGCACGCGACAAAAAAAATAAAGAAATAGAGCGGTGTGCAAAATCGATGCACTATGCAAGTGCACGTGTTGGAAGTAAATAATAAATAATAAATAGAGTGTCGAATCCTCGAAGACAAAATTTATTGACAATTAAATTTATGCACAGTAGCAATTAAATAAAATAAAAATGATAGTTAGAATAATGAAATAAATGATTAACACGAAATTGACGAAATTCAATTAATAAAACATGGTTTCCATTTTTTTTCCTACGCTATGTAATTTTTACTACAAATGCTGTAGGGAATGCGGCAACAATAGATGACTTAGAATATTTTTTATAAAATCAAGTCTTGTCACAGTTACTTGATTAATATTTTCCTCATTAATTTATGAAAGACAAATATTATAATGAACTCGATTAATCACAATTCTAATTAGTCATGTAAAATTAATAATTCGATATGAAATTATTCAATTTTACATAATTCAATATATTTCTAAACTCTATTTACGATCACGTATGATAGTAGCCCTAGGGGTGGGCAAGAGTTCTGTTCGGTTCGGTTTTGGACTGAACAGAACCGAACTCATTGGTTTCGGTTTCGATTTCCAAACCCGAAACCGAACCCGAAACTGATTGACTTATACCAGACCCGAACCGAACTTTTTCGTTTCGGTTCGGTTCAGGTCTGGTCGGTTCCTGCTCCTTTGACCACGTTGACCTGGCTGCTTCGTCTGAACTTTCGGGGCATGGAAACTGGTTCAAGTCCGGCTTTTTCGGCGGCTGAGTAGAAACAGACATCGACGAATGAAGAGCTGTTTGGACGACATCAACTTTAGCCCCAACATCAGTGGCGATTTTGCGTATAGAAGCGGCAGACAAATCTCCCCGCTGCTCTTCTCCAATCATGAGCTCCGGAAAATTCAAGCGAGCGGATGGTGTAATACCCGGATTGTACGGATTTGTATATTATATTATATATGTGACATATTGGTAAATATGTCAAATCAGGTCCGTTTCACGAAAAGAAAGAGTCATCAGGATCCTATCGATTAATTGGAATTTTAAGAAATTTATAGGATTTTTCGGAATAATGACGCTATATTTCGAGTAATTAGATTTCTAGGAATATAAAGAACGTTTTAGTAAAAATAGTAAACGAGGTCCGAATTGCGAACGGACAGTTTTAATAAATCCCAAATATTAAGTTGGACTTATTGGTGAAATAAGAAGATTTGGTGAAACCGAATAACTAGTCAATTAACGAAACGAAGGACGAAACGAATATAAAAACTATAGAATGTCAAAATGGTAATTTGTCAAATCAAATTATAAAATAACAAATCATTTCTCTTCTCCTCACTTCTTCTCTGCTTCCCGTGAACGCCAGAGAGCATTTCTCTCTTCCTCCCTCGCGCGATCTCCAATCCGACTCCGATCCGACCTCCGTTCGTTCCGTTTTCTTCACGATTTCTCCTCCTCTCGCTACCCTAGGTATGAATCTACGTTCTTAGAGCGTTTATTTCAAGTTTTACGGAGTTTGAACAATTAGGGTTTCGATTAGGTTTTCGTAAAAATCGACATTTAGGGTTCGAAATAAATAGGTTATCGTAGATTATGAACGTATAGAACGTAGTGGACGTTATTGGACGAAACTAGATTAATTTGTGAAAATGTTCGATTTCGTGAAATTTTGAGATTTAGAGGAAAACTCGTAAATTGGGATTTGAGTTGCCGAGCGTGTATTGCTCGATAAAATAGCTCGATGAATTGGATTAAAGCTTTAGGAAATATCTTTAGTTAAGGTTTTGTTAATTTGAACGTTTAATAGCTTAATTCGGTTTTAACGGCAAATGTCGTGTTTTGCCTCAGGCGAACGACTCTCGTGGACGAAGCTCGAGGCTCTGTGCGCTCAAGGTAAGTTCTCGTGACTTACTCTGGCCGATTGACCTACACCGTACGTCGATGTCGTGTCGAGGATCATTGGAGTGTTGTTTGTTTATACGTGTTGGTTGGGTAGTTAGGTTAGTTGTCTATAGGTTTTGTTTATTTGTCTTGATGGTATGTATGTTGATTGCTTACTTTCTGCTTATTAACTGTTCATGCATCACGTATTTCAAATGTCATGAAAATGAATTTCCGCACGTGTTTTTAAGAAAAGAAACGAATCTATGTAATTAATCTACGTAATCTGTATCTGGTTACGCGAGGTGGGGCTCAGGCATGGCTGTAGGGTTTGTGAGCATGTACCCCCCTCCTCTAGGTGGAAAGTGGTAGTTCGACAGCGGAATGTATCCTTTCCATTTAGAGGGCTGATATCTTGGTAACAATCTGTCTGCGACGTAATAAAATGAAATGAATGAATCTGAAACTGTATCTGTATCTGTATCTGTATCTGTATCTGTATCTGTATCTGAATCTGAAATCTGCATGTTTTTCCGAATGGCATACGCACGCATGCATCTGCATTTACGAAGCTTACTGAGATTTCATTATCTCATAGATGTCTGTATGGTGTAGGTGACGTTTTAGGTGACATCAAGCCAGGTGAGGACGACGTTCCTCCTCCTGACGTATGATGCAGTTGACGAAGAATGGCCCGTGGGAGTGTGCTGAGCAGTCGGTGCGTTTTGACCCGTGGGGACGTCTGTGTAAGTATTTTGGGGGATTTAATGGATGATACGAATGTATAGATGAACATATTAGGATGCTTGGATCTGGCTAGATGTTAGGTTCACGTTTTGATAGGTTTTAACTGTTTTTATGAATCTGGTTTATAAACCGTGTTTTTGTAAAGGTTTCATCGGAACGATTCTGGATTTAAAACAGGTGGATTAGTCGATTTTTAAACATATCCACGCGGTTCATTTTTAGAAAAACTGGTCGTGGTTAAAAGGAGTTTGAAGTGTTGAAATTTTAGGTGTGTGGTGTGCAGGGAAGGTGAAAGAGATTTGGTGTTTTGCTCTTTGGAATTTCGAATTCCAGAGAGTATTTTTTATGAAACTGTTGAAATTGGAGAAGTGTTGGGTTTAGCTCTCTGGAGTCTCGGATTCCAGAGATGAGACTTGTCGCTGCAATACAGCGACTGGTCGCTGCAATATGCAGCCACCCACTTTCCCCACTTCCTCATCCGTATACCTCTGTAGGACTTTTCTTCTCGCCGGAGTTGCCTCTACTTTATCTTCTGGTTTGTGCTAGAGGTCGAAGACGATGAAGAAGAAGCTCCAGAACAGAACTCTCCTTCCATCGCCTAAAGATGACAAAAACGGAATCTCGTAAACTCCACCTACCGAGTTCTGATCTTCAATCCATGGAAGTAGATTATATAAGAAATCAAAAAAGCGGTTTCCTTCATTTCTTTCGGTTTATATAAGGTTTTTCGGTTCGGTTCGGGTTTGACATCCACCCGATCCGAACCCGAAAGCTAATTAGTGAGCCCGACCCGAACACAGAAAAACAACTCCTGCACCAGAATCTACCCGAACCGAACCCTCGGGTCGGTTCGATTCCTCGGGTCGGTTTTGAGTCTGCCAACCCCTAAGTAGCCCTAATATTTATTCATATTTTCCAACATGAAATAAAATAAATAATAAGACAATATTGAATTAATTCGTGCAATAAACCACACAATTTACATAAATCCGTACTTGCTCATCTTGCCACCAAAAGATTTAGTTCAGGGAAAGTAAAAAAAAGATGAAAGTATAAATAAGATTTGAAGAAATCATTTTAAAATGCTAGAAAAGAAAAATAATATTTCTCTATATTGAAGTTGATGCCCATCTCCTCCTATCTCTTCCACTAGTCTCTTTCTTTCAACTCGTTCGGTACGTCGTCCTCTATCCAGACTTCGCTTTTCTTGTCATTTGATACCTGTAGTTGAAACTTTCAAATCCTCCTCCGCCCATATTTTCCCTTTTTGGCATCAACATCTTCATTTTCTTAAATTTGAAAATTTCAAACCTGACTTCTCCTTAATTTGAGCTCTTTCTCTTTTTAATCCCCAAAACTGTTGCATTGATTTTTTAAATTCATGGACAACGTCTTGATTATAGTTTGAAAAATCAATATTTCTAATTAGATTCATCAACATTAAATATATTTTTTTCAAAATATAATTAAAATAAAAGTTTTATTCAAATCTGATGTTACGACAAAATGCTGCAGCATTTAACGATAAAATATACATTTTATTATTTTTATCTCCAAATCTTAATAACAATTTCCTTAATTAACCTTTTGTAATAACTCTTGACATTACCAAGATTTTTTTTTTTTTTTTGTGAGAATTTTAATTGGAAATAATACTACTAAATTCAAAATGTGGAGGACTTTAAATAAGATCCAACAAGACATTACCCGATCGAACCCGACTCTAATGATCCACCTAAATTCTACCGCAAATTGAAACTCTAATTCTTTCTTCTTAATTTAAAAGTTTCCTAGTTCATTCTAAAATGTTTATTTGCTTTATAAAATTTTGTAGAAACATTTAAATATATTTAGAGACGTCAAACAACCAACCTCATCTAAACTAATCTGGAAAGGTCTCAACTCTTGTAGTTAACGAGCCAAGCCTAGCTCCACTCTATTAGGAAACGAGTTAATCGAGCTAGGCAAACAAACTACCCATAATGAGTTGACTTGAAGACATTGAATTAATTCAGTTAAGCTAGTTAAACAAACTTAAGAACTAAACTTAGAAGGTATGTTTTAGCTTTTATATATGTATATATACACACTATAATTATTCTAGTATTTCAATTAAAATTAATAAATAAGGAGAGAGATAGTTTGGTGTAAATTGGATTAGGAATGACTCTTGGTGCGTATTTTATACATAGGAGTATAGATAGTTTTTTTTACCTACTTGATGAAGATGACATCTAGCAAGACATTCATTGATAGTTATTGGACATATAAGGCGAGAAGGATTATCTCTAATACCATCTTCAAGTAATGTGTCCCATTGTGTTGCCTTCCTATTTAAGAAACTAATGACACCATTATGGGTTTCTTTAGAATAGTTATCGCAAATATAGTCCATTAGTGAGCCCCCATCAAGCTGTGAGGTGTCGTGGTTAGTTACCATGAAAAGAAATTGCAGTGCACAATCATACAACATGACATTATTAACAACATTCACTTATGTTGTCTCGTTGTACATTCATTTATGTTAGACTCTAGATATAAGCATTTAGTTATGCTTGTTTGATGCAATTAACATTTATTAATGCTGGGTTGATTAGATATGCATCATTCATATGAATGAACACGCGATAGGGTTTGAGGTGTATTATGGCATGATCAATTGAGTAGTTTCATGATGTAACTGAGGATACTAGTCCCTAGTTGTCAAAGATAGTGGTGATAGATGTATGCTTGCTGGGCATGGTTTATTGAGGTACATCAAAACTTACATTTCGTTGGCACGAGGGTATGATGTGCAATAAGAGGATCTTCTCTCTCGCGTTAGATATGCATTATGAGGTACTAGGTTGATTAGTTGATCATCAACTAGCACTAAGTTGTATGAGAGAGTATTTTTCAAGGATGGAGCTTCATCACCAAATATTGGGTATTAACGCTTGCTTATTAAGCTGTTTGTTCACTCTTTACAGATTCTTTGTGGATGTAATAGAAAAAGTAGACAAAGGATTTTATTATAAAATTTTCAATCAGGTGATTGTTTTATGAACAACTACTTGAAATATGGACTACTCATATTTGAAACCGAACAAGAAGGTACTCTAGCATTCAAAAGAGCTAAAAGTGAAAAAGCGATGAGATCAATAAGATAAAACTTATGACTCTATTAGATTTTATTGACTAGACTGAGTATTTCATGCATAGGTAGAATTGAAGTTGCATCTTAGATTGTTTTTGGTTAGTTTAGGAATAAGTTTGAGGTTGGGAGGATGATATTGAAGTGATCATATGATTATTTAATTATCTGATTTGATATGACATGGAAATGGGTAAAGGTTAGATTTAATATTGAGTTGACATCAAGGCTTAGAAGCCGAGATCACATGGCCAAACAAAATGTTTATTGTTAATTTTGTATATTTAGGCTACTGTAATTGTGTCAGGAAGTTATTGCCCAAACGTTAGGTTTCATTTATGATATATTCTGTACTAGAGTTTGATGTGATCTAAATTCTATTTGGACCATGTTGGTCAGATTCACACTAGGAATCTCATTATGTTTAGGATTTTGATTTAATGTATAAATATATGTTTTTATTACAAAACTCATTGTATTGATTTTTTAATAGCAAAATCTTTTTCTCTGCCCGTGATTTTTTTTTTTTCTCGTTAAGGGTTTCTCACGTAACTATTGTATCTATTATTGTCTGTTTTTTTTTTCTTTTTGAAGTGTGTTAGATTTTTCAACAATTTTTATCATAGCAATGCCAAAGGTTTTTTTGAAAAACATATTTTTCGAACAAGTTTGAAGTTTTAATTTTGGAAAAGAAAAAAAAAGAAATTGTGTCTGGTTCTTTTTTCGCAGAGAAGAAAGCCCTAGAAGCTGTGAGAAGTTGTCGCTACCGATCAATTAGAGAGGAGAAACTACCACCGCTGAGCCGAACCGTTCTTTTCATATTCCAAAAGATGAGACGTCTCTTATCAGCATCTAAAGATGTTTGAATGCAAAGCGTTTTTCCATTTTCGAAAAGATGAGAGATACAAGCTAGACAACAAAGCTAAGAAATGCATATTCATATAATATGGAAGTGATGTATTTAGATATAGACTTTGGAATCCAGTTACAAAAAATATTGTTAGAAGCCCAGATGTTGTGTTTTTTGAAGATTAAACCACTGAAGAAATGAAGAAAGAAATGAAGATCACTGATGAACATCTAGTAAGAGTCGATCTAGTAAAATCAACTTTTGACGGGGGTGATATTGGAGAATCGTG
>CM039514.1:13451234-13578734 GCA_022432975.1 Begonia masoniana | reverse complement strand
TGTGCTCCAAAACGTGTCTTACTATCTTGGGAGAGTTTCCTTACATATGTTTCATTTCCATATATTTTCCCAAGCGATGTGGGATTGTGACGACCCCCTTTTTACGACCCGGGATTTACCTATACTTGAGTCTGGGATTTGCCTATACTTGGCTTAGGTCCCGAGGTTTGCCCTACAATCCGAGGTTTGGCCCGCAGTCGTGCTCATACGTACACATTCGGGTCATCACAATCACCCCTCCTTGGGGGCCCAACGTCCTCGTTGGCCACATTTTCAGTTGGGTACAGACTCTGATACAATTTATAACGACCCATTTTTTCAGTAAAATATTGTCCGCTCTGGGAATTGAGCCGTAACCCAATATCCTCCCCTCACGACTTTGTTTGGCGAGGACTTCCTAGTCGGTCACCCAACATGGTACTACTCTCTCCAGAGCACTTTTAACTTCAGAGTTCTTATGGGATCCGTTGTAAATTGTGCTCCAAAACGTGTCTTACTATCCTGGGATGGTTTCCTTACATATGTTTCATTTCCATATACTTTCCCAAGCGATGTGGGATTGTGACGACCCCCTTTTTACGACCCGGGATTTACCTATATTCGAGTCCAGGATTTGCCTACACTCGACTTAGGTCCCGAGGTTTGCCCCGCAGTCGTGCTCATACATACCCGAATGTGTACGTATGAGCACGACTACGGTGCAAACCTTAGATTGTGGGGCAAACCTCACCTAAACCGAGTGTAGGCAAATCCCAGACTCGAGTATAGGTAAATCTCGGGTCATAAAAATGGGGTCATCACAATCCCACATTGCTTGGGGAAGTATATGAAAATGAAACATATGTAAGGAAACCCTCCCAATATAGTAAGACGCATTTTGGAGCACAATTGACAACGGATCTCATATGAACTCCGAAGTTAAAAGTGTTTCGGCGAGAGTAGTAGCAGGTTGGGTGACCGACTGAGAAGTCCTCGCCAAACAAAGCTATGAGGGGTGGATATTGGGTTACAGCCTAATCCCCAGAGCGGACAATATCTTATTGTGAAAATGGGTCGTTATAACATGGCTATTGAGAACGATTCAAATCAGATGGTACTATTTCTCAATCTTTCTAACTTTCTCCGACGGAACCAAGGTCGAAAAGATTGAGAAAAATTAGTCATTCACAACCAGTAATGAAGGATTCCTCGAAAAGTTAAGGATTGGTAATCAATTTTAGAAATAAAATGGATTCAATCTTGTACATACGCGAGGAAGGTAATCAAAAAAGGAAAGAAGATGAGTTCTTCTTTCTTTTATCACTTAGCTTAGGAGCCGTGCGAGATGAAAGTCTCATGTACAGTTTTGAATGAGAGAAAGAAGTGAGGAATCCTTTTTTTGACTCTACCTCTCCTACTCCAGTCATTGCTTTACTTTCTGTTACTTCGAGAGTAGCTACTTCAGCTTTAGCCACTCGAATTTTCGATATTCCTTTTTATTTCTCATCAAACGAATAACATCTTCTTCTGGAAATCCTAGCTATTTTTAGCATGATATTAGGGAATCATCAATTCTATTACTCAAACAAGCATGAAACGTATGCTTGCGTATTCGTCTATAAGTCAAATAAGATATGTAATTATTGGAATAATTGTTGGAGACTCAAATGGTGGATATGCAAGCATGATAACTTATATGTTCTATATCTCCATGAATCTATGAACTTTTACTTGCATTGTATCATTTGGTCTACGTACAAGAACTAATAACATTCGAGATTATGCAGAATTATACACAAAAGATCCTTTTTTTGGCTCTCTCTTTAGCCATATGTCTCTTATCCTTAGGAGGTCTTCCTCCACTAGCAGGTTTTTTCGAAAAACTTCATTTATTCTGGTGTGGATGGCAGGCAGACCTATATTTCTTGATTTCAATAGGACTCTTTACGAACGTTGTTTCTATCTACTATTATCTAAAAATAATTAAGTTATTAATGACTGGATGAAACCAAGAAATAACCCCTCACGTGCGAAATTATAGAAGATCCCCTTTAAGATTAAACAATTCCATAGAATTGAGTATTGATTGTATGTGTGATAGCATCTACTATATTAGAAATATCAATGAACCCGATTATGGAAATTGCTCAGGATACTATTTTTTAGTTTAACTTCTTGAATCTATTTCTTAGTTCAAGATCCCTCTTACTAACTAGAATCAAAGAATTAGTAGATATGTTATGCTCAAAATGGGAATGAGCTAGGTTTATAAACTTATAATCTATAACTTGATGATCAAGTCGATTCCATGATTATAAGTTCATTCCATACCGGAATAGGGATAGGTTATATTCTATACATTATAATTATAAGAAGGGGTCATCCGAGCGTATTTAAATAGATATTATGTTTACATATGAATCCCTACGTCCTTACATTCCATTTAGGATTAAGAATAGGCGTAATCAGACTTGTTTTTTACATATCTCTCATTATTTGGGACCCTATTCATCTCTTTGGGCTTCTATTGAATCGGGAAATATGTTTGATTACCCATCTTTTTGATATAATATAAGACATTTTCAGGATAATGCAAATCGAAGCAATTGGATGTCTGACTCTGTCCTATATGACAGAACCAATCAATAGAAATACTCTAACACTTCACCTTTGTCTTTGTCATATATTCCATATATCACACTAGATAGATATCATATTCATGGAATATGATTCACTTTCAAGATGCCTTGGTGGTGAAATGGTAGACACGCAAGACTCAAAATCTCGTGCTAAAGAGCGTGGAGGTTCGAGTCCTCTTCAAGGCATAATGTTGAGAATGCCCGCTGAATTAGAAGGAATAAGTTCGGCAGCAGATCACGAAATCTTAGTGATCTTCTCTATCTAATGAATGAGGAGTCCGCTTTGAAATTGTCCGCCCTGTAACCACCCCCCCCAAGAGTATATGCTTCAACAAGAACTAAACAAGGGTAGATTGATACAATAGAAATCTCTAAAAAAATGCCCACCCATAACCCAGCAGATAAAGTACATTCCATAGTCCAATTCAGGGATTGGCTGTAACACCCGGTTCTTTTGGGTTTTGGGTTTTGCTATCATAAATATTGTGAATTAAGCTCGTTTTATGAACGAGAAGTTTCGTTAGAACCCTGTGAGTAAGTTGAAATGTTTGGTGAAATAAGGGAATTTGGAAAGATCAAATCGATCGTTAAATAACGAAATAAGCAAAGATTTAGTGCAAAGGGCAAATAGGTAATTTAACAAGTAAAATTTTAATTAAATCACATAATCCCTTCCCCCTTCTCCAGCACTTCACGACTTCTCCTCTCAAAATTTCTCTCTGGCAATTTTGTGTTTCCAGACGAAGCTTCTCCACACCGATTCTTCGATGCCGGCCGTTCTTCCTCAAATCGACGAGTTTTCTTCACGTTTTCTTCCCCAATCGACATCCTAGGTAAAAATCTATAGTTTTGAAACATTAGTTTCTAATTTTTGGGTTGTTAAACGATTAGGGTTTCGTTAGGGCCTTCGTCAAAATAGTCGGGTTATATTAGAAACGGTTAGGTATTACCGTATTTGTGATTATCGGAGCTAGTTAGTTGATTTTAATGAAGAACGTTGTGGATTGGCTTAGGTGAACAAGGCATACGGACAGAGCTCAGTGTGCTAAGTACCCGAGATAAATCTTCGTGATTTGCTTGGTAGATTGGCCTACACCATAAGATTAGTTGTTGATTGAGGACTTGGAGATTTTATTGCTTTAGTGTAGGTTGGATGGGTAGTTTAGGATAATTGCGATGTTAGAATGTTTTTCTAGGTTTCATATACTGTTTTATGCTTTCTTTACGTTTAATGTTTATTGTTTGTTTTTATGTTTTAATTGTCCATGCATCACGTTTTCTGGAAAAGCATGAAAAATGAACTTCCGCATATGTTTTTATGAAAAGGAAAATGACTCACGAAAAAAAAAAATGAAAAGGAAAACCAAAAGGAAAAAGTGAAAAGGAAAACGAAAAGGGAAAATGAAAAGGAAAATGAAAAGAAAAACGAAAAAGGAAAGGAAAAGGGAAAGGAAAAGGAAAATGAAAATGAAAACGAAAAGGAAAATGAAAAGGAAAATGAAAAGGAAAATGAAAAGGAAAATGAAAAGGAAAATGAAAAGGAAAAGGAAAATGAAAAGGAAAATGAAAAGGAAAACGAAAAGGAAAGGAAAAGGAAAATGAAAAGGAAAATGAAAAGGAAAATGAAAAGGAAAATGAAAAGGAAAATGAAAAGGAAAATGAAAAGGAAAATGAAAAGGAAAATGAAAAGGAAAATGAAAAGGAAAATGAAAAGGAAAATGAAAAGGAAAATGAAAAGGAAAATGAAAAGGAAAATGAAAAGGAAAATGAAAAGGAAAATGAAAAGGAAAATGAAAAGGAAAATGAAAAGGAAAATGAAAAGGAAAATGAAAAGGAAAATGAAAAGGAAAATGAAAAGGAAAATGAAAAGGAAAATGAAAAGGAAAATGAAAAGGAAAATGAAAAGGAAAATGAAAAGGAAAATGAAAAGGAAAATGAAAAGGAAAATGAAAAGGAAAATGAAAAGGAAAATGAAAAGGAAAATGAAAAGGAAAATGAAAAGGAAAAGGAAAATGAAAAGGAAAATGAAAAGGAAAATGAAAAGGAAAAGGAAAATGAAAAGGAAAATGAAAAGGAAAATGAAAAGGAAAACGAAAAGGAAAGGAAAAGGAAAATGAAAAGGAAAATGAAAAGGAAAATGAAAAGGAAAATGAAAAGGAAAGGAAAATGAAAAGGAAAACGAAAAGGAAAACGAAAAGGAAAACGAAAAGAAAGACGACTGATGAAAGATATAAAATGAACGAAAATGTAAAAGAATAGTTATGTATTTTGAACTGCGATTCATAGCAGCATGTCTTTACGTATATTTACTGAGCTTTTAGCTCATAGAATGTCTTTATGGTGTAGGTGATCTCCGAAAAAGGGGAGGATGATCTTCCTCCTCCGCAGATGAACATAGCTGGTTGAAGAGGATGCCCATGGGATTGCGCTGTTCCGTCGGGCGAATTTTGACACGTGGGAGCAAATTGTTAAGTATTTTGAGATTTTAGGTATATTATGTGCTGATGGGTGATTAGCTAGAAAAATGTATAGATGACTAATTTTAAGGTGCTTGGTAACTAAATAGTGGATGTATAGGTGTTTTGATGTTTTGGTTAAATTTGTGAACAAAGGCACAAAATGTCTATTGTGATAGGTTATATAGATGAGTTCACCATCGAATCAGTGTATGTCTTTCTGCTGTTTTGTTGATATTGATGAACTTGATTTATGGATGTGTATTCTGGTGGATTGAGGAAAGTATGAGGTAGTGTGTTTTAGTATAGTTAGTGGAATAGAGAAATGAGGGGAGGAGACGTGTGAAGAAGAAGTAAGGAAGTAGCACTCTGGAATTAAAGTCCAGGGAGTTTGTCGATCGATCGCTAGGGAGGGCGATCGATCGGCTGACGTTTTACGGCTGTGATGTCTTTCTACCGATTTGTTGATGTTGATGAAATAGGTTTTGGACGAGTTAGGCTTGTACTTTGATGTTTGGAAATAGGCAGATGTTAATTCAGTTTATGTCGATCGGCAGATGTTAAAGGTGGATGTAGAGTTCCGGTCGATTTAATTAAGTTGTTAAGTTTTCTGGTAAAGAGAAATAATCGACCGATTTAAGGTCAATGTTGACATCAACCGTTTTTAGGTCAATGTGGACATCGACCAATTTTATGTTAGTGTTGACATCGACCGTGTTTAGGTCAGTGTTGACATCGACCGATCTCAGTACTGAGGCCACGTTGACCGATCTCATTGAGGCCACGTCGACCGATCTCATTAGTGAGGCCATGTCCACCAATCTCATTACAGAGGCTATGTTGACCGAAACCCAGTCTTACTATTTTAGCATTACTAAGAAAGTTTAGTTTAATATGTGGTTTCCACACGTAGTATATTTTCCGCCGAATGAAGTCATTCGTTTTTAAATGTGTATGACTATGGATTGAAATAAAACTTAAATTTTATGAGATTTTGCGGAATAGTTAAATAAAACTTAAATAAAACTGCTCGACTGCGCAAGCCACTACACGGACATATTTCCGCAACTGTAAGTATGTTATGAGTTTTCTTTTATTTCGATTTCTTAGGATCATGTGTCTTTACATTTTATAGGATTACAAAAATGGTCCGAGGTAAAGACGCTAGGGACGAAGCCATGGATAGACTGACGATCAGCATATGGACAGGCAAGCTCAGCAAATCGAGAGACTAATAAGCCGAGAGAGTCAAAGAGCCCAAGAATTGGTAGTTTCGAACAATCATGGTATGAAGAGGTTTCAGAAGCTAAGACCTCTGCTGTTTCATGGACAGTCTTTGGACCATAGAAGATATGTTAGTGTATGCTAAGATTGAGGATGGGGAGAAAGTAATGTGCGTTACCTTTCACTTGGCATCTGATGCTCAGTTCTGGTGGGATTCAATCAAGGCAACCACCGACGTGGCAGTGATGAGTTGAGAGCAGTTTAAAACCGTGTTTTACGACAAGTACGTTAGCCGTATAGTACGAGAAACTAAGATGATGAAGTTCACGCAGTTACGACAAACTGGTTCAGTTGCAGAATATGTCAGGAGATTTGAGGCCCTATCTCGGTTTGCATCACGCATGGTGAGTGATAACGAAGACAAGGTGCGTTGATTTATGCAAGGACTAAATCCGGAGATCCGGAAAAGTGTCATCATATCAGGGGTGTGGAAAGTGCCCTATGCGGAGATTGTGGCTAAGACCTTGGAGTTCGAAGCTGCGTAGCAGACTTGTATTAAACCGAAGGAGCCTGCTAGGGGATTCTTTCGAGAAATTCAGCCTCAACCCCGGAATAGAAACTAGCAGCCACAAGCACAACAACAGTAACAACAAAGAGGTGTTAAAAGGCCGTATGCGGGAAACAATGACCAGGGCAAGTGAAAGCAGGTGCAAGGAGCTGCTCAAAAGTCCATGTGTCCTAAATGTTAGAAAGAGCATTTTGGTGATTGCAAAATGGGCACGGATAGGTGCTATTGATGCGGAGGGACAGACAATTACGTCAGGGATTGCCCACTACTAAGCCGAAACCAACAAGGTGGTGACCAAAAGAGGGTTGCCCCGAGGGTATTTGCCTTCATTGAGCCTTGTGATGTTGATGATGAGGCCAGACTTTCAGTTATTCCAGGTATAGTTTTATCTTAACTGTTAATGAAATGAAGGACATTAGAATAGAGATGTAGTATAGAGTAGAGGTTTGAAAGTAATAATTATGCGATAGATAAAAGTAGACTTGAAAATAGAGAGGTAAGAGAATAGTAGGAGCCTCGACGAGAAGATAGTAGGTTAAATACATGATGGTATAGGCCTTGGAGAGAGAGAGAGTTATGCATTAATAGGATTAGCCCGACTTGACCACAAGAAGTTGTACACTTAGAATTTGGTTACCATTAGAGGGATACAACTTATAAAATATAAGATTTAAATAGATAGAAACTGGACCCTAGTTGACAAACCCTTAGGGTTTATGAGTGGGACGTTTAAGAGAGAAATTGGAAGCTTAGATGTGAAACTTGTTGAAGGATACTCTATATCGTCGGGGTACAATTGGTACATCTAAGTGAATAAGAGAACATAGTAGGAACTCGCATGATTTAGATCCACGTGAAGTTGAAAGTGTTATAGGAACTAGGAAGATTAACCTTAACGAAATGATGTTTCTAAATAAAAAGGCAAGATTTGAGAATTTGATGGGATTTGGATTAAGGATGTAAAATTATCTGTAACAAGCTTTCAAACAAGAAGATCGTTGGATGAATCATTGTATGAGAGCCAAGTAGAATATTCGGGAATTGACTATGATGAACGAAAGAGGGCAGACTAATTAGTGAACTCGAAGCGATCCTTGTGCGATGTTAGGGATAAGTGCAGGGGATTGTTAGATTTACTGAAGGGTTAAGATTGGAAGTTTAGCTCGTTGGTTAGTATCGTGCAATTCGAGGAATCAGTGGATTATCAAATGGGAAGAACAAGAATTTGCACGAAAATTATTTAAGTAAACTTAGAAAGGAAGCTAAGTTAGAAAATTTCAAAGGTTTGTTTTGTATCTAACAAAGTCGAGGCCAATGAATATATAAATGACTCAAGATTAGAATGAATGGTTTAGAGCAAATCAATATCAAGACTTAGGGACATGACTATACTCGGAGTTAATAAAGATTTGAGTTAGACAAATGAGCATAATGTAGAGAGTATGAGAATTTCAGTTAAAAGCATAGCATGAGAGCTCCTTAATGTAGTTTAGGATGAAATGTGATGTTGTAGGATCCTATTCACAAGGGAACCAAGATGTTAAGATAATAGAGACTTTAGTTTACAGTTGGACTCGTTGAGATCAAAAGGTGTTTTGATGATATAGTTGTGAAGTATGGCAATGAGGACTTAGTTGAGAAACCTACATTGAAGTAATCGCCGACAGTCGGCGAGCTGCCCAAGAAGGTAGGTGACCAAGGGATACTATAGATAGAATAGTTAAGAAGGATTATTACTAGAGAAAATGTAGAAATTGGAGCCGACGTGCATTCCGACTACGGAAAGAGTCGATGAATTTATGCAGAAGTTTGGGTTATAACCCAAATGTATGCAGAAATCCTTAAGTTTTAGTCAACTCGAGCAATGTTAATAAGTTTAAGTATAAGTATTACGTGAAGGTATAGCTACAGAAAGCCTTGAATTGGAGACCTAGGAGTTCGATAGTACTTAATGCATAATCAAGGACGTGGTTAGTCAAATCGAACGCAGTAGATGTGGTCAGGAGGTTAATGTTGCGTCATTTGATTTTAAGAGATTTTGGTTTAGAATCATAGAGATTGACCCTAAGTGTGATAGGATCAAAGTTCTTAAAGAGAAATTCATATTTTGGAGAGATGGAGGGAAGAGACTCGGAAAGAACAGAGGGATTATAAATTTAAGTATAAGGCTGCAAGATATGAGACGATAATGTCAAGGACTATGAGCTAAGAAATTTTGAGGAAAAAATTTTAATTAAGGTGGATGGAATGTAACACCCGGTTCTTTCAGGTTTTAGGTTTTGCTACGCAATGACATTTTCATAAATATTGTGGATTAAGCCCGTTTTACGAACAAGAAGTTTCGTTAGAACCCTGCGAGTAAGTTGGAGTGTTTGGTGAAATAAGGGAGTTTGGAGAGATCAAATCGATCGTTAAATAACGAAATAAGAAAAGATTTAGTGCAAAGGATAAATAGGTAATTTAACAAGTAAAATTTCAATTAAATCACATAATCCTTTCCCCCTTCTCCAGTACTTCGTGACTTGTCCTCTCAAAATTTCTCTCTGGCGATTTTGAGTTTCCAGACGAAGCTTCTCCACGCCGATTCTTCGACGCCGACCGTTCTTCCTCCAATAGACGAGTTTCCTTCATGTTTTCTTCCCCAATCGGCATCCTAGGTAAGAATCTATAGTTTTGGGACGTTAGTTTCTGATTTTGGGTTGTTAAACGATTAGAATTTTGTTAGGGCTTTCGCCAAAATAGTCGGGTTATATTAGAAACGGTTAGGTATTACCGTATTTGTGATTATCGGAGGTAGTTAGTTGATTTTAATGAAGAATGTTGTGGATTTGTTTAGGTGAATAAGGCTCACGGACAGAGCTCGGTGTGCTAAGGACCCGAGGTAAGTCTTCGTGACTCGCTTGGCCGATTGACCTACACCATGAGATTAGTTGTTGATTGAGGATTTGGAGATTTTATTGCTTTAGTGTAGGTTGGATGGATAGTTTAGGATAATTGCGATGCTAGAATGTTTTTCTAGGTTTCATGCACTGTTTTATGCTTTCTTTACATTTAATGTTTATTGTTTGTTTTTATGCTTTAATTGTCCATGCATCACATTTTCCGGAAAAGTATGAAAAATGAACTTCTGCATATGTTTTTATGAAAAGGAAAATGACTCACGAAAAAGAAAAATGAAAAGGAAAACGAAAAGGAAAAAATGAAAAGGAAAACGAAAAGGAAAAATGAAAAGGAAAGCGAAAAGGAAAATGAAAAGGAAAACGAAAAGGGAAAACGAAAAGGGAAACGAAAAGGAAAAATGAAAAGGAAAACGAAAATGAAAAATGAAAAGGAAAACGAAAAGAAAAACGAAAAGGGAAAATGAAAAAGAAAAACGAAAAGGAAAAATGAAAAGGAAAACGAAAAGGAAAAATGAAAAGAAAAACGAAAAGGAAAACGAAAAAGAAGACGACTGATAAAAAGGTATAAATGACGAAAAGGATAAAAAAATATCATGGTTTTATGAACTGCATATGCATAGTATGCATTGTCATTTACGTAGATTTACTGAGCCTTTAGCTCATAGAATGTCTCTATGGTGTAGGTGATCTCGAAAAAGGTGAAGATGATGTTCCTCCGCAAGATGAACGAGCTGGTTGAAGAGGAATGCCCGTGGAATTACGCTGTGTAGTCGGTGCAAATTTTTACCCGTGGGAGCAAATGGTTAAGTATTTTGAGATTTTGGGTATATTATGGGCTTATGGGTGATTAGCTAGAAAAATGTTTTGATGACTCATTTTAGGGTGTTTGGTAACTGGATAGTGGATGTATAGATGTTTTGATATTTTGGTTAGATTTGTGAACAAAGGCACAACATGTCTATTGTGATAGGTTATATAGATGAGTTCACCGTCGAATCAATGTATGTCTTTCCGCTGTTTTGTCGATATTGATGAACTTGATTTATGGATGTGTATTCTGGTGGATTGAAGAAAGTATGAGGTAGTGGTGTTTTAGTATAGTTAGTGGAAAAGAGAAATGAGGGGAGCAGACGTGTGAAGAAGAAGTAAGGAAGCAGCACTCTGAAATTAAAGTCCAGAGAGCTTGCCGATCAATCGCCAGGGAGGGCGATCGATCGGCTGACGTTTTACGGTCGTGATGTCTTTCTACCGATTTGTTGATGTTGATGAAATAGGTTTTGGACGAGTTAGGCTTGTACTTTGATGTTTGGAAATAGGCAGATGTTAATTCAGTTTATATCGATCGACAGATGTTAAAGGTAAATGTAGAGTTCCGGTCGATTTAATTAAGTTGTTAAGTTTTCTGGTAAAGGGAAATAATCGATCAATTTTAGGTAAGTGTTGACATCGACCGATTTTAGGTCAGTGTTGACATCGATCGATTTTAGGTCAGTGTTGACATCGACCGATTTTAGGTCAGTGTTGACATCGACCGATTTTGGTCAGTGTTGACCACCAATCGATCTCAGTACTGAGGCCACGTCGACCGATCTCATTATTGAGGCCATGTCCACCGATCTCATTACAGAGGCTATGTCGACCGAAACCCAGTCTTACTATTTTAGCACTACTAAGAAAGTTTAGTTTAATATGAGGTTTCCACACGTAGTTTTTCTTCCGCCGAATGAAGTCATTCGTTTTTAAACATGTATGACTATGGATTGAAATAAAACTTAAATTTTATTTATTTTTCGGAATAGTTAAAAGGAGAATTTTGTGGGACGTAACATTGGCGACTTACCCATTCAGTGACTTTGGCACTAGATGCTCCAGAAAAGGGTACTATCGGGTTGAGTGAATTCAATAATAGACGCCTGATGGCGTTCCAACCTTTCTTCTCCTTTCAGGGCCTACCCTAAAGAGAATCCAGTACTTCTTGATCGTGAATATCTGAATAGGACGACCCGCCCCTTTGGAACAAAACAATTAGAATTAGACTCGGTCAACTGGAATGTGTATTATCCATATAGGGGATCTTTCAATGGAGAAGATCCATCGACCTGAGACAAAGAGACAGACCTATCTATTTTATTTAGTTATTCAGTTAAACTAATGATTCGTTATTGTAACAGATAGCAACGCCTATTTCTTCTGGCATGCGTATTTTTTATTTTCCAATGGATTTACAACTTTCATTAATGGAAATTTTTTGATGTAGTGAGTAATAACTCTAGTTGTTCGCTGGTCAAGAATTCTTGTTTAGGCAGTTTATACCATCCATACATAATGTTTTGATCTAAGATTTCCATTCTTCCATGGTTCAGCAATAGTATATTGTTCCATGGAGCTAAGGTCTAAAATATGGAAGAAACAAGTGTTTTCACCACTCTACCACCCCATCAATTCTGTTCCATTTAATTCCTATTTCATGGCCACATATTTTTCTGGTTAAGGAATAGAAACCTTTCTCTTGTTCCATGAATCAAATTTGCATTTCATCTAGGAAAAGCCATCCTTTTCTCAACAATGTCTTTGTCGTTTGATCCGATAGCGTTCCGTTAGATAGAAACAAATTTAATAAACACTGATAACTTTCGGATGAAGCATTAGAACAGAAAAATCCATTATATAATGAACTATTGGTTCTAAGCCATCTCTAGGGATGAATCAACAATCCGAAGTGCTTTTCTTGCGTATTTTTGATAAACCAACATTTGTATATAGATGTAGGAATATCTGTTTGGGAAGTAAGAAGCTCCTTTGACATCTCTTCATCTGTAAAGAATTCTCGATGTGAAAACACAGAGATAAAAGGTTGATCTTTGAATAGGAAAAAAGTGGATCTCCAGAATCCCAAATGAATTGGCTTATTTGAAAAAAGCCTTGTTCTTTGGAAGATCTATCTCGTGTCTGGTACTGCACGGTTCCACTCTGCAAGAACTCTGAATCATTCTCTTGAAGCTTATCCTCTTCATTATAAATGATCCGCTTGCCCCGAAATGGCCTAGCCCAAAAAGGAAATCCCAATGAATTGGGCCTTTCGTTACAATCAAATAGAAAGCCCCAAGGGCGCCATATTCTAGGAGCCCAAACTCTATGATTGAATAAATCCTCCTCTATCTATTGTGGGTTGAGACTCCTTCTCCTTCCCATTTTTCACACTCCGATTCGTATTGTTCATAGAGAAATCTTTGATCAACGATAGAACAAGATCCATTTGCATCATATCTAAGGGATTCCTTGGTTCGGGCCGAAGAAGCAATGTCACTCGACCATTATCAAAACAACTACAATCTTTTTCTGGCCGTGAGGATCCCACCAGAGCCCCTTCTACTTCTAATAGGCCATGAACTAGATTAGAATCATTCTCAACAAGTCCATAAGAAGTGATCCCATTTTTTTCATCGGGTCCGGGTAGAGACCATAGGTCTTGATTGACCGATCCGGCAAAAGAACTCAAAAGATAAAGAAGTATTGTTAATTTCTTCATGCTCGTTCCAAGTTTGAAGTACCATTTGTACAAATAAGAACTCCCTTCGTTACATGATTTCTTTTTCATATAGATAGATATAGAATCTATGGAGCAATCACTTAGAACTACATTTTGTGCAACAGGCCTTCCTATCTGATAGAAAATGATCCCATGATCCTGAACCAATCTTACCTGGGATCGCAAATCCCAAGTTTGTCTATGAAGAGCAGATCTAATTATATTATTGTTTATAATTGATTTCTTCTGCGTAATACTAATGGATAGGGCCTCATTGGTAAGTGTTACAAGACCTCGTACATTGGAACCCACGGTTATTGACCCAAATCCATTACTAGGGAACATTTTCTTTTCCAAGTGAAATTCCCTAGTATATGAAAGAGTGAAAAAGTGCTTTCGTTGTTGTGGAATAAGAAGCCTTCATATTTTGATGATATGTATTTAATTTATTCGGAGCTGTGAGAGCAGGATCTACATTTTTGGAATGACAAGAATATTTCTAGTGAAACATCTTTCATAATCCCTGGAGAAATAGTTCACTAATAGATTGATGGATAAATAATTCGACTCATTCACATCCATATCATGAATGTTTGGAATACATATTATGCAAGAAGATATTGCTTTTGTGATGACTCGGATATGTAAGTATGTGTACGATGGCTGCATGAACCGGAACTCGGATGGCGGTACGTCCTCGCGGGGGAACTGGAAGGTGACAGGTCGTAAAAAGGGGTCGTTCAATCCCACATCGCTTAGGAAAGTATGTGGAAATGAAACATATGTAAAGAGATCGTCTCAAGATAGCAAGACGCGTTTTGGAGCACAATTGGCAACGGATTCCGTAAGAACTCCGAAGTTAAAAGTGCTTCGGCGAGAGTAGTACCAGGTTGGGTGACCGACTGGGAAGTCCTCGCCAAACAAAGCCGTGATGGGAGGATATTGGCCACGGCCCAATCCCAGAGCGGACAATATCTTGCTGAGAAAAGGATCGTTACAAATGGTATCAGAGCCTGTCCAAAACCAGAAATGTGGCCAACGAGGACGTTGGGCCCCCGAGGGGGGGTGATTGTGATGACCCAGATGTGTAAGTATGTGTACGATGGCTGCACGAACAGGAACCCGGATGGCGGTACGTCCGCGCGGGCGAACCGGAAGGTGACAGGTTGTAAAAAAGGGGTCGTCACAATCCCACATCGCTTGGAGAAGTATGTGGAAATGAAACATATGTAAAGAGACCCTCCCAAGATAGCAAGATGCGTTTTGGAGCACAATTGACAACGGATCCCATAAGAACTCCGAAGTTAAAAGTGCTTCGGCGAGAGTAGTACTAGGTTGGGTGACCGACTGAGAAGTCCTCACCAAACAAAGCCGTGAGGGGAGGATATTGGGCTACGGCCCAATCCCTAGAGCGAACAATATCTTGCTGGGAAAAAGGGTCGTTATAGCTTTTGGCTAATTCAAATTGAAGGGTGATATAAAATCGGTCTATTTCTAACATCATATCCATTGTTAGCGCATTCATCATAGTTAAAAACTCCAACTCCGTATCAAGGTCACGGTCGATATCATCAATATCAGCACTATCATCAATAAGAAAACCCTTAGGTTTGTTATCCAGGAACTTGTTCAGAAATACTGTAATGAATGGAACATAGGAGTTTGTTGCTAGGTATTTGACCAAATAGGATCGTCCAGTTCCTATAGAACCTATCGCTAAAATACCCCTAGAGGGGGATAGGGCTAAGCGGAGCAAAAAAGGTTTTCGATAAGATGGTAAATGAAAACTATTAGCCCCACACGAGGTTTGTGAATAAGTGTTGTCTGATAATGAGCAAGGAATGTTCGTCTTTCTGCTAAACAGGATGTATTGAACTCATAATTCATTAGATACTTTTTATGAATGTCAACTAGGTATTATCGTAAGTAAATTGCTCCTGGTTGTTCAATCATTTGATAATCAGAGTCGTTCTTTGATAAATGATCACTATGAATCAGACTCAATAGAATTTGATCAATCCTTTTTTCTGTCGTTAGGTTGGAGAACTGAACCAAGAATTCTCTTTCTTTATCATCAATCGAATCACTGTTCGAGACCCAGGATTCTATTTTATCATCAATCCAATTACCGTTCACATTTTTTCTTTTTCTTATCAATGAATATATCTCTTTACTCGTATGACTTAGATGTCTCGTATTTCTCGAAAAAGTGATTCAATTGATGGGATTTGGTATGATACTTATGAGATCAATGAGATTTATATTCCAATCGTTATTCTTAGAACGTATTGATTTGACCCCATAAGAGGGACCACCACCCCAAATCATGTTGCCACCAGAAGCAGAACCTCATATTTCTTCTAGAGAATCTCCTAATTGTTCCAGAGCAACTAGAAAGAGATTGTTTAACCAGAAAGAATTCAGTTCAGGTGTGGGATACCTATCCAAAAGTTTTTGCAACTCAATCATGTATGATGAAATCATCAAAGATTTGACTTTTTCGAACTCTATCTGTAACTTACTATAGGCTCGAGAAACAAAGAGAAGATGTGTACGAACGAGATATCCAGCAACAAGAAGAGGGAAAAAGATTGAAAAAGGAACTTTCGAACATTTGGCAATCTCAAATGTGTTGATATCAATGGTGACTCATTATTTCAATGAATCATTTCTTCGGACATAAGAAAATTATGTAAACACTTACTCGAAATCTCACTTATCAGATTCCATTATAGAAGACACCATTTTTTCTGAAGAATTCGCCATGATATATCTGATCCATACATAATATCAAGAAAAATGGATACCCATTTTTGGCTGCTACTTGGTATCGGCAATATGTCTGAAAAAGTATCTAAAAATAGAAAATATAGATATTTGTACCCTGTCGAAGTAAGGAACCATGACATATATGTTTGGAATAGATTCCATTTTGAGAGAGTTGAAAAAGCACTATCTCGATGAAAAGTTCTATACATCCGCCCTTTCGCAAGGCATTTCTTTAGACAAAGACTCCTTTTTTTCCTCTTTTCGGATGGTAAATATTTCTTAGAACATGGAGTGTGAATCAAACTCATGTTTGAATTGAAATTGAGATATTGAAGCAAGTTCTTCCCCTTTGAATCAAATAGAGTAATATCTGAAAGAGGTTGACAATAAGTTCTTTCAAAATTGACTATTTGTCCCTTTGTTAGAGGTGTTCCAGAAATGTCTGCAAACGAGTAAATAGCTCTACCAACGAATAGATCGGATCGAATTGGAAAATGGAAAGATTTGTACAAGTTATATCTTTCGTCACCCCTTTGTGAAAAATCGATAGATATGAATATGTTAGATACTTATACTCGATTGGTGAAATAGTATCTCTCTCCAAAAAACTATGTTTTTTTTACCGCCGCACAAAGAAATTTTTTTGTTGCAAATGAACAAGATATTGAGGTATTGTCCACATGTAAAATCATAATTATTGATACGGGCCTTTTCTACATAATCCATATAAAATGGGAATCTTTTGTTACAATAGAAGCATAAGTGACATAGATTATTCAAGAATCGAAGTCGATTTTCTTTATAAAAAGAAGATATCAAAGAACTTCTATGAAATGGTTTCACGGGATTTAGCCAATTGTCCTGATTGTGGGATATCATTGAGAAATAGGAATCCGTGTTATGAATAGATTTCTTGCGATTATTTCTAGTATGGAATGAGTCAATCATCCACTTTAGTATCTAATTGAAGCAAAATGGTGACATTGTTTTTCCATTGAGCAAGAATTTGGATTTTTGTGAAGTATCATAATCATCCAATAAGAAGGGTTTCTATTTTTTTTAAATGAACAATTTGAAGACCTATTGTTTCTAACATTTGATTGCAGAGTTGATCATTCGTGTGACGATCCCGATCCCATCAGGGCAGCCACAACCAAGCTGTGTCATACATTTTACTTAACCCTCGTCTGATCACGTAAAATTTTTCATTTTTCTCATTAACACATTAAAGAATGAACTTGGACAATCGATCCACTTCTATCGACATTTAGGGTCTAACTTAAAACGTATTTAAAATGACTCATCTAAGGTCGGAAAACATCATTTAAGACTTGGGGCTTCAAAACATGGAGGAGGTATGCATAGGGCGTGCCCAAGCATTCGGCGTGCGCCCCTTGCGCACCCTGCGCGCATGCTGCGCGAGCACCGCGCGAACATCACGCGCCAACCGTGCACCAACCGCACACGCCATCGTGCGCCCGTTGGGCGATCACCGTTTCACTACCTAGCGCGCCTATCGCTCGGCCATGGTGCGCGCACCGCGCCTCGCTGTGAGCCAACCGCGGACCAAGCGCCTACCGCTCGGCCACGGCACACTGCGCCTCGCTACGCGCACTAACCGCGCACTGCGCGCTTACCGCTCGGCCACGGCACAGGCACCGCGCGCACCGTGCTTCGCCACACGCCTACCGCTTGGCCACGGCGCATGCACCACGCCTCGCGCGCCTCCCTATATCTGGGCGCGCGCTGCACGCCCAGCGTCCTGCGAGGGCTGATCGATCGGCTGATGGGCGGATCGGTCAGTGATCGCTCTGTTTTTCTCCAGAATACACGGTAATTTGTGCTGATTGATCGACCAACTCTCTGGTTTGTGTTATGGGGAGAAAAAGCTCGCCGATCGATCAGACTGATCGATCGGCTGAGCATGGCCGCGCGACTACAGCGCGCCCTGCTCACCCTTCCTGGCCACCCTTCTCCCACTAGCTGCGCGCCTCTCCCCTTCTTTTCTCCTTCCCTTTGTCATTTCTTCAACTTTTACCTAAAAACTCAATCATATAATATCTCCAAACAATCCACATAAATCTCCACCTAATATACACACCTATTTATTTGAAAACCTCTTACCTAATTCATCAAATCCGACCAAAATCCTAAACCATTTCACCAATATCGAACACATGCCGCGGAAACACATAAAAACATCATAAGGATAAACCCATTAATCAAATCTATCCAAAAACATCAATATCTCCAAGCTATACACTATACAACAAAAATCATTATTCAACTAATCCTACGTCTATCATATTCACCTATATTTACTAAAAGTTGCTCGAAGCACACCCACGGGTCAATTAGCCATGCCAAAACACTCCTCGCCCGTCACGAGCATCATCCGTCGACCACCTATGCTTTATCATCAAGAGGATGTTCCTCACCTTCGATCTCGTCACCTACATCATACGATTTAAATAGTAAGCCTAATGCTTAGTAAGGAGTGCACAATACACGACATATACATGAATGCATGACTTTCATAAAACATGTTCATTTCATTTCTTTAACGTTACATACATGTGGAATAAGTAGGGATTTACGTAGTAGTAGGCACATGTACCACCCTGTCTACCCCGTAGACCACATGCCTTGCCCCGTGCGTGCCATATGTCGTGCCATGTGCCCTACTCACTCACCACCCTCACTTAACCGTTTCATACAGTACTTGTTTTTTACTTTCTTTTTCTTGAAAACGTGCATTTAAAGACATTTCGTATGCCATTGAATGGAAAACATGATGCATGAGGAAACTACGCATATAACAACCATCAAAGACAATTCACAATCACACATAAATCTCATCGAGCATGACGTGGAACGATTAACTAACTTCCTAGGCTACCTGACTCACCAAAACCCTACAACCATCAAATATCATCAAAACACATATATCCTAGCATCGATACGACGTAGGGCCTTAAGGGCCGGAAACCTAGCATCCACTTACCTGGCGTCCTTAGCAATGTCGAGCACCTTCCTTAAGTTTGGTTCACCTAAAATATTTCACAATTCGTCATTAGAATCGATCTTAAACAACCGAATTCCACAACTAAACGAAACTTCTAGCTAAGGCAAATTTTCTAAAACTTTGGTTTACGTCATTCAAGCATTTTATCGAGCACTTTGCGCTAACAAATTCTCTAAGCTAGCATTAATGGCATTTATACTCATTCAACCAACAAATTTAACATAACAATCAACTAATAACCATTAATTCACTCTAATTACCAACTAAAATCATAAATACGTCATTAACAGCCATTAATATGTCAAAACCAACCATTTCTAACGTAACCTAAAATTCTCAAACCCTAAACCGAAACTAAACTCATAAAATAATAGAGTCTTACCTAGAGCATTGATTGTGTAAGAAAATCGAAAGAAGAAAATCGCCGGAGGAGGGACGAATCGTCAGCCAAAAGGGAATCGCCGTGGGAGAGAAAAAATCGCAAGGGCGAGGGAAATTTTTGGTTCTGCAGAGTGTTTCCCGTGAAGGAGGGAAGGGGGGGGGGGGGGGGTTAAGTTGTTTTTATAAATTTTACTTCACAAATTATTATTTTGCCCCTTAACCTATTCCTCTAATTTATTCGCTATTTAACCTATCGATTTGGATTCTCTAAAATTTCTCTATTCCACTAAATATCCCAATTAATTCTTTGAGCTCTAACAAAACTTTCCGCTCGTAAAACGGGATTAATTTACTATATTTATGAATATAACCTTATATAGCGGAAAACCGAAATCCCAGACGTTACATGCCTATGATAATCAAGTTCGCATACATCCTCCGACCACCAATTGATATCACCTCTCCTTGTATGGCTTGGTCTGAGGGTAAAAACTCCCCTGTGGGTAACATAACGCTATAGCTCTGGTCGGCCGGGACAACCTCTAAATTTCGCTTAACTATATACTCTTGTTCTATAAACGAATGGGTCGCTCCCGTATCAATCAATACACAAGCTGCTATATTACAAACCAAAATAATACCCGAGACGACTGATGGTTGAGCAGCTTCCTCGTCTTCGATCAAGGCAAAAATCCTCGAAGGACCACCCAGTGGCCTCTTGTTTGGCTCGGGACAATCTATAGCCTTGTGCCCCACCCTGTTGCACCGAAAACATTGGATGGAATGCAACTTGCACTCCTTGAAGTGATTCTTCTAACACGTAGGGCATAGAGGAGCTTGTGGAGCCCTCTGTGGTTGTTTGCCCCTATCTTGACCCCTAGGTGCCTCATTCGGCCTTTTGACCCCACGTTGTTGTGGTGGCTGCCAACCCCGATTATGTTGCGGTTGCACTTCTTGAAAAAACTTCTTCGGCAATTCCCTTTGTAGTTGAAGCTTCATCTCTATATCGTCTAATTCGAGGGCCTTAGCCACGACCCTGTGATACGGCATGTCTTCCACGCCTGCTGTCTTCACCGCTTTCAGATTCTCCAATTTCAAACCTTGCACAAATTGGTATACCTTATCCTCTTCTTCGTCGACCAATAGACCTGCATAATGGGATAACGACTCAAACCTTTGTGCATATTCGGCCACAAACCCTGTTTGGCGTAGCTGGGATGACTCCGCCCTTTTGTTGGCTCGAAGAGTGCGATTGAAATATTTGTTGTAGAATGCCGTCTTAAACCGTTCCCGTGTCATGACCTCCGCAGTTGTAGTGGCCATAACTGTATCCCACCAGAAAATGGCATCCTTCTCCAAATTGAACACCACACCTCACGCGTAAGTAAACATACTTTCAATCTTACGGCTCCACTCCTCAGCGCAAGTAGGATCTGAAGACTGTCTGTCGAAGGTTAGGGGGCCTAAGCCTCCTGAATCTTTCCCCACTTTGGTCCTGTGGAGCATTGCCTTGTCCATTTTTATTTCTGTCCCGGTGTAGTAATATCCCTATTTGTTCCGACTGTTGGTGCACTATGTCCATAAGTTAGTCAATGGGATTCCATTGAGGTGGCCTAGGTGCTCTCGACATTTTGATGTTCCTAGACACGATACAAAACACAAAACATTATAAACATCTAAGAATCATACTTAAACTTAAACACTTACGGTCAATGAAAAGTTCTCGTGCGGCTGTTTGTGTTGGCAGGCAGTCTACAGAATCTTTTTTAAAACCTGGGTCCTCTGATACCACAGTTGTGACGACCCCGATCCCATCAGGGCCGCAACGGCCTAGCCGTGACATACATTTCACTTAACCCTTGTCTGTTCACGTAAAATTTTTCATTTTTCTCTTTAACACATTAAAGAACAGACTTGGACAATCGATCCTCCTCTATCGACATTTAGGGTATAATTTAAAACGTATTTAAAACGACTCATCTAAGGTCGAAAAATATCACTTAAGACTTAGGGCTTCAAAACATTGAGGAGGGTATGCATGGGGGCGCGTCCAAGCATTCGGTGCACGCGCCCCTTGTGCACCTTGCGCGCATGCCGCGCGTGCATCGCGCATTCATCTCACACCACCGCGTGCCCATTGAGCGGTCACTGTTTCACCACCCAGCGCGCCTACCGCTCGGCCATGGTGCACGAACCGCACGCACCGTGCCTCGTTGCGCGCTCTTTGTGCGCAAACCGCGGACTGCGCGCTTACAGCTAGGCCACAGCGCACGCACAGCGCGCACTGCGCCTTGCTGCGCGCCTACCGCTCGGCCATGGCGCACACACCACGCGCACCGCGCCTTGCTGCATGCCTCGCCGGGTGGGCTACACACCGAGTGTCCTGCGAGGGCCGATCAATCGGCTGATGGGCCGATTGGTTGGTGATCGGTTTTTTTTTGCCAGAATACATGGTAATTTGGCCGATCGATCGGCCATGGGTGCCAATCCATCAGCGAATGCTCTGGTTTTCGTTCTGGGGAGAAAAAGTCGACCGATCGATCAGACCGATCGATCAGTTGAGCAGGGCCGCGCGCCTACCACGTGCCTTACTCGCCCTTCCTGGCCGTCCTGCGTGCGTCAGCTGCGCGCGCTGCACGCCCAGCTTCGCGCCCAACGCGCCTCTCCCTTTCTTTTTTCCTTCCCTTTGTCATTTCTTCAACTTTTGTCTAAAAACTCAATCATATAACATCTCCAAACCATCCACATAAATCTCCATCTAATATACACACCTATTTATTTGAAAACCTCTTACCTAATTCATCAAATCCGACCGAAATCCTAAACCATTTCACCAATATCGAACACATGCTGCGGAAACTCATAAAAACATCATAAGGGTAAACCTATTCATCAAATCTATCCAAAAACATCAATATCTCCAAGCTATACACTATACAACCAAAATCATTATTCAACTAATCCTACGTCTATCATATTCACTTATATTGTAACACCCGGTTTTATGGGATTTGAAATTCCGCTATATAGTGAAATAAGTCCGTTTTGTGAACAAAGAGTTTATTCGGACCCTAATGATCTATATGGATTTTAGGAGAAATATGAAAGAATTGGAGAAACCGAATTGGTAGCTAAATAACAAAACAATTAGAGAACCAAAAGGAAGGGCAAAAGGGTCATTTGACAAGCCAAATTTAGTTAAAATACCCGAATTCCCTTCTCCTTCAACACTTACATGAATTTCCTTCCCTCCTAAGCTCTCTGGCGAATTCTTTGCATCCAGACGATAATTTCCCTCACACCGGTTCTCCTCCACTCCGATCATCAATTTTCTTCACACTTTCTTCTTCCACTGCGATCCTAGGTAAGATTCTAACATTTTGGAAGTTAGTATCTGGGTTTTGAAAGCTGTTAATCGATTAGGGTTTTCTTAGGGTTTCGTTCAAAATTGCTGTGTGAAGTTAGAAATCATTGGTTATCTAATTGTTGAATGATAACGAGGTATTTAAGATTATGGAGGATAGCTAAGTAGAACTAATGGAGTCCGATTGGTTTAGATTCGATTTTAATGCCGTGTGTTATGAATTGACTTAGGTGAACAAAGCTCCCAGATAGTGCTTGATGTGCTGAGGACCGAGGTAAGTATTCGTGACTTGCTTGGCCGATTGACCTACAACATAAAGATTGACATTGATTGAGGATTTGGTGAGTTTATGGTCTAGGAGTAGATTGGATGGGTAGGTTAAGGTATCCGTTATGCTAAAATATTTTCTTAGGTTTTAATTACTGCTTTACGCTTGTTTTATGTTTAATGTACCGTACATGATCATGCATCATGTTTAAAATGAAAAAGCATGGAAAAAGGATTTATGCATACGTTTTTCTGTAAGAAAGAACGAACTAAAGTAATGTATGTAAACGGCATTAAGGGGCTAGAGGTTGGCATTCCCTGCTTGGAACAGAACAAAAGTTGTCTGTTTCAAGAGGGGCAAAGGTTGTCAACAGGGGCTCGAGTTTGATATTCCCTGCTTGAAGTGGAACAAAGGTTGTCTGCTTCAGGTGTGACAGAGGTTGTCTACTCGAGGTTGGCATTCCCCGTCTGGGACAGAACAAAGGTTGTCTGTTGTAAGTGGGACAAAGGTTGTCAACGGAGGTTAGAAGTTGGCATTCCCTGCTTGACATGGAACAAAGGTTGTCTGCTTTAGGTGGGGCAGAGGTTGCCTACCCCTCTCATATGTAACGAAAGTACATGAAGAAATGAATATACGAAAGAACAGTATGATGTTATGAATTGCATAAGCACAACATGCATGTCTCATTTACGAAGCTTATTGAGCCTTTTAGCTCATAGAATATTTTTATGGTGTAAATAATCTTGAGCAAGGTGAGAATGTGGCTTTTCCACCCGAGGAATGAGTTGATTGAAGAAGAATGTCGTGGGAGTGCACTGTGCAGTCAGTACTTATTTTGACCTGTGGGGATGTAAGTAGGCGTTTTGAGGATTTCCGGGATATTTTGGGCTGATGGTGGATTAGATAGGAGATTTGCATAGATAAAATTATTTTAGGATGTCTGGTACCTAGATAATTGATAGATGGATGTTGTAATGTTTTAGAAAACTTGTTGTCTCTGGAGATTTTACGATATATGTTTCTGTTGGGAGAAATGTTTATGTATGTTTGGAGATTGATGAACTGGGTTGATTGATAATTGAAATAGATTAGATTTTAATGAATTGAATTGGCTTAAGGTTGATAATAGGTTTGATGATTTGAGTTGAGAAGTGTCGTTTAGGTTGTTTGATGATTTTAGATTATGCAGAGGAAAGTTGGTGAAAACAGTTCTCTGGACAAAATCCAGAGAGCTAGCCGATCAATCGCCAGAAAGGGGTGATCGTTCGGGTAATGGGTGAAACAGGGGAGAAATTGTATGAGTTTCGGTTAAGTATTTCTATAAGAAAGTCATCGTCCAAATTCTGTGGACGATAAAGTTCAGTTAAGTGTTTCTGTAATAAAGTCATCATCCAAAGTATGGACGTCGTCCAGAGTAAGTGAAGTGATATCGTCCAAAGATGTAGTCCAAAGCTGGGGATAATGAAGTCACGTGGACTGTAGACGATAAAGTCACGTGGTCTGTGGACGAAAAGTCTAAGTAAGTCTGTGGACGATGAAGTCACGTGACTGGGGACGATAAAGTCACGTGGTCTGTGGACGAAAAGTCTAAGTGAGTCTGTGGACGATAAAATTTAGTAAAGTATTCTGGCAGAGAAAGTCAAACGTCCACACTGCCTTCTGTCTCCATCATCCACACTGTTTTTTACTTCAAACGTCCACGCTGTCTTTTATTTCTGTTGACCATTCTGTCTTCTGTTTTCAGTCGTCCACACTGCTTTCTGTTTTCAGTCGTCCACACTGCCTACTGTACCAATCGACCAAACCCGTTAGAGAGAATCAGCTACCCCTACTGTTCAAATTGAAGAAACCCAAGAGAAGTTAGGTGTTATTTATCCCGACCACTATTCCTATGATGAAAAACCCGAGACGAATTGTTATTTATCCCGACCACTATTCCATTTATAATCCTATTACTTTATGTCAATGACATGCTGGTTGTGAGCCCATTAGAGAAAAGATTGCCAAGATGAAAAAAAAAAAAAAACTTAACAAGTATTTTGTTGTGAAAGACTTGGGACTGCCAAAACATATACTTGGGATGATTATCACTCGCGGTAGAAAAAATGAAATATTATGGCTATCATAAGAGAAGTATATGAAGAAAGTTCTCAGCCAATTCTATATGGATAAATAGAAGCTGATCAGTACTCTACTTGCTAAACATTTCAAGCTTACTTTCGAACAAGGTCCTTCTATTGAAGAAGAAAAAACAAAAATGTAGAGAATTTTATATGCCTAAGCAATTGACAATTTGATGTATGTCATGGTTTGTACGAGATCTGATATTTCACATGTTTTGGAATAGTTAGTCAATTTCTATAAAATCTAGATAGAGAGCATTAAAATGAAGTAAAGCGGATTCTTAGGTATCTTAAAGGCACTTCTGAATTTAGTTTGTATTTTGGGAGTAAAGAGCCTTCGTTAGTAGACTATACTGATGGGGACACAGCTGGAGACATCGACTCCAGAATATCAACATCAGGTTATTTTGTTACATTCAGAGGGAGAGTGGTTTCATGACAGCCTAAGCAACAAAAAATTAATTGTGTTATCTATAATAGAAGTTGAGTTTATTACAATTACAAAGACCTGTAAAATTTTTTTATAGATGAAACATTTCGAACAACGTTGGGTCATAAACAAGACAAATATATCTTGTATTCTAATAATCAAAGTGTTATTCATTTGAGCAAGAATCCAAGTTTTCATTTGAACTCAAAACACATAGATATCATGTATCATTGAATATGAGATGTGTTGCGCACCAAAAACACATACTTTGAGAAAATTCATACAGATGAAAATGGTTTAGACATGATAACAAAGATCTTGTAGAAAAGTAAGCACGAATTTTATAAAAGCTCAGCAAGATTGCTCCTACCTCATCATTAATCGGAAGGTAGGTGTCCCTCTAAATGATGAGGGCTCCACCACCTCACCTCATAAATGAAAAGAAAAATGAAGAAATCTTCCTTTTGCACTTCACTCTTCAAGGATCTTGCTTTCTTCTTTGTCCTTTGCAAGAACCCCTTTCTATAATTAGAGGGTTGATGAAAGAAGATGCAACCCATTAGAGAAAAAAATCTTATGTGAAGAGAGAAAAAAAAGAGAGATTTTGTGGGAGAGAAAAGAAAGAGGGCATGAGAAAAATATGAGAGGTGCTTTTGAGAACATTGTGAGTTCTAAGAGCGATAATTTATCTTAGTAAATATTTGTTAGAGTAATTGATTTCTTGAAAAATATTATAAATCCTATTTTCATAGTAAAATCTTTCTGGACTCAGTTTCTATGTTTTTTCTTCAATTTAGGTTTCAACGTAAAATTTTTTGTGTTTATTTTTGCTATTATTTCTCTTACTTATTGGTCATTATATTTTAACAGTATGGAAAAGTATTCATGGTATTTTTGCATCTACTATCATTTCTCGTAATGTTTATTTGGTAGTGTAATTGTACTGTGTAAGTAAACTTTATCTGAGGAGACTGGATTTTAAATGAGATCGTTTGTGACTCTAACTTTTTATGAGAACTTACTTGGAAAAATAATTATATCTAAAAATATTGTCAACTACAGTCTTTTTCATTTATTTATTTATTTTTAATATATATTTTATGATGATCCGGGTTTAGATTAATCATAATAATATATATTAGAGTAAATAAATATGATTACAAAGATTATGGAACACTTTACAAGTTAAAGTGAAAATTGTTTCATTGGACATGTATGAATGTAAATTTGATAACAATTGTCGTGGTATTTGGATAAATTTGAAAATTTGCAGTGCTAAATAAGACACATAAAGAAAGAGAATGATTTTTGAATGAAAAAAATTGGACATATGCAATAAAAGTTATTCAAATTTGAAGTTGGTTTATCTATATTTGCTTTGAAACTGTACTATTTTGGTAAATCATTCTAAATTAGATTTTAGAGTGAAAATTTAGAGAAGGAAATTGAGAGATAAATGTTCCTAACATCTTAAAGTAAGTGTCCTGACAATCGATTGTACAATCAATGAGGTGGTGTCATGTGTGACACAATGATTAGTACTAATATATGATTAAGGTGTAATTGGTGGATAATTAGAGGGTAATTAAAGTTAATTGATCATTATTAATTATGTTAATATTGGTGATTATCTTAAAACTAATTCAAATTAATTATATTAAACTAATTATGCTTAAAACATAATTAAATATAGTATTTTTGAAATTATATGAAATTTAAAGGGTAAAATAGTAAATTTGGTCAAACAAAATGTGTAAAAGGGTAATTTACTCTAAGATCTCTCTAGAAAAGGCAAAGAAGGCTGACGATCAACCATAGTTCCTGTTGTAGAGAGAGAGGGAAAGAGAAGAGTGAAGAAGAAGAAAAAGAAAAGATTTAGAGAGAGAAAGTGTAAAATTGAGGGAGAATGAATTGGTATTGGCCTTCAATCCCTTGAGAAGAGTTGTTCCTCTCATAAGGTGTAACACCCGGTTTCTATTAACCGATTTACCTTGTTTCATTTTTTTGAGAATGCTTTAAAAGTTAAATTGGGTGATTTAGTGATTAGGTTAATAAGTGAATGAGTAAGGACAAAATGGTAAATTGTAATTTATTGTGGATAACGTATTTAAGGGAAAGTTTAATGAGGTTTAGCCGCCACTGCCCCCTCATTTTTCCTCTCTCGGTATTCAGCTCAAGCTCATCAGAGCTCTTCTCCAGTGATTTCTCCGATTTAGGTGAGTTCCTTCATTTTTCCTTATGACTTGACAGTTAGATAACAGAGGGAGTGCAATGTATGTGTTTTTGGGAGTGTTGTGAATGTGTGTAGTTTAGGGTTTAGTGCAGAATCGGGAATACACGAAGATCTGAGCTTCCAAACTAATTTCCTTAAGACTCCTGGATAATTTAGAATGAAGTTTAACTAATACACTGTGTAATGACCCGAATGTGAACGTATATGTACGACTGCGGGGCAAACCTTGGGTTGCGGGGCAAACCTCAGGACCTAAGCCGAGTGTAGGCGAATCCCGGACTCGAGTATAGGCGAATCCCGGTTCGTAAAGAGGAGGTTGTCACAATCCCACATTGCTTGGGGAAGTACATGGAAATGAAACATATGTAAGAGATCCCTCCCAAGATAGCAAGACGCGTTTTGGAGCACGATTGGCAACGGATCCCATAAGAACTCCGAAGTTAAAAGTGCTTCGGCGAGAGCAATCTCAGGTTGGGTGACCTTCCGGGAAGTTCTCGCCAAACAAAGCCGTGAGGGGAGGATATTGGGCTGCGGCCCAATCCCCAGAGCGGACAATATCTTGCTGGGAAAAGGGGTCGTTACACACTGTCTATGGTTTTAGGTTTGAGCAGAACCCGAAGTGGTTAGCAACCAAACATTTCCCCATGAATCCAGGTAAGTAAAGTATGCATGTGCCTTCGGGCCTACATCACAAAACATTAGGGTTATGCGTTGTGCGAATGAGTTTGTATGACATGCATCATGTTTTTATGAAAGATTACGAAAATGAATTTTCATGTAAAGAATGGTAAGGCATGAACCGAATGTGACAGAATAGCTATTAAGGGAATTCATCCGCCCCTTAATCGAGTAGAGGATGTATAACATTGGGAGAATTGATCCCACTCCCAAGGGAACTGAGGGATCAGAATAGCTATTAAGGGAATTCATCCGCTCCTTAATCGAGTAGAGAATGTATAACATTGAGAGAACTGATCCCACTCCCAAGGGAACCGAGAGATCAGATCAGTAAACGAGCGAATGTACAACTGAGATGAGAAAGTAGAAACTGCATGTTTAGGTTTTATGTTTCAGCATATCATTTCATTATTGCTTTGCTTGCTTAGCATTAGGCTAATAGATGAGTTTTGTGATGTAGGTGTTGAGGTTACTGCAGGTGATTTCCCTGAGTTAACAAACGCATATATGATGTTGGAGGAGCGCATTCAGGCCACGACTTGATAAACTGATGAGGCGATTTAACTGATGTCTGTTGGTGTAAAGGTTCAGTCGACAATGTTTTCACTTAAGTATGTTGAGTCTCATGACAGTAATAGTTTTCAATGTTTTGAAACATATTTTGAAATCTTCTGATAATAGTACCTTGCTGATTTAACATTGGTTTTTACTGGATTTGAGTAATGTAGGGATTGGAGTCGTTTCCGAAAGTTTTCATTGAAGCGAATAAGTCCCTTTGTAGTAGAATTGTTTTTGTATAGAGTATGAATTGTGGAAAAGTTGCTCTGTTTTCTACCGGCAGTGATAGTCTATCGGTAGAAGACATCGTTTTCTATCGGTAGAAGATAGTTGTTTTCTATCGGTAGGAGTAGCGTGCTAAATCTATCGGATGGTGTAGTTTATTTTTATCGGTAGAAAGTTTAGACTTTCGTCGTTTAGCGATCGGTGGATGTCGAGTGCTATAGCTATCGGAAGATGTAGGAAATGATTTTGTCGTTTAGGGATCGGTGGACATTGTGTAATATGTCGATCGGAAGATGCGGGAAGACTTTTGTCGTTTAGCGACCGGTCAATGTATTCTATTTGTTTTGTTTTGTGAGTAAAGTCTTTTGTCGTCTTATGGTCGGTAGAGGCTGGATGAATGAATCATCCGGCTGACGTCATCGGTAGATGAGAGTAGCAAAACTCGTCGTTTGCGATTGGCAGAAGTTGGAGGATTAATTCATCCGGCTGACGTCATCGGTGGAAGACTTCTGTTTGCTTCTGCTCTTTCGTTGACTTAGTTCAGTGGCAGATAAGTTTGACTTTTGCAACTTTTAAAGTATTTCGCGATTTAAACCCTTTATTTTTTTTGGCCGATTGTTCTTTAACAACTCAACTGATTACTCAAACATTGTACTATGGTTTTGTTTAACTCTATTAGACTTTCGAGCGAAATTTTAAATTTGGTCCAAAGTTTCTTAGTGAAGTTCAAGTTTAAGAGTAACAAACTGAATTCAGAAAACTCGGGGCGTTACATAAGGATTCAATGTGTGAAAGTGAAGAAAGAAAAGACATCAAGAGGTAAAAATTCTGTTCTTTGTGTTTTTTAAACTAGGTTAAAAATTACATAAATTAAGTGGATAAAATGATGCTTGTGAGTGTAACGCCCCCGAACCCACCCTGGCTCGGAGCGCTACTTTGCTAACCAATCCTACGTTAAAACACAATTTAAAATAAAATTTGACACAGCAGAAATTAAAACGAAGTCTCTCGAAACTCTCTCTTACGTCATACCTAGCTGCCTAGACTCACTAATTCCCTTACTCCTAACCTTTAAGCACCACGGCGTCCTTTCCGAAAATTTCGGCAAAGTAACGCCTGAAAATGGCGCCTCCAAAATGTTAGATACCTGCAATAAATAAATCCCCAAACAGATCCAGAATACCTCTAACCAACTATCCAGTATACGGCATGAGAAATCTCCAAATAGCAGTAAAGAGGGAAACTAAAATACAAGCATTCCTAAGTAAAGAAAGTCCACAGTACAGGGCGACACATCACCCTTAACTATGATTATATACACCAAATACAAATAGCTATGTAATAACGCTAAAACCAACATCAACCAAAAAGACAACTCTACAAACCACCACCAAAATAATTGTAAATTATACACGACCCCAAAAATACTAATCCACCCACGTCTTTCCGAAGACCATGGTCGAGACGCCCTGACAACTACCCGCACCGGCATGCCTCGTACTCCTCCGACTGCTGCCTAGTCCTGGGCTGTCTCCTCTACCTCACCTGTAAAAACTCGCCACCTACACCACAGAACACAAAACGTAAGCCTAATGCATAGCAAGTAGGGAAATAATGCACAACAACACACTAAATGCTCGACTCAACCCTAACATGCGGTTTCTACACACTCTGTTGTTTTCTTTTCATTTCGGTTGCATTTATCTTTCACTTTCATGTGAATCAAGTAGGCACACGCCCCAACACAATCCTGGACGGCCACGCCTTGACCCACAGAGCAAGACCGGAGGCACACGCCCTAACACAATCCTGAACGGCCAACCAAATCTCGATCGTAGAATCCTCATTGTGCCTTCAGACACGAACATATCGAGGTATTCATACTCACGACATATTACGTACATTAGCATAGCATCTCAAGTAAAATCCCCCACGGGGTGCTCAACGAGCCACGTGCCCGACGGGACTATTCTACTCGAGACCAAGTTGCATAGCATCTTTAATAAAATACCTCACGGGGTGCTCAGCGAGCCACGTGCCCGACGAGGCTATTCGACTAGAGACCAAGTTGCATATCATTTTCTTATCTTACATTTCATCCTCACCACTCAAGCATACAAAACACGTGGTTTCGTCGGTTAGAAAACAATGATGCATGACACACAATGCATGACACAAAGCAAAACACAACAAACAAACAAACAATCCCTACCGTTCTATGGTGTAGGCCTGAAGGCAACAAACACTCATCCACTACTTACCTGGCGTCCTAGCCCGCTGAGGTTACTCGGTTACCTGTCCATCTACAGCTCTACCTACGACAATAATTCAAACTTCATTAAAATCAAGCCTACTTTCACCAATTAACTCTCAAACTACTATTTCTAGCCTAATCCAACTAAAACCTATATAAACGGGCCACTAATTTGGGTTCGGTAAAAACCGACCCGAAACTTCAAACGTGCATAACTTTCGCGTCGGATATCAGAATCAAACGATTCCAGCGGCCACGTACTCCTCTAATAATCTATTTTAACCTGCCAAAAGGAATTTGAAAACAAACGACCCTAACTAGGTCAAAACTCAGGAAACCTGAACTGCCTCTTCACCCAGAAAATTCCCCTTTCCGATTTTCCATCAATTCTCACTCAATTCCTCACCAATCAACCACATATACCCTCAATTAGCATAAACTAACCAAAAATCTCAAACTACAAGCAAAAACCCGAAATGCCCTAAAGAGGGCTTCACTGTTTTACGCCCAAATCGGGCTCCTCACAACCAGACGACAAAAGCCGGTCCAAGGGTCGGCGAACCCACGCCGGAAACACCTAAAATCGGTCGGTGATCGGAGCTCAATCGAGCTCGTCACTCTCGGCCACGACAGAACGGAAAACAGGGCGAAAATCAACCTTACCGGTCGGTTCGCGCGCGGAGAAGGCCGGAAACCTGCTCCTTGTCTTCGTATGGCCGGAGACTGTCGGAAGTCGCCGGTGATCGGCGCCGCGTCGCCTCCCACCTCTCCTCCGTCTCCCCTGCTCCCTCGGGTGCTCGAACACGACAGAATGGCTTCGGCCATTCTGTTGTGTTTTTATTTATTTTTTTAAATTAAATAATAATAATAATAATAATAATAAAACTAACCGTTAATTAATCCTCAATTACCGTTTTGCCCTCCCGTGTTTCCGACCAATACAAATTTTGTTAAATCTCGTTATTAAATTAACCTATTCCCCGTCTTAATTTCAATCAAATTTATTTACTTTACATTTCAATTAATTACAACTCAATTACTTAAAACAACATATTTTATTATTCTTTTAAATTTAATCTCGGGTGTTACAGTGAGAAATTAAATGGACCCTTGAGCTGCATGTTAATGATCTATAATGAATAGTGGATTGACTTGGTTGAAGTTAAGTGATGTTGATGAAGATTAATTTATGCATACATTGTATAATTGGTGAAACATTTTAATAATAAAATGCTTGGATAAATATTGTAATTTATTGTTGATGACATGAGATGGATTTTATTAAAATGATCAAAGAATGATGAGATTGAAGAGGATGTAGAAAAGGAAATAATAACCTTTATGTGGTTGACCTTGATTATATGTTGATATTCATGATTGCCAAAATGAATAATATTAGTTTGTATGGAATCAGATAAATATGCTTAATGTTAAATTGCGGTTTTGATGATTAATTAGCATGTATGAAATTAACACACTTGGTGAATTGAATGTTGAATCCATAATGATTTCAATACGGACATAAATTGCATAGTTGGTGAATCATTGATAAAACAAATGCTTGATGTTGGTTAAATAAAATAAAGTGTATATTTGAAGGATTATATAATGTAGTCATAATCTTGGATTGAGTTCTGTTATGGTTTGAAACGAAAGATAAGTTTAAATGGTGAGAAAATAGAGTTTTGGGTTCGGGAATGGAAGTCCTCTATAAAAAAGTGGGTGTCTGCTTCACTGTTTATTGAAGAATGACGCTTAGGATTAGGAGTTTTTTGTGAAGAGTGGGAGTCTTCTTCACCGTTCATTGTAAAGAAAGGCTCTCTGGGCCAGGAGCACGCGGTAGAGAAGTGGGAGCTCGCACTACTGTTCATTTTCGACTTTTATTATAATTTTAAATTATTTTTAAATCAATTTCACTCATCCTTTGAGCATAATTGTGGACATGTTTAGTTGGTGTCAACAAAGATAATGACATCATTTGTGCATAAATTATGTAATATATTGCTTGTCATTTAACAAAGATTTGAATACTCATACTTCATGCATTATTATTTTGTATTATACATTCAATATATGTATAGTGAGGATTCTTAAATCATACATTATAAATATAAAACAAAAATGGTATTACGGCAGGTATGATTAGTAACATTTGAACCCAATATATCTTGTCGGCTATGTATTGTATGACTTGTGTAAATTCAGAAAATAGAAAGGGAGTGACTATGAGTCCTCATTGAGTTGAAAATCCCTAACCCTATGGAGATTATTATGTGACGTGAAAATGCTACTGTGAAATGTATGTATGTGTGCAACTTTAAATATGATGGTTACTGATCATGCATATTGACATTCACACTATATGTCGATATGGATTACGCAGATGAACATTCATATAACATGTTAATATGACATTTGATAAATATGAAATCAAGTAAATTACATGGTGCACACACTTGCATTGATTCACTTATCATGGCACAAATGGTGTGTGAGAGTTGTATTTCATACTCATTACATATAGTCAAATATAAAAATGAGTGGTGGGTGATTTATGACATCTAGGCAATGATTTAAATTGTCATGTGTCTAGACATATTCACATATCCATTGATTAATTCATACATATAGAGGAATGTGATAAACTTAAATAAAATTAGACATTAATAATATATGTCTAGTGAATTATATAAAATAACCTTGGCGTTAGACACTAAATAGAAATGTCTAGTGAACTTTATAAAGAACATCAAAATAAGTTTATACATTAATAAAAACATGTCTTGATAGTTTTGTAAAATGTATCCATAGGCTGAGTGTGAAAAATGGAATTGGACATTGAATGAAATGTCAAGATAGTCTTAGCAACATATATATCATTGAATGATAAGAGTGAAATACATATGATATTTACACCGTTGATAGAATTGATTATAGTGGAGAAAGAAGTGTATGAAAGAGCATGAAGAAGTATATATTTGAAAACAAAAATTTTATATGCATTTAAAGTGTGCATAAAGACTAATTGCATAAGAAAATGATGAAAGCGTTTAGGGGACTATGATTATCTAAATCATATTTTTAAGCATTCACATAAATAGACAATATACTTCTTACATAAAGAGGCGTGACACATAGTTAAATATTAATAAGAAATATTTAGAGAATCAACACAAATAACTTGGAATGTGTGATAATGAGAGTAGATCGATGTTGAAAAATGGAAACGATTGTTGTGAGGACTAATCATGTAAGAAAATTAGTACAAGATTAGATGTGATTTCAGTTTAGTTTGGTGAATCTTTAGATTATAATTCTTATTGAGCTTTATAAAGATTACTTCGTTATACACTAATAGATTGAAAAGTTTAGTACAACGTAGGTCCAGTAGAGTTTTGAGTTTTGTTTTATCTTTTCTTGTAATTAGTTTTTGTATGACCAACGTCTGTAAAATAAATTATGAAAAAAGTCTTGTACGTAATGAAACTTGTGTATGAAACGATGGGTTGTACACTATCTTAACAAATACTAAAGTGATGAAGAATCAAGTAGCGTACTCACATAAAACAATTTGTAAATTTTTTTAATAAAACTAAGTAAAATCTCATATAAAAAATAATTGAATATTTGACGAGTGCATGTTCATCGAAACTAAAGAAAAAACAACTAATAATTAAAATAGCACAAAATAATAAGTGATGTTAATTTATACAAGAGATGATTGAGATTCAATTTTCCGTCTTTTATAATTTTCAGTTGATCTGTTACAACAATGTTACAACAAAATCAATTAACTAACTCGAAACTTTTAAAATATATAACACAATAATGTGTTGATGTGCTATACCATGTTATTTTATTTATTCTTCTAATATCTATATCAAGATGTAATAAATGATAAATATGAATTTCAAAAATTATGTGCTATAAACTTATGTCTACAATGAATGTGTGAAGAACATTAACTTTATATGTAAAACCAAACTATGCACATTATTCAATTAGAGTTTTGAATTCAAGTTACCGTTTGTTTCGTGTAAAAAACAATTTATAATTTAAACAATCGCCCTTTTATCTTGATAAGATAAACACTAAGATAAACACAATATTGAATACACTAATTGCTAGAACACTAATAAATTAGCAACACATAAACATCAATTATAAATTTTGATACTTTACCATCTCAATCTAAAAAAAAAAAAAAAATAGCTCATAATATATGACATAAAACAAACAATAAAATTAAATATACTCAAGAGACGAAGAACATAAATTAATCCTCCTTGATTGTCAATTCTTAGGACACAGGTTTGTCGTAGGACGTGTGTCCTTTGCTCCATTCGGTAAGAAACTACGTCTTGAAAATAAACTACTACGCTACTATACTTTCATGACTTCTACTAAAACGACTTGATGCTTCAATGAAGATCGGCATTGGCTTATTTATTGATGAAGTTCCTGGCTTTGAATTAGGCATAAAACCAATGAAATTGTTAAACAAGACCATAATCATATTTAATGCTAATTTTGACATCCATACACATTAGATAGAATCATATGCAAGACCCCACGGACCTAAGGATTACACATACTTTACTTACTTGCAAGTTGTACTCAATTTCATTTGCTGCCCTCTATTTTTATCCTCTAGTCGTAGCCATTCTTTCATTTCAATATTTGGATTCCCCAGTCCTTTTTCTTGACCATCTTCTAGTTACAGGCTAAATTCTTATTTTTCATTTTTTAGTTCATTTGAAGTGTCCAAAAGTAGCCTAGATAGGTGAAAAGAAAATTATCCCATCCCGACATATAACCCTAATCTCTTAACCTAAAAAAAAGGGACCGAGAAAAAACGATTACAGACTCGGTTTCGAGGGTTTAAAAGTACTTATTTGATTGCCTTTATGTCGGTTTAGTGTATGATCTGATCTTGATTCCTCCTCACCAATAGCATCTGATTCTTTAAATTATGGCCAATAATTACTGTACCCATCTCATCAATTTTGTTTCTCCTTTGAATGAGTCACCATGAGAGTAAAGCTAGAACCTTTTTGAAAGCAGATCAACACTTGTTACAGGCTTATTGAGCAATCCTTGAAAGCTTTCTGAGCATAAAAACTTTGGAAGATAAGAATATATTATGATGAGTTTTTGAAGAACTTTAAGGCTGATTTCATCTCATTATCAGAGAAGATTATCATATATATGATTTCATATTTTTTACGCGGTTGCTTTTGTTTTTTTTTTCATTTCGACCTCTCACGAAATAAAGATTTGTCCAGTTTGATAAAAAATCGATAGCGGCTCTCACAAAATTGGCATCTTGATTTCTCTAAAAATCGCTCTCCTCTCCAGTTCATTCTTGCCAAAAGCACAATTGCTCTATGTAAATCGCCCTCTAGACAAAATAGAAAACATGGACTATAACGTTAGGGACCTATACGATGAAGCCACTAAGATTCAATAAATTATTTACCTAAAAAGATTTAAAAAGCCTATTTGCTATTCAGTCTTAAGTTTGAGGATAAATATACGACCTACAAGAGTTACGACCACGTGTAACTTTCTATTGGTGAAAGAGGTGGACCATGATGAACCACAACACAGTCAAGGAACATTGGTGATATATTTTTGTGGTTCAATCCTATCCTAGGTAATGCCATTGGTCCAAGAATGAAACATGGAGAACCACAAACCATGTGAGAATATTCATGTTAAAAGTTACTTGTCTCTTTCTACATGAAAGGCTAACCAAGATGGCTCTTCTCCCTTCTTGGACTAGTTTGCGGCAAAAATCGAATCTCTTCTTCTATCCTCTTCATCATTTCACATTTTTCGACCAAGTAGCTTGGTCCCCTTGCATAATTCACTAAATTAGAAATATTTTCCATTTATGGTACAGATGCAATTATGAGTTTTCATATTTAATAAAAATAGTAATATTACGTTTACTTTATAATTCTATTTTCTAAATATACTTGCTAACGTGTCAAACAATAATTAATACAATTCAAGTATCATTAATATTATAATGAGGCATTAAAATGCAATTAGAGTAAAGTATAAATCAAACCCTAAACTTTGAGTGTCTAAACCTTGAATTTTTTTTTTGAGAAATTGAATTTAAAACTTTTGCATTGCGATAAAGATACAGTATTATTTTTAAGGAGACATGTGACTCTTACATGTTGCGTTTAACAGAATTTATCACGTGTAAAACACATGTTTCTCCTTCTTGGTCTTAAATCCACCAACTTCAAACATTTAAGCAAAATATGTTTCTACCCATTTGAAGATTTCTACCAAATCAAGAGTTCATATTCTCGAAGCCTTATCAAAATCGAGTTCCGAAGGGGAAGAAGCTGAAATTTTAAATGAACTTTTTAGCTAGCAATCGTTTTTCTACTGTGGTACTTCCAAACTATTGCGCTTTATATCAAGAATAGATGATATGAAAATGCACACATAAAATTTGGAAATAAACGAGAAAAATGATAGAGATGAGTTTTTAAAAATTGAAGAAGAAAAAAACAAGCTTTCAACAATTAACTTGAGCTAGTTTCTGGAGGAAACAAGCTTTCATGAACTCTGATTCCTCCTCCCAAATAGCATCTGTTCTTAGGATATGGGCAATAAATATTGTACCCATCTGATCCACTTTGATTCTCTTTTGGAGTCATCATGAGTGTAGGTTAGAACCTTTACTCATTGAAAGCTTCCTAGAGGTTTATTGAGCAATCATTGAAAGCTTATGACCAATCCAGTTGGTTTTGTCCTCATTTGATCTAAATCCATGGGGGGTTCTTTGGCTAGTGCTTATTTAGAGAGAGAATATCATATCCCCACCGGATTTAACCGAGTTTACGACAAAAGTCAATTCGCTCGCATCGAAAATAACAAAATTCAATTTATTAAGTTCGAGGGTAATTATATGTTTTTCCAAATAAAAATTAAAATAATGACTTAACCAACCTGAGACACGGTGGAGGATTCCCATTTGGTGGAAGAGGTGGGGCATGGAGCACAAAATAGTAGAAAGAGCCAAGAATGTTTTGTTTGTCTGGTTGACTCCTATCCTACTCATGTGCCACGCTGGCGCTCTTTCCTTGGTCCAAAAATAGAACATTGAGAACCACAAAACATAGGAGAATGTTGCTTAATTCACAGCAACCAACCACGTGGACAAATAGAATCTCCCCTTCTGTCCCCTCCGGCTCCTCTTGCATTTTCGACCAAGCACCTTCTTCCACTTGCATAATTAACTCAATTTAAAATATTTTCCACTTCCATATTTATTAAAAATAGCTTTAGAAACAATTATCTTCTAAGTTAAATTAACCTCATTAAAATTCTAAACTTATTAATTTAATTTAATTAGATAATATAATGCTTGGAATCGAACTATACGACTTTAAGCATTGCAGTTTAAAATGAAAATTACAAATAAGCTCTTCACTTTCGGGGTCCATTCAACTAAGATCTTAAATTGTTTTTTGGACAAAACAAAATGAAACTCGACTTTTCATTGTGAGTAGGGAGACAGAGAGAGAAAATTTGTATTTTACGTGCTACATTTAATGAAATTTTTTGTACAAAAAAAGATCTAAGATTCTCTCAGTGCAAAAACCAAGAGTCATTTTGTACCCAAAAAGAAAAAAATCAAGTTGAACAGACTCCAAATTTTAGAGTTTAATTTGTATTTTACCCTGATTTAACGTTGGTTTCAATTTTCTCAGTTGTTCCTAACATTTTAATTTATTTTCTGATAACATTTTAAGATTTTTAGTCTAAAGCGTCCAAGTAAAGGCTTGTAAAGCCTTGTCCAAAAGTAACTATAAGAACAAATTATTTATTGTCATTATTTAAATTTTATTTGAAACTAAAAAAAAATAGGGTAAAATGCAAAAAATGGACTCAACTATCGGTTGAGTGCAAAAAATGGATCAAAGTATGTATTTGTGCAAAAACTGGCTCGAAGTATTGGAAACGGGCAAAAAAAGGCTTTGCGGGTACCCGTGTACCCTCTGCGGGGAGTGATCCGGGGACACGGGTACCCGTGTACCCTCCGCGGGGATTGAAACGGGGAGAACGGGTACCCGCGTTATGAGAAAGGGTACTTGTTCTCCCTCGGGGGCGTTTTAGAGGGTGAAGACCCCCCGCGTGCACGTGCGCCTCACGTTCGCGGTTCACCCTCTAAAACGCCCCCGAGGGAGAACGGGTACCCTTTCTCGTAACGCGGGTACCCGTTCTGCCCGATAATGAACTTCAGAGGGTGAAGACCCCCCGCGATCACCTGCCAAGTGCCCGTGACGGAGAACGGGTACCCTTTCTGCAGCACCGGGAACCCGTCCTCCGTCAGACCCGTGATCAATTATTCGCTGGATCACGGGCTGACTGTTGAAAACGGGTACCCGTTCTTCAGCACCGGGTACCCGTCCTCCGTCAGACCCGTGATCAATTATTCGCTGGATCACGGGCTGACTGTTGCAAACGGGTACCCGTTCTTCAGCACCGGGTACCCGTTCTACAGGCCTATTTAAAGACCCGACCCTCCCCTTCATTTTCTCGTACCACACAACACTCTTTTCTTTTCTTCTCGATCTCTCTAACACTTCTCAAATATTATCTTGCTTTCTAGAATTTTCTGATCGTAGCAACCACGATGGATGATATTTCAATTCGAGCGACTGATTCAGACGAGACAACAAGCTTTGATATTGATATCAATTGGTATGCTTACGCGACTCCTGCTTATGGGGAGCTTAGAGCATTCGAGTACGTAGGTGGAGACGAAGAAATAGAGGTGCGGTCGACCTCCAGAACTCTTGACGAGGAGCTTCGAACACCTGCCGGGTCGGACGTTGACGAGGTGGAAAGCGGACCGGTACGTGAAGAAATTTCATTGAGTTTTTATTTGGGGAAAAAATATAGTTCTATAAAGGAAATTAAATCTGAAATACTAGACTATTCGTTGCAAAATGGTTATGGCATCAAATTCCCTCAAAGCGACAAACGACGACTGACAGCGAAATGCGTAGATGGTTGTGAATGACGACTTCATGCGTCGCGGATTCAAGACGAGGAAACTTATCAAATAAAAAGTTTTCTCGATTCTCACAGTTGTGCGAGGGTAGTCGAGAATCCAAACGCTCGAGCAAAGTATATGCAAATCATTATCTTGACAGGTTTAAAAGTCAACCTATGTGGGAAATATCTTCCATCATAGAGACAGTCAGCAAAGATTTCGCTGTCAACATAACGTCCACTATTGCAAAAAGAGCCAGAAGTATAGCTCGGACACGTAACGAAGGCAGCGGCGATGAACAATACAAGCAAGTCTGGTCGTACGCTGCTGAAATTTATAGATCAAATCCGGGTAGTTCGATATACATACATGCTTACAAGGTGGACTCTAACACGTGGGCATATCAAAGAATGTATATGTGCATGGCTGCGTGCAAAGCAGGTTTGTTGCAATTTGGTAGACATATTATCTGTTTGGACGGTTGTCATCTAAAATGGTCGTGTCCCGGACAATTACTCACAGCCGTGAGTATCGATGGCAACGATGGAATATATCCCGTTGCGGTTGCCAATGTCGAAAGAGAGTCCGAGGACACATGGACGTGGTTTTTGCAACACCTGAAGCGAGACCTGAACCTTGGCGAGGGAGGCGGATGGACATTTATTTCTGATCGACAAAAGGTATAATACATTTGTAATTGTGATTCTTAATTTAATTAATTTATTTATTCACGGGTCGTATTAATTTAATTTTCGTTGAAATTTCAGGGGTTGTTGAATGTAGTGGAAAAGGAATTTAAAGATTCCGAACAGCGCTTCTGCCTCCGGCATATGTACGCAAACTTCAAATCCCTGTTCCGGGGCAGAGCATACCGAGATGCCATGTGGAGTGCGGCCAGGGCACCGACAGAGTATCATTTCAACCACGAAATGAGCAAATTATTTAATCTTAGCCCAGATGCCCATGAATGGCTGCGAGCAGAAGAGCCTAAATATTGGGCTTCTCATCCATTCTCTTGGGTCTCCAAGTGCGATATGGGTCTGAATAATTTGAGCGGAGTCATTCAATGCAGTTCTACTGCCTGCGAGGGATAAGCCGATCTTGACCATGTTCGAGCTGATTCGAAAGTGTATGATGACTCGCATCGTCAAGAATTTGAGAAGTTGGCCCAATCAACTGGCATCCTGTGTCCCAAGATCAAGGATAAGCTTCACAAGATAGGAATGACAGCTCAACATTGGAGTGCTCAGCCTTCGGGAGATGCACGATTTGAGGTGAGTAACGGCCACGAACAATATACAGTTGACATGAATACGTGTATGTGCAATTGCACCAGGTGGATGCGTACTGAAATTCCTTGTGTCATGTCATTCCATGCATCCGGTTCATGAGAATGCCACCAGAAAATTACGTGCATCCATGCTACCACCGGGTGACCTACTTGCAGATGTACTCACAGTTTATACGACCCGTGAGCGGCAATCAAATGTGGCCAATAGTGGCAGATGTGAAGAAACTCATCCCGCCGAGAAGATATCGCCAACCTGGTAGGCCGAAGAAGACAAGAGTGCGGGATGTCGACGAGCCATCGAGTTCGACAATGAGTAGGCGAAACTCGCAGATGACTTGCAGTATATGTCGGCAAAAGGGGCACAATAGTCGCACTTGTCCTCATCGGGGATCCACTTCAGGAGCTGCTACTGAAGACACGTTTATGGGATTCAACACAGCTGAAGGGACGCAAGAATCTGCGACACGCGGCCGACGCAGGAATAATTGATCGTTATTAATTATGTTGCAAGTGACCGTTACAATTATATATATATCAGTCTTATTATTCTGTTATCAGTTTTGACCTTCTATCAACAATTTCATTAAACCCTCATTAAAAAAACTAACAAACGATCTTTGATTCAGTTGAAATTTTTACTACATGCTCACTACTTAATGAGAAGATAATCTGGAAATTTTCGTGATTTTGTAATACATGTACGATTTATTGGAATTTTGTTTTAATGTTTTATAAAAATATTATAATAAATCATAAAAATTTTAGAAAATCACCAAACGTTTTTAGATTATCTTCACGAAAATTACAATAAATCGTACATGTGTTAAAAAATCACGAAAATTTTTAGATTATCTTCTCATTAAGTAGTGAGCATATGGTAAAAATTTCAACTGAATCAAAGATCGTTTGTTAGTTAATTTAATAAATTAATTATTCATTAATTTATTACTAGATAATTAAATTAAAAAAAATTTGACAGAGTTTCGTTTGTTTTATGACTCCCCCATAGCAATCTTCAGACAATTCCTGCATATTCAGATTGTACATATATACCCAACAGCCAGATCCAGTACACAAATAATCTAAACTAAACGAAACTAAAATCAGTAACAATCATCAACTAAAAAGTACATTACAAGAAACTAAAATAAAGAATACATTACAAAAAAATCAACTAAAGTCAACTAAAATACGGTAAGGGCGGGGGATCATCTCCCTCATCGACGCCGCCTGTAGGCTGATGCTCGAAGTAGTCTTCGACCCGCAATTGGGACCTCTGGTCCCACCTCCGATCCAAAGTCTCCTGTATCGTATCCAGCCTCTTATCAAAACTCTGCTGCACCGTATCGATCCTCCGATGCAAACTCTCACTCATCTGAACAAGATAATTATATATCATGTCAGATCCCTGCACCGGCGGAGCAGTGGCGGACTCGGTGTATGGGGCATCATCGGGGCCGGGGCTGGGGACGTCCTCCATCGGAACATCCCGAGATGTGGAGGCTCCGGGATGGCCCTTGGGCATCCACGAACCGTCGACCTCGACTAGGCTCATTCGAGCCAAATGAGCCCTGTCAAATACATCGACAGCTCTGTGGGCTCGCAGCTGCTCTCCGGCTGGAGGCTGAATCTGAGCTCGCTGTAGGATCTTCCAAATTAAGGTCACAATCATGTACCCGGGGTCGAACGACTGGCTGGTGTGTAGCTTATGCATCACATAGAGATCCATCCAGCTAACAAGATCTCTATGTCCATCCCTCGGAAGGATGGTGTGGCTAATGAGGTTGTGAATAACCCGAGCTTTGACATTCAAGTCCTTCGATCTCGGCTTCACGAACCCGACAAGCTCTGAATTACGGTGGATTTGCCGCATGAACATTAGGCCCTCTTCTGTGCTGGCAAATTCACACGGTTTGGAAGCGTGATAATATTGCTCGGCGTCCTCAATGCAAAATCCGAACAGTTCATTGATGATTTCTGCATTTACGACGACGTCTGAACCGAAAAGGTACGTCCTCAAATGACCTGCGCTCCCGGCAGTACGCATGTTCGCATAAAACAGGCGAACAACTCTGTCGCAGCTCTCGCCCCTCATGCTATACACACCGTGCAGAGAGATGTCGTCAAACATCTCCTTGATCCTGAAACCCTCCCAACCACTGAAGTTGGCAGTCTTCCCGTAAAAAATGGAGCAAATTCCCATATCTTGATCGAATTGCTCCTTTGCTTCCCGACTTCGAAACTTCATTGAATAACAGCCCGGAGGCGGTTGCCGCTCTTCCTCTGCCTGCTGATCTGATGTTTCCCGTGGCTCTTTCCGTCGTGGAGCTTTTCTACCCAAAAATATTCTCGGGGGCATTTTTGGGATTTTTCAAATTTTTCGGGGGGTCGAAGATTCGGGTTTTTTCTGGGAACTAACCTCACGAAATGAGGATTTTCAGCGCGAAAATCCTGAAATCTGGAAAAAAAGGGTTCGGATTTGGCTCGGTTTAGGGCTTGGTGGCTCGGTTTAGGGCTCGGTGGCTCGGTTTAGGGTTTGGTTGCTCCGATTTGGGTGGTTTTCGAAAAGGTTTGGAAGATTTCGACGATTTTGGCAGCACAACGGTGGATTCTGAAGATTTCGCGGAGAGAAAATGTCAGGTTTCGGCGTGAATATCGTCAAAATGAGCTTCGGCCGACGTTATACTATCGCAGACCGGGTACCCGTTAGAGAGTAAACACCCCCCGCATAAGTGACAACGGGTACCCGTCTTCAATAAACGGGTACCCGTTGGATGAACATTCAAACAACGGGTACCTGTATGAAGAACACGGCAACCCGCATGAAGAACACGGCAATGACAGCCCTCGCACGTGAGGAGCATGTGGCCTTTAACGTGAACGGGTACGCGTTCTAGTAATACGGGTACCCGTTCTTAATTAAGGCAACAGTTTTTTTTTTTATTTTACTTTTTTTGGTTTTTTTTTACTTTATTTACTGGTTGACCTGAAATTTTAAAGTGGCGACCGAAAGTCAGAGGGACGTCACATTATAGGTATTCTAAACAATTTATTTTGAAGTTTTTGACATTACATAAATTAAAAGAAATAAGAAGACATATTAAAATTATTTCAAAATAATTACAACAGTCACGTGCATCATAATCAATAACGATTAATTATTGGATGCTCAACTACCCTCGTACAGCTGTGAGAATCGATAAAACTCTTTATTTCAACGAGTTGCTCGTCTTGCATCCGCGACGCATGCAGTCGCCATGCACAACCTTCTGCGCATTTAGCCGTCAGATGTCGTTTGTCACATTTATGGAATTTGATGCCATAACCATTTTGCACCGAATATTCCATTATTTCGTGTTTAATTTCCTGCATACAACTATATTTTTTTCCCAAATAAAAACTCATTTGAAAAAAGTTAGAGAGATGGTGAAGAAAAAAAAAGAGGAGGTGGTACGAGAAAATGAAGGGGAGGGTCGGGTCTTTAAATAGGCCTGGAGGACGGGTACCCGGTGCTGAAGAACGGGTACCCGTTTTTAACAGTCAGCCCGTGATCCAGCGAATAATTGATCACGGGTCTGACGGAGGAGAATGGGTACCCTTTCTCATAACGCGGGCACCCGTTCTCCCCGTTTCAATCCCCGTGGAGGGTACACGGGTACCCGTGTCCCCGGATCACTCCCCGCGGAGGATACACGGGTACCCGCAAAGCCTTTTTTTGCCCGTTTCCAATACTTCGAGCCAGTTTTTGCACAAATACATATTTTGATCCATTTTTTGCACTCAACCGATAGTTGAGTCCATTTTTTGCATTTTACCCAAAAAAATATAAATAATAATTTAGATTTAATTAACTAAATTTATTGAAGAAAACATGGGATCACGTGAGAATGACAAAGAGGAAGAGCCAAAAGGAGGAGGGCGTTACTCTGATTTGCCCACTCACACTCCCTCACTTTTCGATCCCTACTTATATTCAATCGTCGTCCGTCGTTCCCTCTGCGCATTGCGCAGGGTAATCCGAGCAGCGACGAGTGTGATTTCGGCCGGCGAAATGAGGAGGGGGAAGGTGCAGCTGAAGCCAATCGAAGACAAGCACAGTCGGCAGGTGACTTTCTCGAAGCGAAGAAGTGGACTGATGAAGAAGGCTATGGAGCTCGCTGTTCTATGCGAGGCAGATATCGCCGTGATCGTCTTCTCCAGCAGAGGCAAGGTTTATGAGTTCTCCAGCGGCGACAGGTTCATACGTAAACTTATAAATAATTCATTTAATGCCATGCCATGGAAGAGCTCGTCGATGCATTTGTAGTCACCTCTTATGTGTCTTCGAAAAAGAGCCTTGTGAATCCGTTCGACCTTGACGCGTTATCTCGGTCTCTATCAAGCACAGCTCTATGAATTGCTTTCTTATTAGAGTTTTTAGAATGATGATCAACCATGTTAGGATCAACACTCGTTAGTTCCAATCATAGACCTAGAATTATGAGCTAGAGATTCACATAGCATTTATGACTTCTTAATTTCCAAAGGTTTTGTTTAAAATAACGACCTGGAGACCTCCAATTTGTTTTTTTTTTTTTTTGGATGATTAATCATGTATTATGATTTGCTTTCAGCAATCACGCTAGAATAAGAGATAAAAGTGCCTAGTATACTTTAGGTCACGATAAAAACTACCCTGCAATGTTGATTCAAAGGGCATAACATTCAGTCGTTTTTGTTCTGTAGTTTAAATGAACTTTTTGAGCGCTACAAAATTCACATGGAGAAAGAAGCTGCTGTTTGCAAGAGAGCTCGAGAGATGAAGGTAAATAATTAGATCTTCTGCATTTACTTTTGTGTGGCACCCGAATATGCCGAGGGAAAGGGCGCCTAAGACGTGTTAAAACAAAAATAACTTGTATGGTATAGCTAAGAAAATTGATATCAACTAAGCTAGTCTGTTTTTACATCTGTTTAGGATGATTGCCAAAGTTCTAGTCCAAATACTGACCAGCAGCAGGCAATTCAGGGGTAGCAATTCACTTGGATTTCTAATAATACATGTCACGCTGCACAAATAGAACATTCAATTGCACCGTAGCAGGTCTTCAGCAAGTGTGTTTTTGCAGGACTTATATGATAGACATTGACCAACTATATGTGATTGAGCTTATGCAGTTGGAGCGACAACAAGATGCCCTGTTGCGACATATAGCTTATAAAAAGACGAGTCCATCTAAATATAACACGTCTATAGTTTCTTAACGTACCAAATCCATCATGATTGCCATATTATTTGCATTGAGAACATGCTCTGTTGCATATCCAACATTAAACACAAAGAGAAATTTGATTGAACATGACATGCTATGAAACTTCCTGTCATCTAAAACATTATTTTGATCCTAGCAGAAATGTTACAATTACAAAATTACGAATAAACAATCTACTATGTGATAAAAAATTCTCTCTCAATGATTGCAGTCGCAGGAAGCAATAAATGGCCTCCGTGATAAGGTACAACTTTTCTATCATGTTTGTTGTTGTTTACAGTGAGTAGAACAGAGTTCTGAGATCGAACTCAAGCAAGAATCCCTCATCTGCGAAGAAAATCTGATGATAGTATTCTGTTGAATGTGGTTAGTGTATCCTGGCTTGTATGAGCAATCATCCTAGAAAAGCTTCAAATTTTTAGCTTTTTCAAAACTTAGAAGGCAAGTTACCTAGGATCCACAACAAGTACTTCTATGAATCTGATTTATAGTTTTCCATAAATCAATAACTAGATATCAGAGATATTTCGGGGGGATTGCTTCATGAGAACCTTAAACTAGGCAACAGATCTAACGTAGATCATGTTATCTTAAGTTGTTAGTTAAAACATAGAACAAGGAGAAGAACATAAAATAGATGAATTTTTGAGCTTATAAATAGGTGTTCTTAATTCAATTTTTAAGTGAAAGGTTTTATCTGTTCTGAACATACGATTTGCTCTCAAATAGGTTGGAAAAGGAAATGGCCAGTGACTTTCCAAATTGCTGATAGTTTAGTGAAGTCCTATGCTCTGAAAAGTCACCCTCATGAATCCAAAATAAGCCAAGTGTTATTAAATGTTCTGGAATAAATGTAAAACCCAATGGAAAGGGAGACAATTCCCAGTGCTTCTTATATGTAATCTTGAAAGATGAATCTTATCCACTGTACACATGCAGTGACCAAATTTGTGATATATTTTATGGCAGAATGCATATTTGTGTGGCAAATACTCCTGTCTTTAGTATCTGTGCTCTGCCAGACCATGTAAAAAAGTTGTTTTTTCCAATTAAGATTACTTAACGAAAAACAATGAATTTTCGGAAAGAACCAAAGAAATATAATTCTTCCTTGCAAAATCTACCTTCTGAATCGATTTGCACAGTGTGTGTGTGTGTGTGTGTGTGTATTATATTCTCTTTGCAGTGATTTGCTTAATCCATCTAGCTCATCTCTTCTGATTTGATACAATTATGGATGAAACACTAAAATCTGTTAATTTCTGGTCATACTAGGTATAAAATATTCTTAAATGTTCCTGGATTTAGCAGGGTAACAGGAGAAAACCCAGTATGTGCATAAGCAACATGCGTAGCATCAAAAGGCAAAGCCTATAATAGAGAAATACGAGAACTGACGATTTCTGATTTGGTTGAACAGGAAGGGCAGCTGAGAAAGGAGAAGCCTCTAATGGAGGAGCAGGTAAGAAGAGAATATAATAAAAAAAAGGTCAGCTTTATAACTCATTCTTAATTTACCCTTTTCGTTAATTGCTACAAATAAGTGAGAAGATGAAAGAATGAATCCACAGATGTCGTATTAGCCGGTGCAGCACGTCCTCAGCCGGCGGTGCTTCAATTTATGGAGTGGAAGTGACCTGAAGCGCCACCGAATATGGCTCTATTGCCAAATGTAAGCATTGGCCGTCCTATAACGTGTTAATTCTGTAGGGCAAGTAATTGTTGTTTATCCATCTGTCTAATCCGACCCAGAAACTATTCTTATGTTATTATCATTCTTGAGTTCAGTTTAGTCAGAGGTTGTCCGTTCTCTGCCAATTTCTTGTGATTTTTGTTCTACAATTTGTGGGTACGAGTGGATTTGTAAAGCAAATTTGGGGAGGATATGGATATTAGAATAACTCATATCCAGTTGCTTACTGCTTAGCTTCAACGGGAAGTTTGATGGCCAAAGCTTTGGTCTTCCAAATTAAGCCTGTTAGTAGTCCTCATTCGATGTCTAGTAGACTGGCTGTCCCACCACAACCTCCTCAAATGGGTCGTCATCGTCCTCATTTTCTCTCTCTAGTTTCTCTCTGAGCTCAGAAAATGTTGGGAAACTTTTTCCCTTCGTCTTGATTACAATTTACATAGAGTGGTCCGGGTTTTGCTGTTTAAGAAGCCGAATGTAGGAATCGTAGCTCCAGCCATGAGAGTTCCGGTGCCATAACCAAAAAACCATCTTCTGTATGCAATAATTTGGCTGCAATTGGAGAGCCAGTTTCTTCTAAAGATCAGCTCATGTATTTGTTCGGGGGGTTTTGGCATCGAGTACAACCCTTTGAATTCGCCTAATGAACCGTCTTTGGAAGAAACTCACGGCTCAATCTCAACAAACTCTGCTTGGTCGCCCAATGGGTCCTCACTTGAAGCCTAGATGTCAAATTGGCATAAAATAGGCCATACAGTTGTTGTGTGTTACCACAGAGTAAATACCTCTTTCAAACCTTTTCTAGCTAAACTTTAATACGATGGTTATACCCACCGATGCTTCTCTCCAATCACCTCGGCCTTGGGTGACGGACTCGGTGCTACCCATCATTTCTCTCAGATGTTGAAATTCTCCAACAGGTTACTCCTTACATTGGCTTCTGAGCAGATTACTCTTGGAAATGGTAATTCTCTTCCCATCTCACATACAGGTCCTGCAACGCTTCTGACTTCTTCTCCTTCTCCTCTACACTTGAATAATGTTCTTCACAACTCTACATTATCACATAATCTCCTCAGTATTATTACCAATTTGTGTCGTGATAACAATGGTTATGTCAATTTCATCCTTCTTCTGTGTCAAAGACAAACTAACCCAGGAGACGCTTCTGCGTGGCCAACTTCATAATGGGTCTGTATTGGTCTTTTCCATCTCCATCCGTTTCTACGCGTTCAGCTTCTGTCTCCATTTTATGCCATCCCTCTCCGTCAACAGTAGCCAAAGTGTTTCAATCTTTATAGCTGCCTTTTACAAGATCTTTTCCTTTTTGCAATGCATGTCAAAACTACAAGTCCTCATAGACTGCCCTTTTCTGATTTTACCTCTAGAGCATTACAACCTTTTGATTTAATCCTTTCAAATATTTGTGGCCCTTCTCCTATTACATGTGTTGTTGATGCAAAATATTTTCTATTATTTGTTGATGACTGTAATGTTTAGGCGTGATTTAATGTTCACTTGTTAACACTCTTTAATGTTCACTTGTTAACACTCTTTAACAAAGATAACAGCAAAGAAATAAAATGTAGAAAAGAAAAGAGACAACCGGATTTATGTGGTTCAGTTGTCGATAACGACAACCTACATCCACGGCAGCTCGATGCAAGCTCGAAATGCACTATCAACCTCAAATGTACAGCAATAGTCCTCGGATCTCTCGGATCTCTTGGATCTCACAAATACATCATCAAGAACTCTCAAAGAATACACAATCGCATCACTCGTTCTTCAAACATGAAAGAAAATAGATTAACTAAATCCTGATGATCAAGATGATCACCATGTACAACGATTGATCACACTTTTGGAGAGATTGACATCGACAGAGAAGAGATCGCAAAAAACGAAGAAGAAAACCCTTGGGAGAGAACCACTGCTGCTTCTCACGAAGAAAATTGCTTCTGGAAAAAAGATTAGTAACTTACTTTAAGTGAAGCGGGTAGGGTTAAGCAACTGGGTTGTGGGCCGGGTCAATCCACCTCCAGCAACTGGTGGGTTGGACTGAGGATCTGGCCTGCAGCAACCCATCACCTTGCTTCACCTTTCAACAAACTCCACCTTGAAGCAAGTCCTATAAACATATATCATCGGTATCTAGTGCACTTCGCTGGCTATCAAGCATCTTCATTGCTGCAATTTTGATGCCAAAAAATTATCTTAGCCTCAACAAGTCCATGCAATGCCTGAACTTGGAAACAGGGACAATCTTGGTACCAAAATCAGAAGGATTATCCTCAGAGGAAACCTTCTGTATCTTCACAGTACCTGCATCAACATGTTTCACATAATGGTATTTAATATCAATATGCTTAGTCCTATCATGGTATACAAAATTTTTACTCAAGTAAATAGCACTCTGTGAATCACACCAAATAACAGGAATATCACAAACAAGTTTAGCTTCAGAAAGTAAACCAGATAACCAAATAGCTTCCTTACAACAATCACACAATGCTACATATTCAGCTTCAGTAGTTGAAAGAGTAACTAAATGTTGTTTTTGTAATTTTCAAGATGTGCAATTACCATCAAGAGTAAAAAAGAAAGCAATAGTAGATTTTTTTTTATCTCTATCACCACCAAAATCAGAATCAACATAACCATTTAAAGTAAACACATTTGATTTTTTGTATATCAATCCTATAGAACTATAAACATTTACATAATTCAAAACCCATTTTAAAGCATTCCAATATTTAATCTCTGTATTATACATGAATCTAGATAATAAAGATATAGCATATGACAAGTCAGGTCTGGTACTAATCATAGAATACATGAGAGAACCAATAACATTTGCATATGGTTTATCTAACATTTTCATATATTTCAGTAGAATTTTTAGGTGATTGACCCGTATGCAAAATAAAATGATTTGCAAGAGGCATATGAACATGTTTTGAATCTTCATTACCAAAATTAGAGATTACATTTTTCAAGTATGACTGTTGATGCAATTTTAACATGTTACTCTTTCTATTTCTAACAATATGTATACCAAGAATCTTTTTCACACTTCCTAAATCTTTCAGTGTCAAATTCAGAATTTAAAGAAGCTTTCAGGTCACATATAAGAGTATGGATTTGCAAATAAGTAACATATCATCAACATATAACAACAAGAATATAGGCACATTATTCACAATTTTAAAATAAAAATAGCTATTATAACTACTTTTAGAGAAGCCAATACTCAAAACAAATGAATCAAAACATTGGTACCACTGCCTAGGAGATTGTTTCAAACCATAAAGCAATTTATGTAACAAACAGACCCTATCAGGATAATTTTTGTCACTAAAATCCTCAGGTTGTGCTATCACAATATACTCTTCTAACTCCCCATGAAAGAAATGCAGTGGTAACATCTAATTGCTATAACTCAATGTCAAACTGGACTACATAAGCTAACATAATGCGAATGGTTTTAAACTTAACTACAAGAGAGAAAATCTCATCATAATCTATTTCTTCCTTTTGAGTATACCCTTTTGTCACTAACCTAGCTTTGAACCGATGAGGTTCATCTGGGTTTACCCCATCTTTAAGTTTAAACAACCACTTACATTAAACAACCTTTTTATCCTTAGGTTTATCTATTAAAGTCCAAGTTTTATTCATTTTAAGTGAATCTATCTCAGATTTCATAGCACTTAACCATTTATCCTTATCTTTAGATCTCACAGCTTCGCTATAGGAACTATGCTCTACCATTTGAATATTATGAGTCACAACCAAAGCTGTAAACATAAGATCAGCATAGAATACCTCATATTGGGTCTCCTAACTTTAGGTTGTCTATCCCTAATCAATTGATAGTCAGCCAATTCACTTTGAATGACTTCATAGACCTCCTCATTATGATCTACATGATCCTCCACCTCAATAGATGGATGGGACAAGTTCAGACTCTCTCTCAATACTAGGGACTTGATGATCAACAACCACTTGCTGAGCATCTTCACTATCATCAATATTTTCACTATGAATCTCCACCTCAAAAGGTGTAGGCTCAACACGAATTGAATCTACAGGATCTGACCTAGAGATGTCGTTGACTTCCTTACAAGGAAAACTATCCTCATTGAAAATTACATCACGACTCACAAGAATTTTTACCCCCCTAGACTCTCTATCCCATAATCTATAACCCTTAGTACCATGTTGCTGCTGATATCCTAGGAAGACACACTTGGTAGACTTAGAATCTAATTTACCCTCTTTAGGAATGAGCATACGATGCACACCAAAAGATCCTTAGGTTACTAAGATCAGGTTTCCTATTGCACCATATCTCTATAGGGCTTTTGAAATCTATAGAACTATTCGAGTTTCTATTAACTAGATAGGTGGCTGTACTTAAAGCTTCTCCCCAAAACCCTTTAGATAGCCCTGAGGTGAACAAAAGACAACTCACTTTTTCAAGGAGTGTTCGGTTCATTCTCTCGGCCACTCCATTCTGTTGAGGGGTTTTTTTAACCGTTTTATGTCTAAGGACGCCACTATCTTTACATAGTTTATCAAACTCAAAATTGCAAAAATCAAGTCCATTGTCAGTTCTCAAACCCTTAAGCTTACACCCGGTTTGGTTCTCTTCCATATTTTTCCACTTTCTAAATCTAAGGTTTCATTCTTAGTTCTAAGCAAGAAAGTCCACACATATCGAGTAAAATCATCAACAATGCATAAAAAATAATGATTATTTTCATGAGTTGCATGTTGTTCAAGACCCCAAAGATCCGCATGGACATATTCTAACCTACCCTTAGATAAATGAATACCCTTATATTTTAGTCTATGTTGTTTGTCAAAAACACATGTTTCACAAAAGGACATATCTGAAATAAATTTCTTACCGAGCATACCTTTGCTGTGAAGTACTTTTAGACCTTTATGACTCATGTGGCCGAGTCTAAGGTGCCATTTTTCAGTATCTGCATGGTTAGAACTCAAGGAAACATAATTTACATTAGCACAAACATGAGATCCATAAAGAATATATAAATCGAAAAGTTTTGAAGCAGACAATATAAGTGCTACCCTTATACATATTATAATAGTCTTTTCAGCCTTATAACTACAACCAATATCAGCTAAAGTACCAAGAGAAATTAAATTTTTTTTTCAATTCAGGGATATACCTAACATGTGTTAATTTTACTTTCTTGTTATCATGTAAACATAGAATTACATCACCTATCCCTTTTACTTCACACGGTTGATTATTTCCGATGTAAAACAGTTTCAGAACAAGTTTCACTAAAATTAATAAAACATGATTTATTAGGAGTCATATGAAAGGAGCATCCTGAATCTAGAATCCAACGGTCATCACAAGGAATATCAGAAACATTAAGTACTTCAAACAAAACAGAATAAGAACCTAGCATGCAAGCTACATTATTTTCATTTTTATCCTTATTCTTTTGTTCTTCTAAGTACTTAAAACATTGTTTTATTAAATGTCATTTTTTCCCACAGTGATGGCAGCTCCTAGTTTCTTTCTTATTCTTTTTATTGATATCCTTTTTATTTCTATTTTTTTTTTCTTTTGTTATTATTGTCAAAATTGTTATTCCCTTTAACAAACAAGTTATTTTCAGTACGCTTCATTTGGTTTAGTTCAAGCTCTCTAGCCTTAAGGCCTGAGATCACTAGATCCAATTGAGGTACAATACCAGTGTATTGAATGAGTCTTTAACAACTTTATGACGTTCAGGTAATGAATTTAAAAGAATCATTACAAGACTAGTATCATCCAAGTTTTGTTTTGTTCCTTTTAAAGACAATATTAATTTTAAAAACTTATCTAGATTCTTATCTAATGTTTCATTATTATCCATTTTATAAGAAAATAAAGCACCTTTCAAAAACACTATATTATGCATAGAAATAACAAAATAAAGAGATTCGAGTTTACTCGAGATGGCAAGAGGGGTTTCATTGCCATCTACCTTCCTTAGAACGTCATCTGATAGGCTGAGTATAATTAGATTGTATGTCATCTCATTTATTTCAGCCTTTTTGGCCTTTTGTTCCTCGATCCACTTATCCTCATTGGATTCCAACGCAATGGCCGCTTTATTGAAGGAAAGAAGAGCCTGCATCTTCTTTTTCCATGACCCGAAGTCATGCTTGCCATCAAATGACAATATCTCCATCTGAGCAGCCATAGAGTAATCGTGGTTTAAAACAGAGAAAAAAAACTGGGTCAGTGTATTCAGATTTGCTGTATTTAATGGTAAATCAGAATTCTAACACAAAGAAAGTCAATTAACAGAGGCAAATTCTGAAATTATAATACTCAAACAGATTATGATTCAAGAATCAGAATGACAGAGGCTAATGTAACAACAAGGAATTAGCTACGCATAAGGTTAACTCGTTAGATGCACAATAAAAAAAACGAGATCAGATCACACACATAAGTTAAGAACATAGAATCAAGAACCTAAATCTGCGGAAGTTAAAACAGACACGATAAAGAACCCTAGCAATCGATTCAACAGGCTCTGATACCACTGTAATGTTTAGGTGTGATTTAATGTTCACTTATTAACACTCTTTAACAAAGATAACAACAAAGAAATAAAATGCAGAAAAGAAAAGAGACAACCGGATTTAAGTGGTTCAGTTGTCGATAACGACAACCTACATCCACGGCAGCTCGATGCGAGCTCGAAATGCACTATCAACATCAAATGTACAGCAATAGTCCTCGGATCTCTCGGATCTCACAAATACATCATCAAGATCTCTCAAAGAATACACAATCGCATCACTCGTTCTTCAAACAGGAAAGGAAATAGACTAACTAAATCCTGATGATCAAGATGATTACCACACACAACGATCGATCACACTTTTGGAGAGATTGACATCGACAGAGAAGAGATCGCCAGAAACAAAGAAGAAAACCCCTTGGGAGAGAACCACTGCTACCTCTCACGAAGAAAACTGCTTCTGGAATATGCTCACTGGAAAAAAGATTAGTAACTTACTTTAAGTGAAGCGGGTAGGGTTAAGCAACCGGGTTGTGGGTCGGGTCAATCCACCTCCAGCAACTGGTGGGTTGGGCTGAGGATCTGGCCTACAGCAACCCATCACCTTGCTTTACCTTCCAACAATGACAATAGCAGCTATTCGTGGATTTAATTTTTAAGAACAAAGGATGATGTTTATACAAAGTTTCTGTACTTTTATGCGTTTATTAAATGAATTTGGAACCTCCATTAACCCGTTTTAGCCTGATTTGGAAGGAGAATTTCGTAATCTCTTCTCTTTATTTCTTTTACTCGGCATTCATCGAGTTTCTTACCCAGCACGCCTACTCAAAACAATCGAGCTGAAAGGAAAAATCATCATATTGTAGAAACGGCTCTTACTTTAATAACCTCAATCTCATACTCCCCTTTCCTTCTGGACTTATTCATTCCAATATGCAGTCCTCATAAACCTATTACCTACTGTTGTGTTGAAGGACAAAACACCGTTTGAAAGTTTGTTTAATAAGTCACCAAACTACAATAATCTGCGTATTTTAAGTAGTGCATGTTTTCCCCACCTTCATCCATTTAATGTCCGTAAACTTCAACCATGATCTTTGGAGTATAACTTTCTTGGCTTCGGTCCAAATCATAAAGGTTATATCTGTTTAGACTGTTTTGATCATTATGCCAACAAAATTTATATCTTTGCAACATCATTTTTAATGAATTTTTTTTTCCTTACCCCTTCTCCCACTTCTTTGGCACTAGCCTCTTCTTTTTCACTTTCCATTCGTTTCTTCCCTGTCCACCTATTTCTATTTCCATTTCTTCCTCTCCTTCTCTGTCATCGGTGTTGTATGTTCTTGCTCCTGTTCCTCACACTACCAATTTGCATCCTATGGTCACAAGAGCAAAAGATGGTCTTCGGAAACCAAAACTTCTTCACAATATTGTTGAGAGCAAATAAGTATCCTCGTTGGCGGAGTGCTATGTAATATGAAATGCAGGCGCTACTTCACAATCATACAAGGGATTTGGTCTTACCTCCTCATGGCAGCCCGATCATTGATTGTAATGAGTATTTAAGGTAAAATCTATTCTGAATGACTCTGTTGATCGGTTGAAAGCACGTCTTGTTGCCCAAAGCTTTCATCACACTAAGGGGCTGGATTATTTTAAAACCTTTAGTCGGGTTGTTAAACCTCTTGCTATTCGAAATGTTCTTTCTATTGCTCTTGCCAGGAGGTGGTCTATCAAGCATGATATCTCAATATTTATTTATCATAAAAATTTAGTCTTCATAATTATGATCATCTACGTTGATGACATAATCTTAACACGTAGGTCATCACAAATGATTGCTTCATTGGTTTCTTTTCAGTTCCAAGTTTGCCCTAAAGAACTTGTGTCACGATTCGAAGGAGGCTAGGGCAGATATGTCGGGTCGGGTGACCCGATCTTCTGAAAAGAAACCTAGTCACTCGACCTAAGGGTACAAAATGACAACAGGAAGCCTATTTTAAAAGAAGTCAAGCCCATATTAAGAAATTCTCAAATAAATAGCATAATAACAGATATCTTAAATCCATGTCTAACAATGTATGAAAATAAACAAGTCAGAATCCGTTAAGTTACCGACCCAAATCTAGATGAAGTCTACAACCATTGTCTTACCAAAGCAAATACACTCAAGAAATTAAACGATAAGAAGTATGATCGACAGTGATATTTATATCCCTTAAGATGGCTTAGTGAAGTTCAATTGTTACATTATTTGTATTTAAACTTGTTAATATTACCCATAGATGTCCCTAACCGATGAACTATACGTGCCTTGGAGCAAATAACCCGATTTAATTTATAATTTATCATAATTACTCGAAATTTTCGCGAACTTATAATTAGTTCATATTAGAATTTGTTGGATGATCTGAACTGGAAGCAATCCCCACCTCCATCACATACCTTTCCCCCTCTCTTAAACCTCCTCCTCCTTTGATGTCAAGTTTGGCATCCTCTTCTTCTACAAATTAGAAACGCCATCATTTGTCATCTATCAACCCTCTTTCATTCTTGATCAGATCCCACTTTTGCAAATCCTCAGATCATTCTAGAGAGAGAAAGCATGAGTGCTGATTGGGGACCTGTTGTTATCTCTGTGGTTCTGTTCATCCTCTTATCGCCGGGGCTGCTCTTCCAATTACCGGCAAGGACTAGGGTGGTGGAGTTTGGAAACATGTACACCAGCGGGATCGCCATTCTCGTTCACGCCATCATATATTTTGCCATCATCACCATACTTGTTATCGCCATTGGTGTTCACATCCACGCCAACTGAAGCAGCTCTCCTACTCTTAGCTATTGTCATCTTCGTTTAATGTTTTATAATTCTTTGAAACTAAACTCTTTCACAGGTATACGATGATAGACATAGATTGATATTTCTTTAGTTCTATATTCTATAGAATCAAAATCATTCGGCGATAATTGTGAAGATAGAGCAAATTCAGAAATACATGAATCACGGAATCACCTTACGACATGGTTTCTAAAACAGTGTTGTCAATTCTAGATCTGCCGGTGATCGATCTTTTGGGTCAAAACATTTTCCAGAGAGAGTTCTTCTTTACCCTCAGATTCTACCTGATAATGGGATGTTCGAATCAGTAATTATTGTGTTTTGATTGACCTGAAAATCATTATCTAACGAAAATAAAGCTCAGACAACTGTTTTCTATGCATCAAAGTCCTAATTTTATCAGATGTTCATAACTCAATAACTTTAAACTATATTGATACTTGACTTTATGATAACTTATAGTATAAAAGTATTATCTGATATGAGGTCTAAGGTTCAACTCTCCACAAATATAAACTTTTGGGATCATGTCCCATACTACACACCCAACAACATCAAACAAAACAATCAAAACCTATCGAGATCATGTTCCCGCTCTATCGAATTGGGCTCCATAGCTGATCTAGACACAAGAATATCAATCAAAAAACAAATTAGCCTCATCGTTAGCTTGGGGTTAAGCATAGACATTAAAGGTATGTTCTTTTTCAAGGTCCAAAACTCAAATCTCTAGCATGAATTAAGCAAATTGATGATGTAAGTTTCAGTAAAAAAAAAACTCGAAGTTTCAACCTTCATAAAAAAAGTAAGCATTGGCTTAGTTATCAAGCAAACCCCCATTTGAACCTCACATTTGAGTTCTTCAACAACAATAAAAACAGCAGTGGAGTCATAAATGGGTAGCTCTAAAATGAAAACAATCCCAAATCAAATCAACATGATGTTTCAAGTGCAGGGATTATAAAATGTTTAGCCAACCATAACTAGGTTATAGACTTGAAACAGCAATTTTACAAGACTAGAAAAGCAGATATCAAATGAAGTCAGTTCTGGATCTCAAAAGTTTCAAAAGTTCACCAGAAATTTGCATGCAAATGGTTATAATCCGGAAGAAGGGTCTGTTTTAATACCAATTCCAACACCTTGATAAAAGATAGAACTTTTGAACTGAAATCCCTAGCGCAGAAGACCTCCCTGGTTCAGCCGGTATAGATATGAACGTGAACGGCCAAGACGAGGATCGCATAGATGGCAAAGAATATGAGGGTGTGAACAGCCACGGATTTCCCATTCGTCTTCATGCTACCGAACTCCACCGGCCGGCTATTTCCCGGCATCTGAAAGAGAAGCCCGGGAGTGAGCAGCACAAACAGGACAACTCCGATTAGAACAGGCCCCCAGTCTGCCATTTTTCCTTCACTTCACGGTGAAGAGGACGACCCAGAACTTTAGGGGAAGAGCGTCAACAAGTACGGAAAGCAGAAAGACGAATCTTTGTACACTTTTTCGAAGAGTGGGTGCCAAATGCAAGTATTCGCAAGAACGAGGAAGTCATTGGGCATATGTGCCTTCCCTGCCAAAAATACTGAACTAGATGGCAGAGGTTCCGTATTTATAACTATTATGACGTGAAGCGCGATTTTTGAAAAAATTTCTTTTGAATATAGCATTTTGTCAAAAGTAAAATTGTACTAATATATACATACAATTTTATGCGATGTCACACAGGATGTTTTGTGTGACACCGATAATTAATATAATGATGGACAATTATAAATATGTAGAAATTAATGAGACAAGAGGTTGGTAACGCAGTTCGGCAGTTCGCCTAAGCTGCGGGGACGCCCAGATATAAAAAACATTTCACGAGTTTGTTGGATTCAATAAAAATAACCAGAGTAGTTGAATCTAGAATAAATTTCATAATCTGAAAAGAGCGAGAGTCCAGTTCTTGAATCGATACGTTAGAAATTACAAGTAAATCGTTAAAGCAAGAAGGACATACCCAGATCAATTGTTTGAATGCAAAATACCGTAGATCGGGTACGTAGATCTTCCGATTCGACAATTGCCCTCTCTAATGTCTCTCTAGAATGATGGAGGTTCTAAGAAGCAAATGGTTCAATTATGAATTGGGGACCATAACCCTATATTAAACCTAATTGGGTAATTTACCAGTTTGCCCATCACAAATTGGTAAATTACCCCTAGGTGTCTCTACACATAATATAACCATATTATATTTAATATACTCCAAAGTTCCGTTGAAACTATATTAAATCACTTTAATATGGATTTAAACCTGATGATAACATAATGTATAATTTATAGTTTAACAATTTAGATCAAACTAGAATTATAAATCCTTATAATTCTAACAGAGTTCACAAAGTTACAAGACAAACAGACTTATACAAATAAAGACTCCCTTTTATGTTTGTCGCCGTCACTTCCTAACTTCTCAAATGAAACTGTTTTTGCGAGCTCCCATTGACTTTGGATCGATTTCTTCCGAGATCTAAAAGCAACAAGATCCCCTTGTTGTTGACGACTCCTCCTGAAATCTGTGTTATGGCAAGATCCCCTTGCCTACGATAAAAAATGATAAGTTTCCCTTGTCGATAAACAGAACTCCTCCCGAGTTCGGATGCAGCCTCCTCCCGAGACTGAGCTTCAATGAAGAATAAGGAAGATTGCCTCCTATGACACCGTCTGGAACACCAAGTCGTTGTCTTCAGACACAATAAATTAACACACTCGTATAATCGATGAAATCCACAATATAAGCAGAGTGTGTAAAATAATCACAAACCCATACGCAGAAGCGTTGGGAAGAAAGAAAGGCGACGGCTCAAAACGAAGAAAACTTCTCTTAAGAATAATAAAAAATCCGTCAGTCGCTTCCACAGAAACGAAAGCTTAAATATGATTGGTAACTTCCATATCTTCGATTTGATTCAGTTACCAAATCAGTTTTAATGCTGCAAGAAATAAGGAAACCAAATCTCAACAAATCGGTTGAATGACACCTCGTGTGACATTTTAGGAAAGTATTGCCTTGGATATGGATCCAAAAACTTAGGAAAGCATCCCATGATTCATGTGATCTCGAAGCCTAATATATTTCAACAAATCTTTATCAAATCGGCTTACCAAAACAAAGTTTACCAAAAAACATGTGCCTTTAGATTTTTCAACAACTTTCCTTATATTCAAGTCTCTTTATTTTTCTCTTCCACAACATCTTCATGATCTTCACTATTAATCCATCCAATAATCTGAATAGATTATTTATTGATTACTAAGAAATAAATCACAAACTTGAAAAATAATGGAATAAAATATAATTGCCATAAATATAATTTGCCAAAAAATTAATGCCAACATATTTGCAATATATTTGCATTTATAATCTCCCCTTTTGACATTTTTTGGCAAAATCAATAAAACTAATAACTCCCCCTGAATTAACTCCCTCTGGATGGTGGCTTCAATACATCATAAAAAATACTTCAATCATCATCATATCAAGATATGGTATCAGAGCATACTCCCAAAATTCTCCTAATTTTTGCTATAAAAAGACAAAAATATATATAAGAGAATATCAACTACTATAAAAGCAGCATAATCACCAAATAATCACCATAAACACCAACATCACCATATGGAGATAACCAATATCACAGAAAATATATTATCCAGATCAGCACCAGAATCACCATATGAGTACTATAGAGAAATAGCTAAAATATAATACCAAAATTGTAAAAAGATTATCTAAGGAGGAAATATTTAGAGCTAGACAGATTGGTCAAGAGATATCCAAAAAATAGAAAGAGTTCAATAATATTCCACGAATAGAAGCATTGAAGAAACCACCATAATTGTAGAATTCAATTCTGATCATCAACATTTTCTGGCACAATCTCTGGGACATCGTCTGGAACACAATATGTACCATCTTCTTTGTCTCTTTGTCATGTAGATCTGTCGCCTCAATTTGAGGATTCTTCTGGTAGATATCATTTAATAGCATAGAAATTATAGATTTTTATTTTTCAAGATCAGAAATTTGAATGCTTAGTGATTTCAACATATCCACTAAAAATTTTACAGATCTAGCCAAGAGAGCAGAGTCGGTTCTTGACTCAGAGATGGGCAGTCCTTCGACAAATCCTTCAAGATCATTAATGTGCTCTCCCATACGAAGTTTGTAACTTATGCGAATTTCCTCTTTTTCAACATACAGACCTTCTGTAACACCCAGGAATTTCCTATATAGCACGTATGCCTTGGATTAGACGGTTAGGGTAGTTTATTGTTAAGTGGTTAGGGTAATTTATTGTTAAGTGATAAAGGGATTAGAAGTAAGTAATGAAAAGAGAAGGAAAAGGAGTTTTGACAAGTCAAAACCATTAAAAGTGAAGAAAAGTCAAAATTTGTATCAACCAATAGAAAGTTAGTAAATAAGTGAAATAAAATTTAAAAGAAAAAGTAAAGATATAAAAGGTTAGAAGATGAAACTTTCAAACTAATTCAAAGTAACGAAATACTTATAGTCGGTGAAGCACGTTGCATGGCGGCCGGCATTGTCGGGTAATCCTTTGAACGACTCGACCACTTTTGCTCTGATACCAACTTGTAACGCCCCCGAACCCGCCCCGGCTCGGTGCGTTACTTTGCTAAGCTATCCCGCGTTTAAAACGATGTTTAAAATAATTTTCTATAAAAAATTTTGACTCGATTTTTGGGTTTCTCGAACCCTCGAAAAATATTGGAAAACGTGCCCAAAATACGTTTAAAATATGTCAGAAAATATCGGGTTAAAACATAGTAGAAATAGGAAATTAAAAAAAAAAATTTAAAAAAATTGGTGCTGGGCGCCGCGCGCGCACCGTGCGCCCCGTGGCCGATTGATCGGCGCCCAGCGCCCGATCGATCGGGCCTCCTCGGGTCACTTTGGCAAAAAACGCCCACATTTCGACCTTTTCCCACTTTTCTTCAAATTTCTTCGAGTCAAACACCTTCAAATCACTTGAAAATTTAACCACACATTCCCGACACTCCCGACTCCGTGCCCCGTAAAAATCTCGAAAAACCGACTTAAAACGGTTAATAAAAAAAATAGAGAAAATAAACTCGACGTTGTTTATTTTAAAACCAAAACGAGCGGCATGATGCTTATAATTGCCAAAACCCAAAAACCTATAAATTTACCCATTTGTAAAGACCATTCAAAATATTTCCAAACAGTTACTAACTAAATTCACAACATTGTAAAATTATCTTTATTTACACACAAAAACCCAACAATTATTGCTGTTCATTGCTTTAATCATTTCATAAGCCGTGTGATTTGAGTAGGCACACATCCTATAACCGTCTAGGACGGCCACACTCAGAACCACCAGAGCAAGACCAGATAGCTCTCATCCCATAACTGTCTAGGATGGCCATACATGATCTCCCTCGTCGATCGTAGAATCCTATAACCGTCTAGGAATTCATATTCTCGACTTTTACGTATTTTAGCAAATCCCACATACATCCCGAAGACCATGGTCGAGACGCCCCGACAAGTGCCTGCACCGGCATGCCTCGTAAATCACCGACTGCCCCTACTCCTGGGCTTCATCAACTAGCTCACATGAACTCCTGTCGTTACCTACACCATAGAACACAAAACGTATGCCTAATGTTTAGCAAGTAGGGAATAACATATGCGACAACACAATGCAATCAAACCTAACACATGCAGTTTCTAACACTCAGTTGTACTTATTTGCTGTTCATTGCTTTAATCATTTCATAAGCCGTGTGATTTGAGTAGGCACACATCCTATAACCGTCTAGGACGGCCACACTCAGAACCACCAGAGCAAGACCAGATAGCTCTCATCCCATAACCGTCTAGGACGGCCATACATGATCTCCCTCGTCGATCGTAGAATCCTATAACCGTCTAGGAATTCATATTCTCGACTTTTACGTATTTTAGCCGGTCATCTCTCATAGAGTTCCCTTCGGGGTGCTATACTTCAGCACGTAATCCCAACAAGGCACACTAATACAGATGCATATTTTAGCCGGTCATCTCTCATAGAGTTCCCTTCAGGGTGCTACACTCCAACACGTAATCCCGACAAGGTACACTGATCAAGATGCATATTTCAATTTACTTTATCTAAATATATTTCACGCTCACCATCACACTATGCAAGAAACTCGTATAAAAACCATGATGCATGTCAAACGAATATGCAACACAACACAACACGAAATAAATAACCATTAACCCTACCATTCTATGGCGTAAGCCCGAAGGCGAAAGGATAGCAACCACTACTTACCTGGCTGCTCGGCACTCGATTGTTCACTTCGTCCAACCAAACTATTCGCTCGACAACCTAACAAATAGAAAAATAACTTAGCAATTATTCTAGAAAAGTCTAAGGAAATCTTAAACCCAAAACTAACTAAAATTCAACCAACTAAACAATTCAAAACTTAAAACCCGATTATCTCACTCTTTTTAGTGTCCAACTTCAAACGGCCATAACTCACTCATTTTTCAACGGATTTCAACGTGCCACCCCAATCTGTAAACCTCTACACGTCTACTATCCATTGAAATACTCAAATTAACCATCCAAATAATTTGACCAACCCGAAATGCACAAAACAGATTCGGCCCTTTAACTCCACAAAACCGGTTTTTTCCATACTCCTTTCTAATCTCCCATCTATCCCTAAAATCAAACTAAACTAACATCATTAAGGTTTTAAACTAACAATTAGGAAGAAAACTAACCAAAGAAACCAATTTTCGAAATTCATGGTTAGGGTTTTCCAAACCCTAACCAAATCCCTCCAAATCTCACTTAAAACTCAACATTTCAACACCTAAATGTATAAAAACAAAAATCCATTCAATTTTACCTTGAAATCCTTGAAAAAGCTATGGAAAGAAGGAGGAAGGGGCTTCGATGGATGGCTGGTTCGTGGAGAGAAAGAAAGGGGAAGAAGATGAATAAAAGTTTACAATTTTACCTTTTTAACTTAGATTTTTCTAACTTTTTCAGGAATAGAAATGTCGAGAAACTCAGGACAGTCGAGGGAGAAGCTTAAGGAATTAAATAAGCAGCTTTTGGAGTTGACTGTTAGACAAGCTGCATTGATTGGATCGTTCATCACTCTAGGAGGACAAGGAAATGTTGGAACGAGTTCTAGTGGGGTAAATTCTTCAAAGTTGCAAGGAATTAAAAGACCGTGTGGGTATGGGAATGACCAAAGAGAAGGAAAAAAGTCGCGACAGCAGCAAAGGAGAAGATTTCCTCAATATCTCAAGTGTTTGAAATTTCATCCAGGAGAATGCGATCAATATGCAGAAAAATGTTTTAATTGCTTCGAAATTGGCCATATTGCCCGAGATTGTCCAAAACCAAAGATCAAACGGTGCTTCAATTGTAATGAGCCTGGGCATATAGCTAAGAATTGCCCCGTAGTAAAGAATGACCCAACCGAAGCAACACCCCGAATTTCCGTCATGATTGAACCAAATGGTAAGAATATAGATTTAGAATGAGGTTAGTGTGGATTTGGTCATTTAGAGAGATTGTAACGCCCCGAGCTTTCTAAACTCAGTTCGTTACTCATAAACCCGAACATGATTAAGGAATTTTGGACCAAACTTAAAATTTCACTTGAAAGTTAAAACTCGATGTTCACTGAAACCACAACGTTACAATTCACAGCGGAAAAATCATTTGAAAACAAGCAGAGATTAAACGGGGTTATAAATCAATATCTGGAAATATCAATTGAAATAGTAGGAATTGGTTCGACCAAGACTTAAGCATGGAAACGTGAAAATTATAAAAGGTCAAACGCATCTGCCGCTAGACGAGGTCAACAAAAAAAGAAATAAACTAAAGACTTCCACCGATGATGTCAGCCGGAAGGATCACTCTTCCAACTTCAGTCGATCGCAAAACGACAAGTTTTGCTACTCGCATCTATCGATGACGTCAGCCGGATGATTCGTTCATCCAACCTCTGCCGATCACAAGATGACAAATCTTCCACTACATCATCCGATAGATTTAATACCCGACATCCACCGATCACTAAACGACAAAACTTCTACTACATCATCGGATGGATAAAATTACTCGACATCATCCGGTTACAAAACGACAAATTTTCTACTTATATCTTCCGATGGCTTCTACTGAAGACATCATCCGATGACTTTACTGAAGAAATCTTCCGATAGACAATAGAACAACAACCCTACATCTGCCGATAGACTTCATCTACCAATAGATCGAAATACTCAACGAAAACAGCATAGCAACATTTTCACTCAAACAAAGAAAACTCCGACTACCAAAAGAATTTGAGCATTTTACTAAAAATTGTTCAAAGTATTTAAATCCAACAGAGTATCATTATCAGAAAAGTCTCAAATTGAATTCAAACATCAAAACTATCACTGTCATGGAAACTCGCAACATACTTTAATTGAATCACATAGCTCACTAAACCTTCTCATCCACTGACACCAGTTAAACTACCCCATCAGTTGCCAGATTGTTACATAGATGCACTCCTCCAAACCAGACTAGTCCTCAGCAAACTCAGTAAACACACCTGCTGTCACTTCTTCACCTACATCACAAAACTCATCTATTAGCCTAATGCTAAGTAAGTAAAGTAGTAATGAAATGAAATGCTGAAATATGAATTCCTAAACATGCAATTTATACTTTCTCATCTCAGTTGTTCATTCATCGTTTCTATTCAGATCCCCCTGTGAAATTGGGAGTTGGATCAACTCTTCCAAAGTATAAATATCCACTGACTCATTAAGGGGCAGATTAATTCCCTTGACAGTAAATCTGATTCACATAGCTGTTTCTGATCCCCCTGTTCGATGGGAAGCGGATCAAATTTTCCAAAGTCTAAATATCCACTGTCTCATTAAGGGGCGGATTAATTCCCTTAACAGTAAATTTGATTCACATAGTTGTTTCATTATGTTCATTCCATACCATGGCAACATGCATTCAAATTCATTTTTGTATACTTTTAAAACATGATGCATAACACACAGACACATTCAAATAACATAATCCTAATTTTTTGTGATGTAGGCCCGAAGGCACAAGCAAACTTCACTTACCTGGTCTCCTGGAAATCGCTTGGCTGTAAGCTACCTTAGAAGTTCGCTCACCTAAGTTGATAACAGAACATCAATCAAACCTTCGCTAAACTTTACCAAAAATTAACCAGAGGAACAAGGAAACCAGTTTGGAACTCTACTGCTTGCACATTCCCATTTATTCCCCAAGAACCCGAACCTACTCTCATCAACAGCATCTTTGAAATCCTCACACTGTACTCCCTCAGTTATCTAACTGCTAAAACGCAAGAGAATGAGGAAAAAGGTACCTAAGTTGAAAGAGAATCGAGCAAGAAAATCGCCTAGAGAGCTCTGCTGCTTGAGCTGAAAACCGAGAGAGGAGAGTAGGGAAAGAGTGGCGGCTACAGTGCATTTAATCACAAAGCCTTTTTCCTTAAATAGGTTATCCATTATAAGTTCTCAATTTACCACTATGTCCTTACTTAGTCACTCATTAACCTAATTAATACTTTTCCTAAATTTTCTCCACAACATGCTTACTGTTAAATAACGGATTAGAAATTAGTTTAATAGAATCAGGTGCTACAGAGATACATAGAAATTTGACCTTAGTTTGTAAACCTTGTAGTTCTGATGAACCAGACTGTCGAAAATACGAGGATATGGGTAGATAACAAAAGTAGTTGTAACACCCGGTTCCATCGAACCGATTTTACCTTGTCATCTAATAGTGTACACTTTATGGATGAAATTGAGAGAAATATTGATTAGGTTAATGAGTGACTAAGTAAGGGCATAATGGTAAATGGAGATCTATAGTGGATAACGTATTTAAGGGAGGGTTTAATGAGGTTTAGTCGCCACTGTTTTCTCATTTTCCTTTCTCGGCATTTAGCTCAGCTAGCAGAGTTTCTCTCGGCGATTTTCCCTTCCATTTTCTCCAAGCTAGGTGAGTTCTACTTCGATTTCTGGTTACATTGTAGCTATCGATGTTAGAGGGAATTTTAAATGCGAGTTTTGAGAATGCTGTAAGTGAGAGTTAGTTCGGGTTCGGGGCATATCAAGAATGCTTGATGATCTGAGTTCGCAAACTAGTTTCCTTATGAGTTCTGGTAGATTTGAGGATAGTTTAGAATGAAGCTTAACTAATACTCTGTCTACGGCTATAGGTTTGAGCAAAACCCGAAGTAGTTTGCAACTAAGCTTTTTCAGGAAAGCAGGTAAGTAGAGTATGTGTGTGCGTTTGGGTCTACATCACAAAACAATAGGTTTATGCTTGTTTGAATGTTTTCTGTATGTCATGAATCATGTTTTGGAAAGAGCACGAAAATGAATTTACATGTAATGGCATGGCAAGGTATGAACAGAATGTAAGAGATCAACTGTTATGGGAACTAATCCGGCCCTTAATCGATGAAGATGATTTATAACTTTGGAAAAATTGATCCGCTTTCCAATAAAATTTAGGATCAGTTCAGCTGTTAAGGGAACTACTCCGCCCCTTAATTTATGAAGAGGATGTATGACTTTGATAAAAATGATCCAACTCCCAATAGAACCGAGGGATCAGATCAGGGAAAGAACGTGAATGCAACTGAGATGTGAAAGTAGAAACTGCATGACTAGGATTTATGTTTCAGTATATCATTTCATTATTGCTTTACTTACTTAGCATTAGGCTAATAGATGAGTTTTGTGATGTAGGTGGAGAAATTCCAGCAGGTGTGTTCTCCGAGTATGTTGAGGACTAGGCTGGTTGGAGGAGTACATTCACGCTTCGACTTGACAATCTGATGAGGCGGTTTAACTAATATCAGTAGGTGTGAAAGTTTAGTTGACAATGGTTCAGTTTAAGTATGCTGAGAATGTTTGTGACAGTTGGAGTTTAATGTTTTTATTAATTTTGGAGCTTTTCTAATTATGAAAAACACGATTTGTTTATTGTTGTAGATTGTTATTCTGGATTTATAAAGTTGTGGATTTATGTTGTTTTGAATAGCTGCTGTTAAAGTTTACAAGTTCTTTTAATTGGCAGAGTTGTCTGTTTGTTTAGAGTGTTACTGTTCACCGGTGGATGTAGTCTATGTAACACCCGGTTTTACGGGATTTTGTAATTCCAGAATATATAGCATTTTGTAAATATGTCGAATTAAGTCTAGTTTACGAGCAAAGAGCGTTATTATAATCCTAATAATTAATATAGGATTTTAAGAAAATTTCGAAAAATTTTAGGGGTTGTAACGCTAAATTACGAGAATTACGTTTCTCGTAATATAAAGGACGTTTTAATAAAAATAGTAAACGAGGTCCGTTTTGCAAACAGACAGTTTTAATAGAACCCTAGTAATAAGTTGGATTTATTGGTGAAATAAGGAGATTTGGAGAAACCAAATCGCTAGCTAAATAACGAAACAAATGACGAAACAATTAGAAAATCATAGGAAGGGCAAAACGGTCATTTGACAAGTCAAAATTATAAAACAAAACACAATTCTTCTTCTTCTCCAGAACGCTTTACGCGATTCTTCTCCCTCCCTCTCCCTCAGGCAATTTTTCATCGCCCCTCACGGCGTTCTCACTTCCGACGCCCGTTCTTCCTCCGGTTGACCTCCGTTCTTCACGTTTTCTTCCCCAAACTCGATTGAGGGAATTTTAAATGCGAGTTTTGAGAATGCTGTAAGTGATAGTTAGTTCGGGTTCGGGGCATATCAGGAATGCTTGATGATCTGAGTTCCCAAACTAGTTTCCTTATGAGTTCTGGTAGATTTGAGGATAGTTTAGAATGAAGCTTAACTAATACTCTGTTTACGGCTATAGGTTTGAGCAAAGCCCGAAGTAGTTTGCAACCAAGCTTTTTGAGGAAAGCAGGTAAGTAGAGTATGTGTGTGCGTTTGGGTCTACATCACAAAACAATAGGTTTATGCTTGTTTGAATGTTTTCTGTATGTCATGAATCATGTTTTGGAAAGAGCACGAAAATGAATTTACATGTAATGGCATGACAAGGTATGAACAGAATGTAAGAGATCAACTGTTATGGGAACTAATCCGGCCCTTAATCGATGAAGAGGATTTATAACTTTGAGAAAATTGATCCACTTCCCAATAAAATTTAGGATCAGATCAGCTGTTAAGGGAACTACTCCGCCCCTTAATTTATGAAGAGGATGTATGACTTTGGGAAAAATGATCCAACTCCCAATAGAACCGAGGGATCAGATCAGGGAAAGAACGTGAATGCAACTGAGATGTGAAAGTAGAAACTGCATGACTAGGATTTATGTTTCAGCATATCATTTCATTATTGCTTTACTTACTTAGCATTAGACTAATAGATGAGTTTTGTGATGTAGGTGGAGAAATTCCAGCAGGTGTGTTCTCCGAGTATGTTGAGGACTAGGTTGGTTGGAGGAGTACATTCACGCTTCGACTTGACAATCTGATGGGGCGGTTTAACTAATATCAGTAGGTGTGAAAGTTTAGTTGACAATGGTTCAGTTTAAGTATGCTGAGAATGTTTGTGACAGTTGGAGTTTAATGTTTTTATTAATTTTGGAGCTTTTCTAATTATGAAAAACACGATTTGGTTATTGTTGTAGATTGTTATTCTGGATTTATAAAGTTGTGGATTTTTTGTTGTTTGAATGCTGTTTAAAGTTTACAAGTTCTTTTAATTGGCAGAGTTGTCTGTTTGTTTAGAGTGTTACTGTTCACCGGTGGATGTAGTCTATGTAACACCCGGTTTTACGGGATTTTGTAATTCCAGAATATAATAGCATTTTTGTAAATATGTCGAATTAAGTCTGTTTTACGAGCAAAGAGCGTTATTATAATCCTAATAATTAATATAGATTTTAAGAAAATTTCAAAAATTTTAGGGGTTGTAACGCTAAATTACGAGAATTATGTTTCTCGTAATATAAAGGACGTTTTAATAAAAATAGTAAACGAGGTCCGTTTTGCAAACAGACAGTTTTAATAGAACCCTAGTAATAAGTTGGATTTATTGGTGAAATAAGGAGATTTGGAGAAACCAAATCGCTAGCTAAATAACGAAACAAATGACGAAACAATTAGAAAATCATAGGAAGGGCAAAACGGTCATTTGACAAGTCAAAATTACAAAACAAAACACAATTCTTCTTCTTCTCCAGAACGCTTTACGCGATTTCTTCTCTCCCTCTCCCTCAGGCAATTTTTCATCGCCCCTCACGGCGTTCTCACTTCCGACGCCCGTTCTTCCTCCGGTTGACCTCCGTTCTTCACGTTTTCTTCCCCAAACCCGATTATAGGTAAGGTTCTATGGTTTTAGAAAGTTTATTCGTAATTTTCAGGTTGTTTAATGTTAGGGTTTACGTTTAGGGTTTTGTTAAAAACGTGATTTAGGGTTTGAAATCAATAGGTTTAATGAATTTATGAATGTATTGAACGTATGGAGCGTTATTGGACGAAGTTAAGTGATTTAGGACGAATGTTAGGGTTTAATGAATTTTTGAGATTTTTGGAAAAACTTGTTAATGGTGGTTTAAGGTATCGAGCGTAAATTGTTCGATAGAATGCCTCGATTAGTTAAATTAGAATTTTAGGAAAGTCCTTTAGTTAAGGATTTCATTAATTTGGACGTTAACGGTTCAAACCCGTTTTAATGATAATTGTTGTGAATTGCCTTAGGTGAACCACGCTCGTGAACGGAGCTAGCATTGCAACGGACGTGAGGTAAGTTGTCGTGACTTACTATGGCCGATTGGCCTACACCGTACGTCGTAGTTGCATCGAGGATCATTGGTGAATTGCGTGTTTAAACACTTTGGTTGGGTAGCTAGGATTTGTTCTTTTATAGATTATGCTTTTTATTGTCTTGATGGTATATATGTTATATGTTTATGTTATGCACGTGTTCATGCATCATGGTTTTCAAATAAGCATAGATGTCAAGAAAAGAGGTGTGGCCCGAAAGGGGGCTATCGATCTATTATGAAGGCACGAAGGGGCTTGTCACAGTACCACATCGTTTTTAAGAAAGTCATGAAAAGAGGTGTGGCCCGAAGGTGGGGCTATCGATCTATTGTGAAGGCACGAAGGGGCTTGTCGCAATACCACATCATTTAAAAGAAAATGTTGCATGATTTCTGAACTTCATATGTACAGCATGCATCTGCATTTACGAAACTTGCTGAGCCTTTAGCTCATAGATTGTCTGTATGGTGTAGGTGATCTTGACATAGGTGAGGACGAGATCCCTCCACCCGAGGAATGATGCAGTTGAAGGAGGATGGCTCGTGGGAGTGTGCTGGGCAGTCGAGGAGCCTTTTGACCCGTGGGGAAGAAAAATGTAAGTATTTTGGGGATACGATAGTTAGATCGTAGGAGAAATTGTATAGATTGACATATTAGGATGTTTGGAATCTGGTCAGTTGATAGGTTTATGTTTTATGCTTTGGTAACCTGTTTTATAAACTTCTTTCGAAAAGTTTTTTTTTATTGAAAATGTATTGGAAACTGTTGGTGATTTAAAACAGGGCGATTTGTTTAGTTTTTAAACGGATACACGCAGTTGGATTTCATTGAGTTTATCTTGAGTTAATTGGGTTTTAAGATACGTTGTGAGTCATTATTTTAGGTGATTGATGAAGTGAGAAATAGATGAGATTACGGGTGAGTTTATGTGGAAATGTATGGTTGTGATGTAATTGTGGAGTGTGTGTTGGGTGTGTAGGTATGCAGAGAAAAGAGAGAAAGAAATGGAAGAAAAGAAAAGGATGAAGAGGAAGAGGACCTGCCGATCGATCGCCATCGATCGGCAGGGTGATCGCCGCTCTCTGGAATTTTTCTAGAGAGCCTGGCGATAGATCGCCCAAAGGGGGCGATCGGTCGCCTGGCGTTCGATCGCAAGGTCGATCGGTCACCTGGCATTCGATCGCAAGGGCGATCGATCGCCACGGTGGGGGCGATCGTTCGCCCCCGCCATTTTGTATGTTGTCGATCGATCGCTTGTTTTGGGCGATCGATTACTTGTTTTGGGCGATCGATCACTTGTTTTGGGCGATCGATCGCCCCTATAGATTTTGGGACAAATGTCTCTTCTGCCCTTGTTTTTGTCTGTTTCGATGGTGGTTTGTTTTATATGTTTAATTGTTTATTTAATTGGTTTTAAGATTTGTTTAGGGGGTTTTCAAAATAGTTTTTGAATGAATTTAACAATTTAGTCCACAAATTAAATTCCGCTCAATTGTTACAAAGTTTATAAGGATAAAAAAAATAATACGAGAAAATAATGGTACAGTGTTATGGTCGTTACAGTTATTGGTGTATGTAATCTACCGGTGGATGTAGTCTATCGGTGGATGTATTCTATCGGTGGATGTAGTCTATCGGTGGATGTTGTCGAACGATAGACGTGAGTAATGCGTTTTCTCGTTTTATGATTGGTGGATGTGAGTAATAGGTTTTGTCGTTTTATGATCGGTGGATGTCAGTATTAGGTTTTTGTCGTTTTATGACCGGTGGATGTGAGCGTATATGTGAGTACTAGAGTTTGTCGTTTTGTGACCCGTGGACGTGTGTAGTCGATGCGTCGTTCGACTGACGTGACCGATGGACGTGTGTAGTCGACGTGTCGTTCGACTGACGTGAGGGGTGGGTGTTCGTTGTAGTAGACGTATTCTGTCTCTACATCCACCGCCGAGATTATTTGTTTCTGCTTCTGCCGCTAACACTGTTTAGCGGTGGATGCCTTTTGTTTCTATTTCTATCGCTGGAACTGTCCTGCGGTGGACGTGTTCTGTTTGGTTTTGTTTTCTTTCAACCAATTGTCTTTAATATTTTAATTAATTAATAAATGTTGTTTTACACAAATGAATTTCCGCTGCAAGTTTTTAACATTTAAAGGGTCAAACTTTGACCGTTGAGTGAAATTTTGAAATTTTCTCAGAATGTCATAGTGTGGTTCAGTATTATGAGTTGCAAACCGGGTTTATATAATTTGGGCCGTTACAGTAGTATATTTTAGATTTACGTAGAGTGGAAATACCTAGATGTCAATTTCATTTGAGCGTTGGTAATTGGGAAATCTGAGTAATCAAGTATGAATTTTCATATTAATTGATATCGGGGATGGAAATATGGGAAATTTATTTTGAGTTGGAAAGCCAATAGACTTTGAGGTATTAGAGGGTCAAAGTTAGATGTAAGGTGATATTCAGGTTATAAAAATGGTTGCTCCTTAAGAAATAAATACCAACTTAGTAGTTTACTCAATTAAGGACTATTGGGTATTAGCAGGTATAGTTAGAATGACCCAAACTAGAGTCTAGAGGGTGGACAACCCTTGATGAATGCTCGGGACTATTACTATTGAGAGTAAGGATTGTGAGTGCATCAATGAGGACTAGTTGTGGAGTGAAGGGATAAAGAAATCCTCATCGAAGAACCATGAAAATGTAACCTTGGTATGGAAATTATTAGAAGAGTAAATGATGGAGATACCTAATGAGGAAGGTGTGAAATCAAACGAAGGATAGTATACAATGAATAGTGTTAGTGTATGTGGTTAGAATGATTAGAAATTTAGATGCCTTGATTAATTAAAGCCTCTTGAATTAAGATGATGTTTGGAGATTTAGAATAATGTGCGCGATGTTAAGAGATATGGTGAATCAGCGAGAGTGATTTATAATAGGAAAGTAATAGTAGGATATTGAGATGAGACTAAGGGGGTTAAATGGGCTACAACAAGTTTGGAAACAAGAAAGACGTGGGCGACTTGCTGTAAGGAGAGTTAAGAGAATATTAGAATCTAAGTTAGAAAAGCAAAAGAGATTAGTAAATTTTTGGAGAGAATTCTGAGTAAACTTTGAGATTTGTATAAGTGTTGAGAAACTTGGGAATGAGATTAGAAGTAGCATTGTATGGGAAGAGGAAGGTTAGAAATTGAGGTTTATATCTTAAGTGTCTGGTAATGTGCGATCTGAAAAGATATAGGAATTGTTGAATGAGAGAAACGGGAACTCTCACGACAGATGTTCGAGTGCATTAAGAATTATGTTAAGTTAGAAAAGTTTCGAGGGTTTGACTCGTAGGTAACGAAGTTGAAACCAGTAATTTGGTGAATAACTTAGGCTGGAGGTGCTAAGTTTAAGTAGATAAACTTGAGCATAGGATGTCAGTTAGAACTCGAGTGCTTCTAGATCTTGAGTAAATAAAATTGAGAAATTTAGAGAATAAGGGATAAGGTGAAGTTAGAAAGTTTGAAGGTTGGGCTCGTATGTAACGAATTTTAAGCCTGGAATTTTGTAAATAGGTTAGGCTAAGGTTGATGAGCTTAGGAGTAAAATGTAAAGTAGAACTCAAGTGTTATTAGAGTATGAGTAAGGAAATAGAGATTGTACAATGTAAGATAGAAGAGTGGCTAGATTTTGTTATAAATTTTAGGAAAGAGGAAAGAGATTTGTTAATCTTAATGAAGAGTGAGACAAGAATATTAGTCATTAAAGGATTTAGTATGTTGAGGAGTCTAGAGGATATTGATAAGAGGGAAGAAAGTTCACAACGAGGTTAGATGAGTGAACTTAGGAGTAAAGTTAATTTTGAAGGATTCTGTAAGTTCAGTTTGAATTTTTGGGGGTTGAAGTGAAGTGCGTGAACACCATTTAGGGTGTTAAGTGAAAAGTTGGGAAAGAGTTAGTTTAAACCTAAGCGTTTGAGAATGTTTGGTGATGATTGCAGTAGAGGTAAAATAAATTGAGCGTAGTGAATATCATTTATGGGAATTCTGGTAGTACTTGAAGAATAAGGGATAAATTTAAATAGTGAGAGTTGGTGTACAAGGATAGTTGTGAATGATTAATGAAATGTCTTGAGTGCTTGAGGTAAATAGGTACCAGAGGTGGAAATGATAAGTGAGAATTGAGAATTGAGGGGAACTTGAATTTGAGGATTTAGGGTAAAATAATTTCATTGAGATAGTTATTGTGAGAGTCCTAGCAAGAGTCCTAGCACGAGTTCTAGCAAGGGAAAAAGTGGTGATATGAGAGAGATTTAGGCCTGTTGGTTAAGATACGAAAACCTAGACCTGTAACACCCGGTTCCATTGAACCGATTTTACCTTATCATCTAATAGTGTACACTTTATGGATGAAATTTGGAGAAATATTGATTAGGTTAATGAATGACTAAGTAAGGGCATAATGGTAAATGGAGATCTATAGTGGATAACGTATTTAAGGGAGGGTTTAATGAGGTTTAGCCGCCACTGTTTTCTCATTTTCCTTTCTCGGCATTCAGCTCAGCTAAGCAGAGTTTCTCTCAGTGATTTTTCCTTCCATTTTCTCCAAGCTAGGTGAGTTCAACTTCAATTTCTGGTTACATTGTAGCTATCGATGTTAGAGTTTTGAGAATGCTGTAAGTGAGAGTTAGTTCGGGTTCGGGGCATATCAGGAATGCTTGATGATCTGAGTTCCCAAACTAGTTTCCTTATGAGTTCTGGTAGATTTGAGGATAGTTTAGAATGAAGCTTAACTAATACTCTGTTTACGGCTATAGGTTTGAGTAAAACCCGAAGTAGTTTGCAACCAAGCTTTTCCAGGAAAGCAGGTAAGTAGAGTATGTGTGTGCCTTCGGGTCTACATCACAAAACAGTAGGTTTATGCTTGTTTGAATGTTTTCTGTATGTCATGAATCATGTTTTGGAAAGAACACGAAAATGAATTTACATGTAATGGCATGGCAAGGTATGAACAGAATGTAAGAGATCAGCTGTTAAGGGAACTAATCCGCCCCTTAATCGATGAAGATGATTTCTAACTTTGGGAAAAATTGATCCGCTTCCCAATGAAATTTAGGATCAGATCAGCTGTTAAGGGAACTAATCCGCCCCTTAATTTATGAAGAGGATGTATGACTTTGGGAAAAATGATCCAACTCCCAATGGAACCATGAGGGATCAGATCAGGGAAAGAACGTGAATGCAACTGAGATGTGAAAGTAGAAACTGCATGACTAGGATTTATGTTTCAGCATATCATTTCATTATTTCTTTAGTTACTTAGCATTAGGTTAATAGATGAGTTTTGTGATGTAGGTGAAGAATTTCAAGCAGGTGTGTTCTCCGAGTACGTTGAGGACTAGGCTTGTTGGAGGAGTACATTCACGCTTCGACTTGACAATTTGATGGGGCGGTTTAACTAATGTCAGTAGGTATGAAAGTTTAGTTGACAATGGTTCAGTTTAAGTATGCTGAGAATGTTTGTGATAGTTAGAGTTTAATGTTTTATTAATTTTGGAGCTTTTCTGATTATGAAAAACACGATTTGGTTTTTGTTGTAGATTGTTATTCTGGATTTATAAAGTTGTGGATTTATGTTGTTTTGAATAGCTGCTGTTAAAATTTACAAGTTCTTTTAGTTGGCAGAGTTGTTTGTTTGTTTAGAGTGTTACTGTTCACTGGTGGATGTAGTCTATCGGTGGATGTAATCTACCGGTAGATGTAGTCTATCGGTGGATGTAGTCTATCAGTAGATGTAGTCTATCAGTGGATGTTGTCGAACGGTAGACGTGAGTAATGGGTTTTGTCTTTTATGATCGGTGGATGTGAGTAATAGGTTTTGTCGTTTTATGATCGGTGGATGTCAGTATTAGGTTTTTGTCGTTTTATGACCGGTGGATGTGAGCGTAGATGTGAGTAATAGAGTTTGTCGTTTTGTGACCGGTAGGCGTGTGTAGTCGACGCGTCGTTCGACTGACGTGACCGGAGGATGTGTGTAGTCGACGTGTCATTTCGACTGACGTGAGCGGTGGGTGTTCGTTGTAGTAGACGTATTCTGTCTCTACGTCCACCGCCGAGATTATTTGTTTCTGCTTCTGCCGCTAACACTGTTTAGCAGTGGATGCCTTTTGTTTATATTTCTATCGCTGGAACTATCCAGCGGTGGACGTGTTCTCTTTGGTTTTGTTTTCTTTCAACCAATTATCTTTAATATTTTAATTAATTAATAAATGTTATTTTACACAAATGAATTTTTGCTGCAAGTTTTTAACATTTAAAGGGTCAAACTTTGACCGTTGAGTAAAATTTTGAAATTTTCTCATAATGTCATAGTGTGTTTCAGTATTATGAGTAGCGAACCAGGTTTATATAATTCGGGGCGTTACAATATGGTATCTGTAACGACCCTAACACTGTACCCTTATTTCCCATATTATTTTATTTTTTTATCCTAATAGACTTGTTAAGTCAAAATTGAAATCGGAAACCAAATTGTTAAAACGTTCGAATCTATTTTGAAAACCCCCTAATAAAACTTTAAAACAATTAAAAGAAAACTTAATTAAAAGTTAAAAACATATGAAGCAGCGGAAACAGACAAAACAGGGGTAAAAATGTCCCAAGGCGATCGATCGTAAGTTGAAAATACTGAGGGGCGATCGATCGCCCAAAACAGACGATTGATCGCCCTTGGCAATCACCTATTTTTGCCTAGCGATCGCCTGGCGTACCACGACCAAGGAGGGGCGATCAATCGCCCCAAACTGGAGATCGATCGCCAAGCTCTCTGGAATTTTTCCAGAGAGCTTGGCTCCCCCCCCCCCCCTCTTTCCTCTTTCCTCTTTCCTCTTTCCTCTTTCCTTTTTCCTTTCTTCTTTCTTTTCTTTACCTTCCTTCCGCTGCATATACAATTCCCGTACCATATATATACACACTAAACCTTTCAATAATCATCAACACAAACTCACTCAGAACCCCATCGATTTCTCACTTGCCAATCACCCAAAATAAACGACTCAAAACACGTTTTAAAACATAACCTAATTTCATAAAAATAAACCGCGTGGATATGTTTAAAAACCGAACATTTTCCTAATACTGAACATTTACAAAACAAGTTTCCAAAACGTTTAAAAACTTCAAAACATAAACCTATCAACTAGTCCAGCTCCAAACATCCTATAATGTTCTATCTGTACAAATATTTTACCTAAACATTTTCTATGCAAAATAACCCAAAATACCTACATACGTCCCCACGGGTCATGAAACACCTCGACTGCGCCAGCACACCCCCGCGAGCCATCCTCCGCCAACTGCAACACTCCTCGGGTGGAGGGATCTCATCCTCACCTATATCCTGATCACCTACACCATACAGACAATCTATGAGCTAAAGGCTCAGTAAGTTTCGTAAATGCAATGCATACTGTGCGTATGAGTTTCAGAAATCATGCAACATTTTCTTATCATTACGTCGCAGACATATTGTCACCAAGATATCAGCCCGCTAAATGGAAAGGATTCATCCCGCGGTCGGACAACCCTTTCTATCTAGCGGAGGGGGGGTACATGCTCACATAAACAACAGCCCTGCCTGAGCCCCACCTCGCGTGACCAGATAACAGATTACGTAGATTCATTTAGTTTCAGGCGATGTGGTATTGTGACAGACCCCTTTGTGCCTACACAATAGATCAATAGCCCCCTTTCAAGCCACATCTCTTTTCATGAAAACATTGTGCAGAAGTTCATTTTCTATGCTCTTTTAAAATTCATGATGCATGAACACATGCATAATATAACATTCAACATATATACCATCAAGACAATAAAAAGCATAATCTATATTCTACATATGTACCATCAAGACAATAAAAAAACATAATCTATATTCTACATATATACCATCAAGACAATAAAAAAGTATAACCTATAAAAGAACTAATCTTAACTACCCAACCAAAACATATAAACCAACAATTCACCAAAACTCCTCGAGACGACATCGACGTACGGTGTAGGCCAATCGGCCAGAGTAAGTCACGAGAACTTACTTGTCGTCCGTAGTGCACTGAGCTCCGTCCACGAGCGTTGTTCACCTAAGGCAATTTCACAACAATCGACGTTAAAGCACATTCAAACCTTTAAGCGTCAAAACTAACGAAACTCTTAACTAAAGCATTTCTTAAAACTCTAGAATACTTCATCGAGGCATTTCGTCGAGCATTTCACGTTCAACTTACCAAAATCTCCATTAACGGAGTTTCCTAAAATTTCAAAAATCCATAAAACCCGAACATTTCTCAACGAATCGTTTAACTTCATCCAATAACGTCCAACACTTCTATTATCTTCACAACTACGGCAAACCTATCGATTTCTAACCCTAAATCACGTGTTTTACAAAACCCTAAACGAAACCCTAACCATTAAACTTCGTGAAAACCGAAATATAATCCTCTAAAACCATAGATTCATTCCTAGGGTTGCGAGAGGAGGAGAAAACACGAAGAACGAACGACGAACGGAGGACGAACGATCGTCGGAAATGGAAGTCGCCGTGAAAGCTTCGTCGCCTGGGAGGTTCGCCAGAGAGAGGAGAGAAAATCGTGAATGAGGGAGAAGCAGAAAGAAACATTTGTTTTTAATTAAAATTTGACTTGGCAAATTCCTTTTTTGCCCTTCCTTTGATTTTCTATTTGATTCGTCCTTTGTTTCGTTAATTAACCGACGATTCGGTTTCTCCAAATTTTCTTATTTCACCAATAACTTCAACTTATTATCAGGGTTCTATTAAAACTGTCCGTTCGCAATTCGGACGCCGTTTACTATTTTTACTAAAGTATCCTTTATATTACGATAAACACAATTATCGTAAAATTAGCGTTACAACTCCTAAAATTCCCGAAATTTCCTTAAAATCATATTAATTATTAGGATCGTAATAACGCTTTTTTTAAAAAAACAGACTTGATTTGACATATTTACAAAAATACCATTTATATTAAAATATTGATATCCCGTAAAGTTGGGTATTACATTCCATCCACCTTATTTAAAATTTTGTCCTCAAAATTTGCCCTAGCTTATAGTTCTTGATATGAACTTCTCATGTCTTGCGGTCTTATACCTTAATTCACAATCGTTCTGTTCTTTTTAAGTTTCTTTCCTCTATCTCTTCAAATAAAGGTTTCGATTTTAACTCTACTTACTGTCACTCTTTATATTCTCTATTCTCAATTTGGGTCATACTCATTCTTACTCAAGTATCGAGTATAACGAATTTCCAAATCTCAAATTAATTTATCCAATGGCATACTTTGTCACCTTAATATTTGCATAAGCGTCGTCTTTCACTTAATTACTCACAGATTAGACCTCCCAGTAACTCAATTCTTCAAAGTTCCTTCTCATCGACACCCTTCCTTAGCTGTCTCTTTAGATCAGAACTTCGCTAAAGTTTCCTAACGTCAGCTAGAGTAAATGTCAAGAATTTCTTTCAACTCCTGGGCTGTAACCCAAACTTCAACATAATCGATCGACTCTGTCCGCAGTCGGGATGCACACCAACTCTATTTCTACATTAACCTCCTAACCGTATTCCTTACCTTCAATTGTCCCAAACACGCCCTCGCTTGCGTATCAAGTCCTACCCAATCTCTAAGCCCTCTATCTACGATCTCAACTGTGTATTTGACACCTAACGACCCGGGCACGCGTCGGTTTATATTTAATCACTCAATTCGTTGAACTCTCTAACTTATCAACTGGTCTCTACTAAAATTGTCTCTTATCCTCAATCCTCGAAACAACCTCAACTTTCCAACGTCATTTGGGTTGACTATCGTTCAAGGATTCCTAACAACACCCAGGTTGCAATTCAAACTTCTCTTTATTTTTCTTCAACTCTTTGAATTGAGTTCCATTAGTTTCTAACTTTCTTAATCCCGTGTTTATCGAATACGTGCCTAACCACTTCACGCCCTCAAAGCTTTCTCAAACAACTTAATCCAACGCTAAATCTCAGTTACACTACGACCTTATCCATTTACCAGGTATAACAATTATATATATATATATATATATATATATATATATATATATATATATATAATATATATATATATATATATATATATATATATATATATATATATATATATATATCGGAGCTGTAACTAACTCGCGTATAAGTTCGTTGACCTGAACCTTAGTCACTATTACAACTATCTGGGTTCACATTTCTCTAGAAATGCCCCCATAGAGCTTTTTCGTCAGTAGTATTCAAATTGTACACATCCTTAGGCACCTCGCAGGTCCTAATAAAATTCTCAACTAATTTCACGTTGCAACACTTCGCCACTATGTCATTAGAACACCTCCTGGTCTCTATAAGTCCAACCGGAAGGTAAAGTCGTTAACCACTTAGGATCTTTGTCCCATTGTAGCAAAGATCCTATAAACATCACATCTCACTCTGAACTACCTTAATGAGTTCAATCGCTATGTCCTTAATTAACTTTCTCTTACTATATACGTTACGTTCATTTGTTTAACTCAATTTCTTGTTAACTCCAAGTACAACTTAATCCCAAGGTTTCGCCATATATTCACTCCAACTATTTATTCTGACCTTATATCATCCATGTGTCTATCGGTCTCGACCTGATAAACACCAGTCTTTTGGAACCTTTTCTAACTTAATCTCACTCTAAGTTTACTTAAGTGGGTTTATCACACATTTTTGTCCTTCCTATTCTATAAACAGCAATTTCACAAACCGTTCGGCACTAACCACTGAGTTAAACTTCTAATCTTAACCCTTCATTGAATCTAACAATCCCCCGCACTTATCTCAAATGTCGCACGTGAACTTCTCTCAAGTTACTCAATGGTCTATATCTTTTTGTTCCTCCTAGTCGGGTTCTAAATATTCCACTTGGCTCCTGCACAATGATTCACCCAACAGTCTTCTTGTTTGAAATCCTGTTGCAGATAAGTTTACGTCCTTGATTCAAATCTCCTCTAACCCCGAATCTTACTCTTCTATTTTCCTCGTACACCGATGTTCCTACTTCCTTCTCGGAGGTAAGCCTCACACATTTAAATCACCATTCCCTCTACGGTTATACTAGTTACTTTAAACCCCGGTGCTAAACTTTTCTTTCAAATTGTTATCACTTTCGAGTTCTTAAGTCCTTCTTAGTTCCTAGGCTTTTTGTTTCATAACCTACACTCAACACTACCTCTACTACCCACCAATTACTCTTAATTTTACTACGTCTCCCTCTTATAGTAAGTCAGTCAAAATCTTTTTCATGAATTAACCATCGTCCTCAATTGACTAGTCCTTTCAGACAATACTTGTCTCCTAAAGGTCAGCCAAACTTCGTATCTCGAGTATTACCTTTTGTATAACTTTAACCCTTTATTGTCTCAATTTCGTTAATCTTCCAACTTTGAGTAAATAGCCTTATCTTCTTCATTGATGTAGGTCGATACAAACACCCCTACGTAACCGCATCTTTAACGTTGAGTCGTTCTATCATCCCTTCAACAATCTACTTAAGCTAACTTTTGAGTGTCACCCTTGTCTAGGTACTTCTAACTTCACGTGGATTTAGGTTATTTAAATTCCTGCTATATTTTTCTTATCTACTTGTACGCACTAACGATATCTTAACAATCTAGAACATTCTCTAGTAAGCCTTACATCTAAACTCCAAATTTCCCCTCTATTGATTTCATTCTAAACTCTAGGGGTCTGTAAATTGGGGTCTAGTTTCCATTTATTTAAACCTCACATCCCATAAGTTGTACCTCTCTTAGGGGAATTGAATTTTTTATGCGCTCAATTCTCACGGTTATATTGGGTCATGGGCCTTAACGCATAACCCCATCCTTCTTTTATTTGAAGTCCACGTAGTGCCCTCTCTATTCTTAAGCTTATTTCAACCTATTACCCAATTATCATCTCCAACTTTTTAACTCTATACTATATCTCTACTCTAATATCCTTCGCTCCATTAGCTATCAAAATAAAACTATACCTGAAACAGCTGAAGGTTGGGTAGTTTCCTCTTGTCCAATCAGGGCAAGTATCTTCGGTGCAACATTTTCCTGATCCCCGCCCGATCGGTCTCTGCCTGGCTTCGGGCAATCCTTGACATAGTGGCCAACCTCACCACATCGGAAGAACTTACCTATGCCTAATCTACACTTGCCACAGTGTTCCTTCTGGCATTTAGGACACAAGGGTCCCTGAGAAGTTCCTCGTACGCGCTTTCGTCGACTTGATTTGATTTCTTCCTTGCCCACCCTCTTCGTGCCGTGATTATTGAAAGCGACTAGTCCTTCGATCCTAGGGTTTTTTCGGTTCTTCAACATCTGCAGCTGACGAGATTGCCTATCTATAAGCTGCGCTTGTCGGTCAATGAGTTGGAATTGTTGGGTAATGACACCCCTCAATAGGTCTATGGTGTAGTCCATAGCGTCTCTATCTCGGACCATTTTATAGCTTCTATAAAATCAAACAAATAATCCTAAGAAAATTAAAATCAATGAAACTTATAAACATACTTACAGTTGAGGAAGGATGTCCGCCTAGTGGCTGTGCAGTCGAGCAGTCTACAGAACCGTTTTTAAAAGGGGCTCTGATACCATAAATTGTAACGACCTAACATTGTACCCTTATTTCCTGTATTATTTGTTTTTATCCTAATAGACTTGTTAAGTCGAAATTAAAATCGAAAACCAAATTGTTAAAAAGTTCGAATCTATTTTGAAAACCACTTAATAAAACTTTAAAACAATTAAAAGAAAACTTAATTAAAAATTAAAAACATATGAAGCAGCGGAAACAGACAAAACAGGGGTAAAAACGTCCTTAAATCAGGGGCGATCGATCGCCCAAAACAGGCGATCGATCACCAGTTGAAAATACTGAGGGGCGATCGATCGCCTAAAATAGGCGATCGTTCGCCCTTGGCAATCACATATTTTTGCCTAGCGATCGCCACTCCAGGCGATCGCCTGGCGTACCACGACCAAGGAGGGGCGATCGATCGCCCCAAACCGGCGATCGATCGCCAAGCTCTCTGGAATTTTTCCAGAGAGCTCGGTTCCCACCCCCCCCCTTTCCTTTTTCCTTTTTCCTTTTTCCTTTCTTCTTTCTTTTATTTTCCTTCCTTCCTCTGCATACACAATTCCCTTACCATATATATACACAGTAAACCTTTCAATAATCATCAACACAAACTCACTCACAACCCCATAGATTTCTCACTTGCCAATCACCCAAAATAAATGTCTCAAAACATGTTTTAAAACATAACCTAATTTCATAAAAACAAACCGCGTGGATATGTTTAAAAACCAAACATTTCCCTAATACCAAACATTTACAAAACAGGTTTCCAAAACGTTTAAAAACTTCAAAACATAAACCTATCAACTAGTCCAGCTCTAAACATCCTATAATGTTCTATCTAAATAAATATTTTACCTAAACATTTTCTATGCAAAATAACCCAAAATACCTACATACGTCCCCACGGGTCATAAAACACCTCGACTGCGCCAGCACACCCCCGCGAGCCATCCTTCGCCAACTGCATTACTCCTCGGGGGGAGGGATCTCATCCTCACCTATATCCTGATCACCTACACCATACAGACAATCTATGAGCTAAAGGCTCAGTAAGTTTCGTAAATGCAATGCATGCTGTGCATATGAGTTTCAGAAATCATGCAACATTTTCTTATCATTACGTCGCAGACATATTGCCACCGAGATATCAGCCCGCTAAATGGAAAGGATTCATCCCGCGGTCGGACAACCCTTTCTATCTAGCGGAGGGGGGGTACATGCTCACATAAACAACAGCCATGCCTGAGCCCCACCTCGCGTGACCAAATATCAGATTACGTAGATTCATTTAGTTTCAGGCGATGTGGTATTGTGACAGACCCCTTTGTGCCTACACAATAGATCAATAGCCCCCTTTCAGACCACATCTCTTTTCATGAAAACATCGTGCGGAAGTTCATTTTCTATGCTCTTTTAAAATTCATGATGCATGAACACGTGCATAACATAACATTCAACATATATACCATCAAGACAATAAAAAGTATAATCTATATTCTACATATGTACCGTCAAGACAATAAAAAAGCATAATCTATATTCTTCATATATACCATCAAGACAATAAAAAAGTATAACCTATAAAAGAACTAATCTTAACTACCTAACCAAAGCATATAAACCAACAATTCACCAAAACTACTTAAGACGACATCGACGTACGGTGTAGGCCAATCAGCCAGAGTCAGTCACGAGAACTTACCTGTCGTCCGTAGCGCACTGAGCTCCATCCACGAGCGTTGTTCACCTAAGGCAATTTCACAACAATCGACGTTAAAGCACGTTCAAACCTTTAAGCGTCAAAACTAACGAAACTCTTAACTAAAGAATTTCTTAAAACTCTAGAATACTTCATTGAGGCATTTCGTCGAGCATTTCACGTTCAACTTACCAAAATCTCCGTTAACGGAGTTTCCTAAAACTTCGAAAATCCATAAAACTCCCACATTTCTCAACGAATCGTTTAACTTCGTCCAATAAGGTCCAACACTTCCATTATCTTCACAACTACGGCAAACCTATCGATTTCTAACCCTAAATCACGTTTTTTACAAAACCCTAAACGAAACCCTAACCGTTAAACTTCGTGAAAACCAAAATATAACGCTCAAAAACCATAGATTCATATCTAGGGTTGCGAGAGGAGGAGAAAACTTGAAGAACGGACGACGAACGGAGGAAGAACGATCGTCGGAAATGGAAGTCGCTGTGAAAGCTTCGTCGCCTGGGAGGTTCGCCAGAGAGAGGAGAGAAAATCGTGAACGAGGGAGAAGAAGAAAGAAACATTTGTTTTTAATTAAAATTTGACCTGGAAAATTACCTTTTTGCCCTTCCTTTGATTTTCTATTTGATTCGTCCTTTGTTTCGTTAATTAACCGACGATTCGGTTTCTCCAAATTTCCTTATTTCACCAATAACTTTAACTTATTATCAGGGTTCTATTAAAACTGTCCGTTTGCAATTCGGACTCCGTTTATTATTTTTACCAAAGTATCCTTTATATTACAATAAATATAATTCTCGTAAAATTAGCGTTACAACTCCTAAATTTCCCAAAATTTCCTTAAAATCCATATTAATTATTAGGATCATAATAACGCTTTCTTTTCTTAAAACAAACTTGATTTAACATATTTACAAAAATACCATTTATATTAAAATATTGATATCCCGTAAAGCCGGGTATTACAGTATCCGAGACATTCAGTTAAACTGTTCAAAAGATTACTCATCAGTGCCAATCGTTGCATGGAAGTACTTCAACAACTGTAAGTGTTTATGTTATCCTTAGCTATTAGATATTTATGAGAGTAATTAACCTTGTCTAGGAATATAGCAAATGGCTAGACAACCAGAAAGACCAAGAGTACCGAGAGAGATGCCAAATTTGAGAAGTGAGGAGGACCCTAGCGTAATTAGGCAGCTGACAGACTATGTGCGCCAACAGGCAGATTTGGTTCATCAGCAGTCCGATCAGTTGGGAGTATTGTTGAACCGAGAAGTACAAGGAAGTGCCAACTCGAGTTCCAGCAGTGAGCATTCAGGAGACCGATTTCGGAGGCTACAGCCGCCCATACTTGATGGAAAATTGTCCAATCCGATTGTTGCTGAGGAGTGGCTTAGGAAGATTGAGAGCATGTTCAGATGTGACAACATCGGAGATGGAGACAAAGTCACTATGGCATCGTTCCATTTGGCTGGGGATGCTCAACTTTGGTGGGAAATAATAGAGACCACCACTGATGTTCTGGCTATGTCCTGGTCTTAGTTCAAGGAGATTTTCTATGAGAAATATTTTAACTACACAGTCCAGGCTGTAAAGAAGGTAGTCTTTCTGAACTTGAAGCAGACAGGGTCTGTGGCAGAGTACAGTAGGCAATTCGAGTCCCTGTCTAGGTTTGCTGGACATTTTGTTCACAAGAATGAGGATAAGGTGTTTCAGTTTGTACATGAACTGAAGCCGAAAATTTACAGAGGAGTCAAATTCTGTGGTATTAAAGGGCTGTCATTTAGTGAAGTTGTGTCCACAACATTGGAGGTGGAAGAAGCTGAAATGAAGTGTTCTGGACCAAAGGAAGCCCAGAGAAAGTTCATCCAGCCTCAACAGCAGAGAGGAATGAAGAGGCCCAGTGAAGGCCAGAGTAACCAAGGAACAGGAAGGAAAGTACCAGATACCAGGAACTTTCCCCAGTGCCCGAAATGTTTGAAGAATCACCTGGGCGAGTGTAGATTTGGGACGGAAAAGTGTTTCAACTGTAACACCCAACATTTTCGCTCATGTAACCTCTTCCCTTAAAGAAACTGATTTAACTGTCACCTCTACTATTGATCTTTTGAACTTAGAATTTAAATGCCAAAACTTATTCAATTTCTATTTTTGTGGTGGCAGAACCGTAATAAAGAAGGATTTTATTTAGTATATATAGAAAATGGAAATCTTTATACCTCACTAAAACTCCACTGTAGCTGACATTCCTCTCTTGGCGATTTCCCTTTTCTCCAGAGCTCTTCCTCTCCCTCTCTCTCTCGGCCAGCTACTCCTCCATTGACGATCGATTCTTTAGTCTCCACCCCGACAATCCATGCTCTAGGTAAGACTTAGACAATGTAGTTGCTGGTTAGTTACTTAGAGCTCTGTTTTCAGCTAAGACTTGTAGTTTTGGATTCATCAATGGCTGAGTAATAGTAGTGGAATTTGTAATCTATGGTTAGTTACTAGGTTGAATCTGGTTATTTTTAGGTTCTGGAAGTTAATCTGCGCACACTAGGTGCTCGACTAAGAATATTTAGAAGTATATATATATATATGTTAGATTCTAGGATGGCTTTTTGTTAGAACTTATAGGATTTTGATTTAACACTGTAATGTGAAATATTTTTTTAGGTGAAGAAGTCCGAAGAGAAGTGCCCAAATTTGCTAAGGAAACCAGGTAAGTGACTGAGTAGGATTCCCGGACATTAGGGCCCTACATCACAAGGGTACTAAGTTAAAGTTGATTATGATGTCCGAAAGCTGTTTGTGTTATTGTCAGTATGGTTATGACATGTGAGTTAGCAATACGATTTATTGTTAAATGATTGATCTGTCCTTTTAGTCCGATGAAATAAGAGTACTCATACTCGTGCTTCACGATTGTTTCCTTTTCAACCATATGAAAATGTTTTAAGTGCATGTTTTCCTTCACGATCAAGATATGAACATGAAACTTATGTAACAAGGATTAAGAGAGGGTTGGGGGCGGTTTGACGTATGTCACTGTCCAAAAGAAGGACCATGAATACGACCCGCAAGGGACTATGTACACTTTCACTGTCAACCTCCTTTTTGGCACAAATCCTCCTTTAATCCACAAGATGAAAACGATGAACAAGAATATGAACAAGATTATGACGAGAAATGATTATGAAAATGTGTTCCTTTCAACTGTGCATTCATGCATACATTTTAGTGTTGCACTCCTTACTAAGTATTAGGCTTATAGTTTAAACCTTATGATGTAGGTGACCAATTATCAGGTGAGGATTTCAAACCCAATGAAGATGTCTAGGACTGGTTGCTGGATGGTGCTCAGGGTGACAGTTTGTAGCTGGAAGGCGAATACAACCCCTGGTTACTGCTCTTAAGATGTTAGTAAAGATTATGAATACATATGACTAAGTAGGATGTGATTTTTCTTATAACGTCGGATTTTGGAAATTGTCCGATTCAATTCCTAAGTTTGAGGATAATTATGAGGATATAGAATGATCTATTTTATTTAAGTCTTCCGCTACACGTATTTTGGATGAGTCTATGGATTATATTGTGCAAGTTTACGTCAGTCATGTTAAAGTCTGTAAAAGTTAGGATGTCTTTTACCGGTAGAAGTCTTCTATCGGGCGATGTTCAATGAGTCACGTGGGATGCACATGTCAATCAGTAGATGTAGATTTTCACTATCGGTAGAAGTGAGTATTATGTCTTGTCGTTTTATGATTGGTAAATGTTGTTTATTTCTATAGGTAGACGTTTATTATTATCGGTAGAAGTCTTCTGTCAGGTAATATTTAATGAGTCACGTGGGATGCACATGACAATCGGTAGATGCTGTTTATTATTATCGGTAGAAGCCATCTGTCGGGTAATATTTAATGAGTCACGTGGGATGCACATGACAATCGGTAGATGCTGTTTATTATTATCGGTAGAAGCCTTCTGTCGGGTAATATTTAATGAGTCACGTGGGATGCACATGAAAATCGGTAGATGTTGTTGTTTATTACTATCGGTAGAAGTGAGAATTATGTTTTGTCGTTTTGCGATCGGCAGATGCGAGAAGAAAATTTTGTCGTTTGCGATCGGTAGATATTCTTTGATTTTTAATTCTCTCAGCCAAATGTCTTAACGTTTTGTCTATTTATAAATGTTGTTTACTTATTGAGTTTTCCGCTGTATAGTCGGGGATTAAAGATAGAATTTTCATCATTGAGAGAAATTTTAAAATTCTCCGTAAATTCTCTTAGTTTAGTTCTATGTCATGGGTAGCAAACCGGGTTTGAAAGACTCGGGGTGTTACATCAACTGTGAGGAGGTTGGACACACGTACAGAGATTGCCCGAAGCTTAGAATCACCCGATGCTTCAACTGTAAGAAAGTCGGCCATATCAACAGGGACTGCCCAGCCTTAAAGAATGGCACTGCTATGTTGAAACCGAGGATATTCTCCATGATGGAGTGGGGTGATGAAGACCAGCCTGCTGTGGTGTCAGGTACCATATTGATCAACTCTGTGCCTGCTTTTACTTTAATAGATTCTGGTGCGACACAATCATTTATAGCATCTGCATTTGCTGTTAAGTTAGATGTACAGTTTACCCCTTCATGCATGTGTTTAATGTTGCATTACCCTCTGGTGAACGCATGCACTCTAACCAAGTGATGCTTGACAGTGATGTGTTGGTAGGGAACGTCAGTCTACCTGCTGATCTTATTATTATGGATATAATGAGATTTGATGTAATCCTAGGAATGAATTGGTTGTTTAAGCATTATGCCACAATAGATTGTAGGACTGGAATAGTTAGCTTCCAACCCCCTGGTGGTTTAAATCATATATTTCAAGCTTTGAAAAAGAGTAAGAAAATGTCTGTTATGACCTCTGTCAACGCTAGACCTTATCCATGCGGGGAGTATTTGTGCTTTTTGGCCAGTATTTTAGACATACAACTAGTAGGAAAAGCAAGTCCTCAGAATGTTTTAGTTGTCCAAGATTTTCCAGAAGTATTTCTAGATGACCTTTCTGGCTTGCCGCCAGATAAGGAAATTGAGTTTGTGGTAGATGTTTACCCAGGCGCCGAGCCTGTATCTAAGAATCCCTATAGATTAGCACCCACGGAGCTTAAGGAATTAAAGAAACAGTTAGAGGAACTATTGGAAAAAGGGTTCATACGCCCAAGCTTTTCACTATGGGGTGCACCAGTTCTTTTTGTCAAAAAGAAGGATGGATCAATGCGTATGTGCGTGGATTATCGGGAATTGAATAAGTTAACCATCAAGAACAAGTATCCATTGCCAAGGATTGATGATTTATTAGACCAGCTTAACGGTGCGCGAGTTTTCTCTAAGATTGACCTTAGGTCCGGTTATTACCAATTGAAAGTCAAATCAGAAGATATTCCTAAGACAGCCTTTCGCACAAGATATGGACATTATGAGTTTTTAGTTATGTCTTTTTGATTGACTAATGCACCAGCAGCTTTCATGGATCTCATGAATAGAGTGTTTCACGAGTATCTAGATAAATTTGTCATAGTGTTTATTGATGATATTTTAATCTATTCACGTACTAATGATGAGCATGCAAGACACCTGACCTTTGTATTGGGAGTACTAAGGCAGCACGAACTTTATGGTAAGTTTTCCAAGTGTGTGTTTTGGTTGGACAGAGTTCACTTTCTTGGTCATGTGATCTCGGGTGATGGGACATCTGTTGATCCAGCCAAGATTTAAGCAGTTAAGGAGTGGCCCCAACTGAAGAATGCCACTGATATTCACAGTTTTCTTGGATTAGCAAGATATTACAGGAAATTTATTGAAGGATTCTTGAAGATTGCAACACCCCTCACTCGGTTAATAAGGAAAAACATGAAGTATGTGTGGACTGAGGAATGTGAATCCAGATCTCCTTTGTATTGGGACGAAGTTGGTGAAGCGCAATCGATTAGTCCGGATTTTGTGCAGCAAACAGTAGAGAAGATTGCCCTCATCCAACAGAGAATCTTAACAGCTCAAAGTCGACAGAAAAGCTATGCTGATAGGAGACGTAGAGAAGTAGAGTTTGAAGTTGGTGATGAAGTTTTTCTTAAGGTATCACCATTCAAGGGAGTTGTGAGATTTGGAAGGAGAGGCAAGTTGAACCCTAGATATATTGGACCATTCCAGCTTACCATTTACAGTTTCCAACTTCTATGGAAGGGATTCACAGTGTGTTCCATGTTTCTATGCTAAAGAAGTGTATGCGGGATCCAACTCAGGTTGTGGAACAGCAGAAGATCGAAATTCATCCTACTCTTACTTATGAGGAGAAACAAGTAAAGATCCTTGACTATGTTGTGAAGGTGTTGCGCAACAAAGAGGTCTCACTAGTGAAAGTTTTATGGCATAACCAGAGCATAGAGGAGACGACTTGGGAGTTCCAGTGGGACATGATGGACCTACATCCAAGATTATTCAGGTATTGAAGAGGACAAAATTCTTTTAAGGAGGGTAGATTGTAACACCCGGTTCCATCAAACTGATTTTACCTTGTCATCTAATAGTGTACACTTTATGGATGAAATTGGGAGAAATATTGATTAGGTTAATGAATGACTAAGTAAGGGTATAATGGTAAATGTAGATCTATAGTGGATAACGTATTTAAGGGAGGGTTTAATGAAGTTTAGCCGCCACTGTTTTCTCATTTTCCTTTCTCGGCATTCAGCTCAGCTAAGCAAATTTTCTCTCGACGATTTTCCCTTCCATTTTCTCCAAGCTAGGTGAGTTTTACTTCGATTTCTGGTTACATTGTAGCTATCGATGTTAGAGGGGATTTTAAATGCGAGTTTTGAGAATGCTGTAAGTGAGAGTTAGTTCGGGTTCGGGGCATATCAGGAATGCTTGATGATCTGAGTTCCCAAACTAGTTTTGTAACGACCCCAGAGAGATCGCCACATAATCCATATCTTTCTTAATCATTTGATTCTTATTACTCACACATTATTCATTATTAGTAATGTATTTTATTATTATTTTTTTTAAAACATACTTTAACTCAAGATGTCATACGAGATTCACTAGGCCTCATTCGGCAAAGAAAAACATTACACATCTGTCGGCGGGCAGCGCAATGTGTATCGGCTGGTGAAGGGAGACTTAAACCTTTAGACTGCATCTACCGATAGAGGAATAAACCACATCTACCGATCACTAGACGACATAACCATATTTATACCATCCGGTGAAGAAACTCTCTACATCATCTGATGAAATAAGGGGACATCATCCGGTGAACATGTGCTCCTCACGTGAATAATTAAAACATGACCCGGTCACTAAACGACAAGATAACCCTCACATCATCCGGTAACTAGACGACAACTATACTTACATCTTCCGATAGCTTAACGCTCTACATCTGCCGATCGCTAGACGACAAAATAGCACTATCATCATCCGATGGCTTAAACATTCTACATCTGCCGATCGCTATACGACAAAATAGCACTTTCATCATCCGATGGCTTAAACACTCTACACCTGCCGATCGCTAGATGACAAAATAGCACTTTCATCATCCGATGGCTTAAGCATTCTACATCTGCCGATTGCTAGACGACAAAATAGCACTTTCATCACCCGATGGCTTAAACACTCTACATCTGCCGATCGCTAGATGACAAAATAGCACTCTCATCATCCGACGGCTTAAACACTCTACATCTGCCGATGACGTCAGCCGGATGATGGCCTTGTCCAGCTTTCATCACACGGCAGGAAAAAAAACACTATAATCATCAAACATCTTCATCCAGTAGAAAACACCACGACTCACCTGAATCTTAACTTAGTAACTATAAACCTCAATGAGTAAGAATCATAAACTCATCCAAAATACGCATAGCGGAAGGCTTAAGCAAAAACAAACCATTCAATAATCTTTAAAATCATCATCAGACTCTTAAGTCAAATCATTCAAATCTAAATCTCATGGTTATAAGAAATTCTATTTTTCTTAGACATTCGTTTATCATAAACTTCACTGACATACTATGAGCATAACCAGGGGTCTTAATCGCCTGCCCAGCCTTGCACTGTCATACTGAGCATCCTCCAGCAACCAGCTTTAAACATCAACTCTGGACTGGAAATCCTCACCTGTTAGCTCTTCACCTACATCATTAGGTTTAACTATAAGCCTAATACTTGGTAAGGAATGCAACTCTAACATGGATGCATGAATGTATAATTCGGGAAATCACATGCTCATAAGTCTTTTCTTGTACATATCTTTGCTCGTAATCATCATTCATAGTCATGAATCATATTCATCATTCGTAGTCATGGATCATATTCATCATTCATAGTCATTGATCATATTCATCATTCATAGTCATTTATCATACTCTTCATTTAAGTTGTGTGGATTAAGAGTGGATTTGTGCCGGTAAAGGGGGTTCGACAGTGAGTTTGATCTTGGTCCCTACTGCGGGTCGTGTTCATATGTCCCTCTTTTGGACTGTGACATACGCCGAACCGCCCCCAACCCTCACTTAGTCCACGTTGCATCAGTTTTATCTTCTTACTTTATTCATGAGGAAAACATGCTCTTAAAACATTTTCATATGCATAAAATAGTCATGATGCATGTACATGGAAATTCCTAAATCATCAAGCTACAGACAGAGCACTATCCAACATAAAGCTTTAACATTGAACTAATCATCAACATAAATACTAGACAGTAACATAAGGGAACTACTAATCATCGTATGAGTTTCTACTTAACATCCTTTGATGTAGGGTCCTAATGACCGAGAAACCTGTACATTCACTTACCTGGTCTCCTTAGCAATTTGAGCTCTTTTCTCTTCAAACTTCTTCACCTAAAACATTTACATTGCAGTAGTTAAAACAAAATCCTATTAGTTCTAATCACAAGTCATCATAGGATCTAATAGCTATAGTCACTCCCGAATCCTTAGTATAGTTCTCTGTGCAGTTTTAAATCCAAAACCCAAAACAGACAGATTCGATTAGCGATAGTTCAGGGTTGGTTGTTTGATGTCCAAAATCGATTCGGAATGACATTACCTTTTTTAGATTTTAAAATACCTTTACTAATACTCGGCCATTGAGGAACCCAGAACTTCAACACATAGCAGAAAACAGAGCTTAACGACTAAAAGATAGCTACATTGCCAAACTCGTACCTCGAGCACAAAGTAGCCGAGAAGCAGCAAGGAAACCGATCGTTGAAAGAGGGATTTCCAGCTGACAGAGAGCGAGAGCTCGGGAGAGAAGAAATCGCCGAGAGTAGAAGGTGTCGGCTATAGTGGCTTAAATGAAATTTGAACCCTTTCCATTTTCTTTAAATACCGGTCTCAAACCTCCATTATTACAACTTTGCCACTCAACCTAGTTTAAAACCACATGTAATTAATTAAGCTTGGCATAAAATTCTAAACCGTGAAGATTGAATAACCATGGCCGTTAATTAAGTTAGGGAGTCACCTGGTTGAAGTTGTCGGGTGTTACAAGTTTCCTTATGAGTTCTGGTAGATTTGAGGATAGTTTAGAATGAAGCTTAACTAATACTCTGTCTACGGCTATAGGTTTGAGCAAAACTCGAAGTAGTTTGCAACCAAGCTTTTCCAGGAAAGCAGGTAAGTAGAGTATGTGTGTGCCTTCGGGTCTACATCACGAATGTAACAACCCCGAGAGGGATCGTCGCATAAACCATATCTTTCTTAATTATTTACTTTTATTACTCACACGTGATTCATTATTAGTGGTGTATTTGATTTTTTTTTGAAACATAATTTAACTCAAGATGTCATAGGCGATTTTCTAAGCCTCAACCGGCAAAGGGAAAACATTACGCATCTGCCGGCGGGCAGTGCAATGTGTATCGGCTAGTGAAGGAAGACTTTAAGCTTTAGACTGCATCTACCGATAGAGGAACAATCCACATCTACCAGTCCCTAGACGACAAAACCGTGTTTATACCATCCGGTGAAGAAACTCTCTACATCATCCGATGAAATAAGGGAACATCGTCCGATGGACATGTGCTCCTCACGTGCATAATTAAAACATGACCCGGTCACTAAACGACAAAGAAACCCTCACATCATCCGGTATCTAGACGACAAACTATACTTACGTCTTCCGATAGCTTAACGTTCTTCATCTGCCGATCACTAACGACAAAACAGCACTTCCATCATCCGATGGCTTAAACACTCTACATCTGCCGATCGCTAGACGACAAGATAGCACTTCCATCATCCGATGGCTTAAACACTCTACAGCTGCCGATCGCTAGACGACAAAATAGCACTTCCATCATCCGATGGCTTAAACACTCTACATTTGCCGATCGCTAGACGACAAAATAGCACTTCTATCATCCGATGGCTCAAACACTCTACATCTGCCGATCGCTAGACGACAAAACAACACTTCCATCATCCGATGGCTTAAACTCTCTACATCTGCCGATGACGTCAGCCGGATGATTTCCTTATCCAGCTTCTATCACACGGCAGCAAACACCATAATCATCAAACAACCTCATCCATATAACATACCATAACTCACCCGAATCTTAACTCAGTAACTATAAACCTCAATGAGTAGGATCATAAACTCATCCAAAATACGCATAGCGAAGGCTTAAGCAAAAAAAAACCATTCAATAATCCTTAAAATCGTATTCAGATTCTAAAGACAAACCATTCAAATCCGAATCTCATTGTTATAAGAAATTCTGTTCTACTTAGTCATCTGTTTATCATAAACTTTTCTAACTAACTATGAGCATAACCAGGGAGCTTAATCGCCTATCCAACCTTGCACTGTCACACTGAGCATCCTCCAGCAACCAGCTTTAAACGTTCTCTTGGAATTGGGAATCCTCTCCTATTAACTCTTCATCTACATCATAAGGTTCAACTATAAGCCTAATGCTTAGTAAGGAATGCAACAATAATATGAATGCATGAATGCATAATTCAGAGAAATACATGGTCATAAGTCTTTCTTGTGATAACATCATCCATAATCATGAATCATAATCATCATTCGTAATCATTGTTCATAATCATTGTTCATAATCATTGTATCAGTGAGTTGATCATGGTCCCTACTGCGGGTCGTTTCATGTGTCCTTCTTTGGACTGTGACATACGCCGAACCGCCCCCAACCCTCACTCAACCACGTTGCAGGGATTTTATCATCTTATCTTGTTCAGAGAAAACATGCTTTAAAACATTTTCATGTGCATAAAACATTGATAATGCATGAACATGAGAATTCTTACTCATTCAGGCTACAGAACAGAACATTCATCCAGTATGAAAACTTACCATTAAACTAAACGTCAACATAAGTACTAGACTGTAGCATAATAACCTCTAATCGTCATATCAGTTACTATCTAGCATCCTTGTGATGTAGGGCCCTATTGGCCGGAAATCCTATACATTCACGTACTTGGTGTCCTTAGCAATGAGAGCTCCTTTCTTTAGACTTCTTTACCTAAAACATTACATTACAGAGTGTAATCATAATCATTGTTCATAATCATTGTTCATAATCATTGTTCATAATCATTGTTCATAATCATTGTTCATAATCATTGTTCATAATCATTGTTCATAATCATTGTTCATAATCATTGTTCATAATCATTGTTCATAATCATTGTTCATAATCATTGTTCATAATCATTGTTCATAATCATTGTTCATAATCATTGTTCATAATCATTGTTCATAATCATTGTTCATAATCATTGTTCATAATCATTGTTCATAATCATTGTTCATAATCATTGTTCATAATCATTGTTCATAATCATTGTTCATAATCATTGTTCATAATCATTGTTCATAATCATTGTTCATAATCATTGTTCATAATCATTGTTCATAATCATTGTTCATAATCATTGTTCATAATCATTGTTCATAATCATTGTTCATAATCATTGTTCATAATCATTGTTCATAATCATTGTTCATAATCATTGTTCATAATCATTGTTCATAATCATTGTTCATAATCATTGTTCATAATCATTGTTCATAATCATTGTTCATAATCATTGTTCATAATCATTGTTCATAATCATTGTTCATAATCATTGTTCATAATCATTGTTCATAATCATTGTTCATAATCATTGTTCATAATCATTGTTCATAATCATTGTTCATAATCATTGTTCATAATCATTGTTCATAATCATTGTTCATAATCATTGTTCATAATCATTGTTCATAATCATTGTTCATAATCATTGTTCATAATCATTGTTCATAATCATTGTTCATAATCATTGTTCATAATCATTGTTCATAATCATTGTTCATAATCATTGTTCATAATCATTGTTCATAATCATTGTTCATAATCATTGTTCATAATCATTGTTCATAATCATTGTTCATAATCATTGTTCATAATCATTGTTCATAATCATTGTTCATAATCATTGTTCATAATCATTGTTCATAATCATTGTTCATAATCATTGTTCATAATCATTGTTCATAATCATTGTAACGACCCTCAAACTTATTCCTAATCTCCCGTATAAATTTTTCTTTTGAAGCCTCTAATCAATTAAAAACATCCTCGAAAACCTTTAAAGAAAATTCATTTATCATACAAAAACAGTTTACATAAAACCACTCAACCTTCTATCATTCCTCAATTTATCAATTCCTAACATCTTCACAATATCATTTCTATCTCCATTTCAATTATACATTTACATAAACTTTCCAAACATTCATACGTTCTCGTAACTCTACCCAAATCCGACTCTAAACACGATTAAAATGAAGTACATTTTCACGAAAACAAACTGCATGGTTCCGTTTAAAAGTGTGACATATCCTCCTGTTTACAAAATCACCAAGCAGTTCATTAAATCCAAATAAAACCTTAACAAACGTTTTATAAAACAAATCTAACTAAACAGAATTAAACACCCTAAAACGTACCAACTACCAATTAAACTAAAAGCATTCCCATAACGTTAAATTAATGATTTAAACAAAACATTTGAAAGATCAACGTAAAAATCTAACACCTAATCAGAACCAAACATCCTAATATGTTCGACTATACAAATTTATCTAACTAATCCATCATTCACCCAGAATATCTCAATACCCTCAAAATACATACGTAATCCCCACGGGTCGGTTAAGCATCGACTGCGCCAGCGCACTCCCACGGGTATCCTTCTTCAACCAGCGTGATCATCTAACAGAGGAATGTCTTCCTCACCTGTTTCGGGTTCACCTACACCATAAGGACGCCTATGAGAATAAATCTCAGTAAATTCTACGTAAATGATAATGCATGAACATGTATATGCAATTTTTATAAATTTCTGTGCATTCGATTCATTTATCATATCGTACCTTCATTTCATTTATTAGATAGTCGTCACATTTTTCAGTTCATACATTCATTCATTCATCATATAGTCGTCTCATTTTTCAGTTCATACATTCATTCATTCATCATATAGTCGTCTCATTTTTCAGTTCATACATTCCTTCATTATCATATCATGCGTTCATTTCATTTATCATATCATGCGTTCATTTCATTTATCATGTCATACTTTCATTTTTCATATCATGCATTCATTTCATTTATCATGTCATACATTCATTTATCATATCATGCATTCATTTATCATATAGTCATCTCATGTAAGTCGTCTCATGTAAGTCATCATAGTCATCTCATATTAGTCGTCTCATTTAAGTCGTCATAGTCATCTCGTATTAGTCGTCATAGTCATCTCATATTAGTCGTCTCAATTCATGTCATCACATTTCCTTTACTTTCGTTCATTTCTTTCACTTTACTTTCATTCGTTTCTTTTCGTGAACTCATGCTTAAATTCATTTTTCATGACTTTTATAAAACAGTGATGCATGACAGTAAAAGCATAACATAAACATACAAAGTGCATACCATCAAACAATACAAGCATAACCTATAAAGGCCTAATCCTAAACTACCCAACCAAAGCGAATAAACATACATAACTCCAAATATCCTCGACAACAAAACACGACATATGGTGTAGGCCTATCGGCCACAGCAAGTCACGAGAACTTACCTCGTGTCCGTCGCAACTCTAGTTCTGTCCACGAGCGTTGTTCACCTATGCAATTTTCATCAATTTGTCGTTAATACGAGCTTAAACGATTTAATGTTCAAAACTAACAAAATTCTTAACTAAGGAATTTCCTAAAGCTTTAACTCAACTAAAACCTAACCAAACGGACCACCAATTTGGGTTCGGTAAAAACCGACCCGAAACTTCGAACGCGCGTAACTTTCGCGTCGGTTATCGGAATCGAACGATTCCAGCGGCCACGCGCTCCTCTAATAACCTATTTTAATCTGCCAAAAGGAATTTTAAAACAATCGACCGTAGCTAGGTCAATTGCAGCAAAACCCGAATCTGCCCTAAACCGGGAATTTCACCATTTTCGGTTTTTCATCAATTCTCCCCAATTTCTTCACCAATCAACCACAATTAGCCTCAATTAGCATAAACCAATCGAAAACCCGAGGCTTCACACCGAAAACCGAAGTGCCCTAAATCGGAGCCCTCTGATTTTCGATCAAATTGAGCTCCACACTGTCAATCAACCATAACCGGTGCAAGGGTCGGCAAACCCACGCCGGAAGGGACCAAAATTGGCCGGCGATCGGAGCCAAAACCGGCTCGTCACACACAGCCCCAAACCGAACCGAAAAGAGTAAAAGCCGAGCCTTACCTTCGGTTCGTGCGCGGAGGCGGGCCGGAAACCGTCTGTCGCCGCCGTCTGGCCGGAGAAGGTCGGAGCTCGCCGGTGAACACGGCGCCGCGTCGCCGTTCTTCTCCCTCTTCCCTGCCCTGTCTCCGTTCGCGGGGAGCTCGAACACAAAACAACATTTCTGTTGTTTTGTGTTTTATTAAAATAAACATAATAATAATAATAATAATAATAATAATAATAATAATAATAATAATACTCTATTTTATTGAACATCACTACCTCTCGTGTTTTCAACTATTTCGAATTTCTTATTTCGCCAATAAATCCAACTTATTATCTGGGTTCTATTAAAACTGTCCGTTCGCAAATCGGACCTTGTTTACTATTTTTACCAAAACGTCATTTACGTTACGAAAAGCGTATTTACTCGGAATACAGCGTGATTATTCCGAAAATTCCCAAAATTTCCTTAAAATTCTAATTACTCGTTAGGATCGTAATGACGTTTCTTTTTCGTAAAACGGACCTGATTTGACATATTTACAAAAATGTCATCCAATAATATAATAATATTCTTAAAAATCCGTACGAGCCGGATATTACATTCTACCCTCCTTATTTAGAATTTTGTCCACAAAATTTGCCATAGCTTATAGTCCTTGATATTAACGTCTCTTGTCTTGTGGCATTTGGAATCTGTACGTATGTGTACGACTGCGGGGCAAACCTCGGGTTGCGGGGTTGATGGATCCCGGACTCGAGTATAGGCGAATCCCGGGTCGTAAAAGAGGGGGTCGTAACAATCCCACATCGCTTGGGGAAGTATATGGAAATGAAACATATGTAAAGGGACCCTCCCAACATAGCAAGACGCGTTTTGGAGCTCAATTGACGACGGATCCCATAAGAACTCCGAAGTTAAGAGGGCTTCGGCGAGAGTAATTCCAGGTTGGGTGACCTTCCGGGAAGTGCTCTCGCCAAACAAAGCCGTGAGGGGAGGATATTGGGCTGCGGCCCAATCCCTGGAGCGGACAATATCTTGCTGGGAACGGGGTCGTTACAAATGGTATCAGAGCCTGTACCCAACCGGAAATGTGGCCAACGAGGACGTTGTGCCCCCGAGGGGGGGTGATTGTGATGACCCGAATGGAATCTGTACGTATGTGTACGACTGCGGGGCAAACCTCGGGTTGCGGGGTTGATGGATCCCGGACTCGAGTATAGGCGAATCCCGGGTCGTAAAAGAGGGGGTCGTCACAATCCCACATCGCTTGGGGAAGTATATGGAAATGAAACATATGTAAAGGGACCCTCCCAACATAGCAAGACGCGTTTTGGAGCTCAATTGACGACGGATCCCATAAGAACTCCGAAGTTAAGAGGGCTTCGGCGAGAGTAATTCCAGGTTGGGTGACCTTCCGGGAAGTGCTCTCGCCAAACAAAGCCGTGAGGGGAGGATATTGGGCTGCGGCCCAATCCCCAGAGCGGACAATATCTTGCTGGGAACAGGGGTCGTTACACAGACCTCGGGCACAGAGTAGTCGAGTAGTGGCAGAGAAAACCGATCGTCGAAGAGAGTATGCTGAAAGCAGAGAGCAAGAGCTCGGGAGAGAAGAAATCGCCGAAGAGGAAGGTGTCGGCTACAGTGGTTTAAATGAGGTTTAAAACATTTTCTTTTTCTTTATATACTGGTCATCACCCTCCATTATTACAACTTTGCCACCCAACCTAGTTTAATTCCACATGAAATTAGTTATTCTTGGTATAAAACTCTAAACCGTGAAGATTGAATATTCATGACTGTTAATACAGTTAAGGAGTCACCTGGTTGAAGTTGTCGGGTGTTACAACGAAACAGTAGGTTTATGTTTGTTTGAATGTTTTCGGTATGTCATGAATCATGTTTTGGAAAGAACACGAAAATGAATTTACATGTAATGGCATGGCAAGGTATGAACAGAATGTAAGAGATCAGCTGTTAAGGGAACTAATCCGCCCCTTAATCGATGAAGAGGATTTATAACTTTGAAAAAATTGATCTGCTTCCCAATGGAATTTAGGATCATATCAGCTGTTAAGGGAACTAATTCGCCCATTAATTTATGAAGAGGATGTATGACTTTGGAAAAAATGATCCAACTCCCAATGGAACAGAGGGATCAGATCAGGGAAAGAACGTGAATGCAACTGAGACGTGAAAGTAGAAACTGCATGACTAGGATTTATGTTTCAGCATATCATTTCATTATTTCTTTAGTTACTTAGCATTAGGCTAATAGATGAGTTTTGTGATGTAGGTGAAGAATTTCCAGCAGGTGTGTTCTCCGAGTATGTTGAGAACTAGGCTGGTTGGAGGAGTACATTCATGCTTCGACTTGACAATCTGATGGGGCGGTTTAACTAATGTCAGTAGGTGTGAAAGTTTAGTTGACAATGGTTCAGTTTAAGTATGCTGAGAATGTTTGTGACAATTAGAGTTTAATATTTTGGTAATTTTGGAGCTTTTCTGATTATGAAAAACACGATTTGGTTTTTGTTGTAGATTGTTATTCTAGATTTATAAAGTTGTGGATTTATGTTGTTTTGAATAGCTGCTGTTAGAATTTACAAGTTCTTTTAGTTGGCAGAGTTGTCTGTTTGTTTAGAGTGTTACTGTTCACCGGTGGATGTAGTCTATCAGTGGATGTAATCTACCGGTGGATGTAGTCTATCGGTGGATGTAGTCTATTGACGGATGTTGTCGAAGGGTAGACGTGAGTAATGAGTTTTGTCGTTTTATGATCGGTGGATGTGAGTAATAGGTTTTGTCGTTTTATGATCGGTGGACGTGAGTATTAGGTTTTTGTCGTTTTATGACCGGTGGATGTGAGCGTAGATGTGAGTAATAGAGTTTGTCGTTTTGTGATTGGTGGACGTTTCATTCGACTGACGTGAGCGGTCGGTGTTCGTTGTAGTAGACGTATTCTGTCTCTACGTCCACCGCCAAGATTATTTGTTTCTGCTTCTGCCGCTACCACTGTTTAGCGGTGGATGCTTTTTGTTTCTATTTCTATCGCTGGAACTGTCCAGCGGTGGACGTGTTCTGTTTGGTTTTGTTTTCTTTCAACCAATTTTCTTTAATATTTTAATTAATTAATAAATGTTGTTTTACACAAATTAATTTCTGCTGCAAGTTTTTAACATTTGAAGGGTCAAACTTTGACCATTGAGTGAAATTTTGAAATTTTCTCAGAATGTCATAGTGTGGTTTAGTATTATGAGTAGCGAACCGGGTTTATATAATTCGGGGTGTTACAAGACCGGCGATCGAGATGTGAAGTTGAAAGTCTTCAATGGAATGAGTTGTGCTACAATGTTATAGCAGGAGCTCGAAACTAAATGATGGTTTCTTTTCGTAAGGAATAGGAATATGATTGAAGTTAAAGTGGCGATACACCAATGTGAATAATGAGCGAATAGTTGGGTGCAAAGTTAGGTGAGGTCAAAATTTAGAAAGGCGAACTATGAGGTGCAGGGTTAAGTAAAGTAAGTAAAGTCAAGAGATGTAGGAATGGTCATTTTTCGAGAAGTGATTAGGAGCACCTTGAGATTTAGCATGGCAGCTTGGTAACAGAAATGATAGAAGGTAGAGTTTGGGTAAGTAAATTGAGGAATAACTAAGCTCAAATTTTGAGGACAAAAATTTTGTAAGGAGAGTGGATTGTAACACCCAGGAATTTCCTATATAGCACGTATGCCTTGGATTAGACGGTTAGGGTAGTTTATGGTTAAGTGGTTAGGGTAGTTTATGGTTTAGTGGTTAAGTGATAAAGAGATTAGAAGTAAGTAATGAAAAGAGAAGGAAAAGGAGTTTTGACAAGTCAAAACTATTAAAAGTGAAGAAAAGTCAAAATTTGTATCAACCAATAGAAAGTTAGTAAATAAGTGAAATAAAATTTAAAAGAAAAAGTAAAGATATAAAAGGTTAGAAGATGAAACTTTCAACGTGGGAGGAGTGAAAATAAAGGAGGGGGTTATTTTGAATTTAAGGGAATTTAGTGGAAGAAACAAAAAGTGGGAAAAAATGTTAAGTTAAAAAGGTAAAATTGTAAACTTTTATTCATCTTCTTCCCCTTTCTTTCTCTCCACGAACCATCCATCCATCGAATCCCCTTCCTCCTTTTTTCCATAGCTTTTTCAAGGATTTCAAGGTAAAATCGAATGGGTTTTTGTTTTTATACATTTAGGTGTTGAAATGTTGAGTTTTAAGTGAGATTTGGAGGGATTTGGTTAGGGTTTGGAAAACCCTAACCATGAATTTCGAAAATTGGTTTCTTTGGTTAGTTTTCTTCCTAATTGTTAGTTTAAACCCTTAATGAGTTAGTTTAGGTTGATTTTAGGGATAGATGGGAGATTAGAAAGGAGTATGGAAAAAACCTGTTTTGTGGAGTTAGAGGGCCGAATCTGTTTTGTGCATTTCGGGTTGGTCAAATTACTTGGATGGTTAATTTGAGTGTTTCAATAGATAGTAGACGTTAGAAGTTTACAGATTGAGGTGGCACGTTAAAATCCGTTGAAAAATGAGTGAGTTATGGCCGTTTGAAGTTGGACGCTAAAAAGAGTGAGATTGTAACACCCGAGATTTTTTTTTCTATAACGCATATAGGCCTAAGAGTAATTGTTTAGAGGGATTAAGGTTTAGAAATAATGAAAAAAAAAGAAGAATGAAGTTGACAAATAAAATAAGGATAGGTTTGAAATGTTGAAGAAAAGTCAAAAGTATCTAACAACCAATAGGAAAGAAGAGTTTGTGATGAAAATGAAATATAAAATAAGGGATTAAAAAAAGTGGTTCACGTTGGAAAAGTTGAAGGAGAAGGAAGTTTGAAAATTCAAAAGCAAAAAGGTGTGAGAAAAGTCAAATTGTGGGAGGTTGACAATTCAAAGTTTGACTAACCAATGAGAATTAAGTAAAAACAATAGAAAAGTGGAAGTTTGACTAACCAATGAGAATTAAGTAAAAACAATAGAAAAGTGGTGTTTTGTTGTGGCTTTGGCGTTGGAAATACAAAGGAGGAAAAAAGTGGGTTTAATTGCAATTTAAGAAGATTTTGGGAAGGAAATCAAAAGTGGAAAAATTGGTGATATTAAAATGCAAATAAGGTGAGATTTTCTTCATTTTCTTCTTCCTTTCTTCTCTCCCACGAACCAGCTCTTCCACCGATGCCTCTCCCTCTCTTTGCTTCAATTTATCAAGGCATTCTAAGGTAAAACTTTATGGGTTTTGGTGTGTGTACAATAGGATGAAGTTTGGTGGTGTTTTTAGAGTGTTTTGTGAGGGATTGCATAGGGTTTGAAAACCCTAAATGGTGAACTCCGAAAATTGAGTTTAAGGGTTGGTTTTCTTTCTAGATTTGATCATTTAATTGTTGGATAGATTGATTTAGGTTGTTGGAGTGATTAGATTATGATTTGAAGTTTAAATGCACAAAACCGATTTTAGGCATAAAGTGCATCGATTCTATTTGCTGGATTTTGAGTTGGCTAAGGTGTTTGTTTAATTGATTTAAGTGTTTTAATGGATAGTAGACGTGTAGAGGTTTCCGAGTTGGGGTGGCACATTGAAATCCGTTGAAAAACGAGGAAGTTATGACTGTTTGAAGTTTGACGGTCAATTTGGGGTAAAAATCGGGTTTAGGTGTTTAATTGTGGGTTAGTTTTAGGTTTAAGAATATTTTTAGATTGTATTGATAACCTATTAAGCTAAGTTCCGTTATTTTAGGTCGTCGAACAAAGGAATCGATTGATAGTAGTGTGCAAGCGAAGGCCGAGCATCCAGGTAAGTAGCGGAGTGTATATGTTTTGCCTTCGGGCCTACACCACGGAACGGTAGGACATTGTTTGCTTGTTTGGTTGTTTTGTTTTAATTTGGTTGCTTGTTTTGGTTTTGATTAAGCATGTTTTGTGTTGGTTAAGCATTAGTGGCATACGCATGGTTTTGAAAGTGGTCTGTTGGCGGTGGCTCCTCGTCGCGAAGTAGTGTCTGAAATGTGGCAAGCTTCGGGAGGTTTCCACAAAAGCTCTGTAGTGGCTCCTTGTCGCGAAGTAGTGTCTGAAATATGGCAAGCTTCGGGAGGTTCTGCAAGAGACACCTAACTGTGTATACGTAAGACGTTGTGTGATAGTTGGTTAAAGTGTAAGGCACTTCGGTGCGGGCAACTAATGCAGCCTTTCGGGTGCGGGCAACTAGCATTGTGTGGTCGTGTTGTTGTGTTGTGTTGAGTCGGTTTGTTGAGTTGCCTTGGAGTGTGGTGTTATGTTGTCGTGTTGGGTAATGTTGTGTTGCGTTGTAGTGCTGAGTGGTGTTGTGTTGTTATGTTAGGGTTGTGTGCGGTTGTGTGTGCATTGTGCTTGTTTATATTTGTTATCCCTACTTGCTAAGCGTAAGCTTACGTGTGTGTGTGTGTGTTCTGTGGTGTAGGTGACGACTGGAGTACAAGTTAGAGCTACTAGAAAAGCTGGGATTGGGACGCAGTCGTTGATGTACGTTGTATGCCGGTGCGGGCAGTTGTCGGGGCGCCTCGACCATGGTCTTCAGGAGTGTGGGCTTTGTATTTTAATAGTATTGTAAATGTCTGTTTGTGGAATTATTGGAAATGCGTAATGTTTTTGGTTGACAGTTATGAGATAGCTATGTGTCAGGGTGATGTTTTGCTAGTTAGGGATGTTAGTATTTTATAGTTTCCTATTTACTGTTGTTTGGAGGTTTTTATATGTAGGATTGTTGAGTGGATAGTTGAGGAAGAATATTCTGGTTGGGAATTGGTTTGTGTGCAGGTACCTAGCATTTTGGAGGCACCATTTTCAGGTGTTACTTTGCCGAAATTTTCGGGAAGGACGCCGTGGTGCTGAAAGGTTAGGGGTAAGGGAATTGATGTGTCTAGGCAGCTAGGTATGAAGTAAGAGAGTTTCGGGAGTTTAGTTTTAAATTCAGCTGTGTAAGTTCCTTTTATGTTTGGGAGTCAGTTTTAACGTGGGATTGGTTAGCGAAGTAGCGCTCCGAGCCAGGGTGGGTTCGGGGGCGTTACAGAGATAATCGGGTTTTAAGTTTTGAATTGTTTAGTTGGTTGAATTTTAGTTAGTTTTGAGTTTAAGATTTCCTTAGACTTTTCTAGAATAATTGCTAAGTTATTTTTCTATTTGTTAGGTTGTCGAGCGAATAGTTTGGTTGGACAAAGTGAACAATCGAGTGCCGAGCAGCCAGGTAAGTAGTGGTTGCTATCCTTTCGCCTTAGAGCCTACGCCATAGAACGGTAGGTTTAATGGTTATTTATTTCGTGTTGTGTTGTGTTGCATATTCGTTTGACATGCATCATGGTTTTTATACGAGTTTCTTGCATAGTGTGATGGTGAGCGTGAAATGTAATCAGATAAAGTAAATTGAAATATGCATCTTGATTAGTGTACCTTGTCGGGATTACGTGCTGGAGTGTAGCACCCCAAAGGGAACTCTATGAGAGATGACCGGCTAAAATATGCATTTGGATTAGTGTGCCTTGTCGGGATTACGTGCTGGAGTGTAGCACCCCAAAGGGAACTCTATGAGAGATGACCGGCTAAAATACGTAAAAGTCGAGAGTATGAATTCCTAGACGGTTATAGGATTCTACGATCGACGAGGGAGATCATGTATGGCCATCCTAGACGGTTATGGGATGAGAGCTGTCTGGTCTTGCTCTGGTGGTTCTGAGTGTGGCCGTTCTAGACGGTTATAGGATGTGTGCCTACTCAAATCACACTGCTTATGAAATGATTAAAGCAATGAACAGAAAATAAGCACAACTGAGTGTTAGAAACTGCATGTGTTAGATTTGATTGCATTGTGTTGTCGCATTTGTTATTCCCTACTTGCTAAGCATTAGGCTTACATTTTGTGTTCTATGGTGTAGGTAACGACAGGAGTTCAGGTGAGCTAGTTGATGGAGCCCAGGAGTAGGGGCAGTCGGTGATTTACGAGGAATGCCGGTGCAGGCACTTGTCGGGGCGTCTCGACCATGGTCTTCGGGATGTATGTGGGATTTGGTATTTTGGGTTGTTTTGTTGGATTGTTTTGTTGTGTAAATAAAGATAATTTTACAATGTTGTGAATTTGGTTAGTAACTGTTTGGAAATGTTTTAAATGGTCTTTACAAATGGGTAAATTTATAGGTTTTTGGGTTTTGGAAATTATAAGCGTCATGCCGCTCGTTTTGGTTTTAAAATAAACAACGTCAGGTTTATTTTCTCTATTTTTTATTAACCGTTTTAAGTCGGTTTTCTGAGATTTTTACGGGGCACGGAGTCGGGAGTGTCGGGAATGTGTGGTTAAATTTTCAGGTGATTTGGAGGTGTTTGACTCGAAGAAAATTGAAGAAAAGTGGGAAAAGGTCGAAATGTGGGCATTTTTGGCCGAAGTGACCCGAGGAGGCTTGATCGATCGGGCGCTAGGCACCGATCGATCTGCCACGGGGCACACGGTGCGCGCGCAGCGCACGGCGCCCAGCGCCAATTTTTTTTTAATTTTTTTTAATTTCCTATTTCTACTATGTTTTAACTCGATATTTTCTGACATATTTGAAATGTATTTTGGGCACGTTTTCCAACATTTTTTGAGGGTTCGAGGAACTCAAAAATCGAGTAAAAAATTTTTATCAAAAATTATTTTAAACGTCGTTTTAAACGCAGGATAGCTTAGCAAAGTAACGCACCGAGCCGGGGCGGGTTTGGGGGCGTTACACCTTCATTTTCTCTAACAAAAGATTGTTGAGAGGACAAAATGCCATATATAAGAGAGGGAAATAAGAGAGCTAACCTTGTATTCTTGCCGTATTCATGCTTCATGATTTGGTCAAATAAAAGTTTTCCAAAATCAAAAGATATTGAATTTCCAATTTTGAACAGTAAGGCTGCCATTGTCTTGTTAACTGCAGTTCCATGAGATGTTGGCATCCAGTTTCTCATGGAAATTTTATGCAGAATCTCATACTTAACTGTAAGTTGTGAAGCTGAGAAATCGTTACCATGGGGCCAGATGTGTCTGACACCCGCAGTGACATAAAAAATTATCTTGTTGTAATCCGGCACAAACTTATCAGAATCAGACATCTTTAGGCACAAATATTCATTAATAACAGAAGGGGTAAAATTAAATGTATGTCCTCTAACATATACTCGGCCAAAACTAGGATGAGCTGGATTTTTCACATCAGAATCCAGATTGCAATATAATTCGAGAATAACTTTTCAGACAAAAGGTTTAATATCTCTAAAAGTTTTTTCCAATCCAATACTCATCAGATGATAAATTACTGCTTCACACTGAGTAAAATCTCCTTCGTGTATTTTCCTTTCAGGCCAAATAGTTTTTTTTTAAAAGCTAGGTCAATGGTTAGCATGAATTCTAGATTTAAAATCTTCAGCAGGAACTTTATCAGAAGACTTACAGGTGTTCATGCTTGACTCACCCCGAGTGGTTGTTTTGGAGCGAGAGGAGTCCTTAATTGGTGGACTTATGCTGGATTTCTGCCTTTTGGATTTTGGAGCTTTGGAAGGACTTGATTTTGGCGGTAACTCATCCATAATAATCCTTCGAGTTTTTGAACCAGGGGGCTTGGACGATTTTGGAGTAGTGGATTTTGAGGATTTCGGAGCAGAGTACTTAGCTGACCTGGGAGCAGTAATCCTGGAGGATTTTCTTCTAGAAATTGACTGAATGTTCCGGGTCGATTTCTTTGGAGATGTTTCAATCAACTCGTCTTCATTATCTGCATCAATTTCAACGACATCTTCTTGCATCCAAGAGCTATCTGACGAAGTTTCTTTTTCAACTCTTGGCCTTTTTCCTTTCGAGGCTGGAGTAACTTTGGATTCTTTTGGTGCCTTGGGAGGCACTGAGCTAATTTTAAACTTATCTCTGCTGGTTTTTTGAAATCTTCGTTTAATCCCTGAAGAATCTATCTGAGTAATAGGAATAGCACCTTCTGTGATTTTTGATTTTTCCTTTTTGGAAATAGAATGATTTGCAGACCGCGAGAGCGAAGAATACACCACCATTGCCGATTTTGTGCTCGATAAATTCTCAGAGACAGGCACTGGAACACTGCCTGTATACTTCTCATCTGAAACTTCTTCTATGATCACCATTGTGAAGAGAACAATAGAAAGCCCTAGACAATCGATTTGCAGAAGAAGAAGTAGAAAGAGAGTACGCTTGAAAATCGTTAATTTTGAAATATATCAACCACCGTCCATAAATAGCCGTCAAATCCCAGAATAAAGAGAAAATCCAATATTTGTAGGATATTTTCGAAAAATAAATCCGAAAGTTACCATAAATCATATATTCAATCTCTCATAAATCTTTGAAAAATAATTCTAATCTCTGCAAGATGGGAAAATAAACCCAATAGAATAATGTTGTTCTAATCTTCATCGAAAATAAACTTCCAAATTTTCATAAGAATAGTAAGAATTTCTCATGTCACACACGGTGTTATTCCATAGAATCAGCATAGTATCAGAAAGAATTATTTTCAGCATAAGGTGAGCATAGACACAGTAGATTGCCCCAATAAAAATAAAAACAAATGCCTAATGCAAGTGGCGATTTTTTTTTTAAATAAATGAAAGCAATAACCAACTTACATAACACAGAGGCCTAGGGCAGACCTCAGCTCTTCAAACCTTACACCATCCAATGTCTTGGTGAAAATATCAGCAATTTGTTTTTCGGTCACCATATGCTCCAAATTAATAATTTTGTCCTCCATAAGGGAGCGAATAAAATGTGTCGTATATTGATATGCTTTGTTCGAGAATGCTAAACAGGATTTTTAGAAATATTGATGGCACTCATATTATCACAATAGAGTGTCATGACACCCTGTGTGACACCATAGTCTTTCATCATTTGTTTCATCCAAAGAAGTTGAGTACAGCTGCTATCTCCTGCAATATACTCTGCCTCGGCAATAGACAAAGAAATAGAATTCTGCTTTTTGCTGAACCATGATACTAAGTTATGTCCCACATAAAAACATCTACCAGAAGTGCTTTTTCGATCATCAGAACTACCTGCTCAGTCAGCATCACAATAACCCACCAGATTTGCATTAGAGTCGAATGAATACCATATGTCATAGTCGGTTGTTCCGCTCACATATTAGAGAATCCACTTGATTGACACGAGTGTGACTCCCTCGGATTTGCTTGAAATCGAGCGCATAAACCCACGCTATAACACATATCTGGTCAGCTGGCAGTTAGATACAGGAGACTTCCAATCATACTTCTATATAGACGTGGATCGACAGCAATTCTCTTTTCATCTTTGGAGAGTTTCTCATGTGTCCCAGTGGGTGTTCTACTCAGTCGTGCATTCTCGAGCTTAAACTTTTTCAATAAATTCTTTGCATATTTGACTTGAGAGATAAAAATATCATTATTCTCTTGTTGAATTTGAAGTCCAAGGAAAAAATTGAGTTCTCCAACCATACTCATCTCAAATTCGCCAGTCATTTGTGTAGCGACCCTTACCCGTACCCTAGTTTTCCCGTACAAATTTTTCATTTTCTTATTCACTTAATGCGTATAAACTGTAAACCTGACTTTTGTGCGGAAATAACACTTTAAAAATCGAAATTGAAATTGTTAACGGCGTTGGAAATTTTCTTTGAAAACTATCTAAAATAAACTTAAAAACATTAACTAAACCTTTAATTATTTAAAAGAAAACAATAAAATATAAATTCTTTTTTTTTTATAAAAAGGCATGTTCTGCCATCTTTGGCAGAACAAGTGGCGATTGCTCATAGTGAGCAATCGCCAATAGGCGATTGGTATTTCGCCCAGCGATCGCCAGGCAATAGGTGGCGATTATTCGCCACCTTCTCTGGATTTCTCCAGAGAATGGTGAACTCCCTTGGCGAATAATCCCTTCCTTCAGGCGATTATTCGCCAACGCCTCTGGATTTTTAATCCCAGAGGCTGCTTATCCTTATCCTTTCACATTCATACCCTGCACACACACTCTTATTTTACACACAACACATCCTCACCCACCTTCCACGTTACCAATTACCTATACATCGATTCAAAATACATTTAAAACGTTACCAATTTCTCAAAATAAACCGCATGGATCCATTTGAAAATTTAACATTTCCCACTGTTTGAAAAGCATCAAAAGTTCAACAAAATACTATCCAAACCAAAACATCCTAAAATATTAACTATACAATTCACCTATTCTTCATCTATCAAATCCCAAAATATTACCTACGTCCCCACGGGTCAAAATCACGCTCCGACTGCCAGCGCACTCCCGCGAGCCATCTTCCCTCAACGTGCTCATACTTCAGGCGGAGGGACATCATCCTCACCTGTCTCGAAATCACCTACACCATAAAGACACCTATGAGATAAAAATCTCAGTAAGCCCTACGTAAATGCTAATGCATGATCAAGTATACTCTGTACTATGAAAACCGTCCATGTCCATGCATATATCCGTACGTGTCAGTCTATGGTTATCGGAAACGCTCGACAGATGGATAGGGCACGTCAAGCGATTAGACAGCCCACATCATCTGAAGGGAGGGAAACCCGCTCACCACGGAACGCCAGGTCTGAACCTCATCCCCGATAACCCCATGTCATGGTTGTTTACTGTGATACTTTACTTGCCTTTACATGCATGTTCTTTTCATGAAATCCGTGCGTAAATTCATTTTCATGTCGTTTTTAAAACCGTGATGCATGAATAGTTCAAATATAACATAAAGTAAACAATCACATATGTACCATCAAGACGATAAATAAACAACATGTATAAACAACTAAATCTAACTACCCGAATCCCCAAAACAATTTAAACAAACAATCCTCAAGGTTCCTCGAGACGACTTTGACATGTGGTGTAGGCCTATCGGCCAGAGTAAGTCACGAGAACTTACCTCGCGTCGTTGCACACCGAGCTCCGTCCACGAGCGTTTGTTCACCTATACATTTCACAATATACGACATTAAATCGAGTCTAAATCATCAAACTCCAAAATTTGCTAACTCCTAACTAAAGAAAAATCTCCTAAACATTATTTTAGTTCGTTGAGGCATTTCGTCGAGCAATTCGCGCTCGACATTACAAAAGCTCCATTAATGGAGGTTTTTAAGCTCCAACTTAACCAAAAACTCAAATACACCTCAACAAACCGACGAACTAAGGTCCGATACTCATGAATACGTCCATTAGAGGCATAACTAAGCTCAACCTATCAATTTCAAACATCGATTCGCGTTTTCGACGAAAACCCTAACGAACCCTAATCGTTTAAAACCCTAGAAATGGTATTTAACGTTCGAAAAGCTTAGATTCATACCTAGAGTAACGTTTAGAGGAGAAATAGCGAGAAACCGAAGTCGATCGGAGAAAGCTTTAATCGCCGGAAGAGAACGCACGCGTGAGGAGAGGGAAGTCGTCGCGCGGAGGAGAGGGAGAGGAGTTGGCGTGGGTGAGGGGAAAATGAAGGAGATTTTGATTTTAATTGAAATTTTGGTTTGCAATTTACCAAATCGCCCTTCTACTTAATTTCAATTTCTTCTTCCAATTGACTCGTTATTTAACTAACGATCCGATTTTCTAAAATTCTCATATTTCACCACAAATTCCAATTTATTATCACGGCTTCGTTAAAACTTTCGTTCGTAAAACGAGCTTAATTTGACGTATTTACAAAAATGCCGACAATATTGGAATAATATTAAATCCCGTAAAGCCGGGTTTTACATTCCACCCATCTTATTTAAATTTTGTCCTCAAATTTCGTTACACAAACAGTTCAGGATACTTCAACATCATATCCTGCTGTCTCTCCCAAGTAGCCTCCTCTACATCATGGTTCCTCCACAAAACCTTCACCAGAGGAATCTCCTTATTTCGCAACACCTTGATGGAAGACTCTAGGATTCGTACTGGCCTTTCCTCGTAGGTCAGTGTTGGTTGCACTTCAATCTCCCTCGTTTCAACGACGTGTGATGGATCGCGTATACACTTTATGAGCATAGACACGTGGAACACATCGTGAATACCCTCCATCGATGCTGGAAGCTGCAATCTATACGCCATAGTTCCGACCCTCTTCAGGATAGGAAAGGGCCCTACAAAACGTGGGTTCAATTTGCCTCGCCTTCCAAATCGCATAACGCCTTTGAACGGAGAAATCTTTAAATACACCTCGTCACCTTCCTTGAACTGTAATTCTCTCCGTCTGGTGTCAGCATAACTCTTTTGGCGGCTTTGTGCAATCTCTATGCGTTGTCTAATAACAGCGATCTTCTCCGCTGTTTGTTGCAAATATCTGGGCCAACAATGCTAGCTTCGCCTACCTCATCCCAATATAGTGGAGACCTACATTTTCGACCATACAACGCCTCATACGGAACCATGCCAATAGTAGCCTGGAAGCTTTTATTGTACGAAAACTCAATCAATGGCAGATATCGGCTCCACGAGCCCTGAAACTCTAGCACGCAAGCTCTAAGCATATCCTCAAGAATCTGATTTGTTCTTTCTGTCTGTCCGTCAGTCTGAGGATGAAATGCCGTGCTAAAATTCAACTGAGTTCCCATTGCCTTATGTAAACTCTTCCAGAACTTCGAATTAAACCTCGCATCTCTATCAGAAACAATAGAGATAGGCACTCCGTGTAGTCTGACAATCTCATGTACGTACAGCTCAGCTAGCTGGTCCTTAGAATAGGTCATCTTCACTGGCAGGAAGTGGGCCGTCTTTGTCAAACGGTCCACGATCACCCAAATACCATCGTGCCCCTTTGTTGTTCTCGGGAGTCCAACTATAAAATCTGTGGATATTTGCTCCCATTTCCACTCTGGAATAGGCAGTGGCTGTAAGGTTCCGGGTGGCCTTTGATGCTCTGCCTTAACCTGTTGACAAGTCAGGCAGGTTTCCACGTACCTGGCAATTTCTCTTTTCATGTTAGGCCACCAATAATGTTGTCTCAAGTCTCTATACATTTTGGTGCTTCCCGGATGCACTGAATACGCTGAGGAATGTGCCTCAGTTAAGATCTCATTTTTCAGCTCATCATCATTAGGCACGTACCACCTGTGCCTAAATTTCAGTACTCCATCATCCGACAGGTTGAAGTCAGATGAATCTTCAGATGTCATGCTCATCCGATGCCTTTCACACTCCGAATCGTTTTGTTGAGCCACCCGTATTCTGTCCAAAATCGTCGGTCTAAGAGAAATGTTAGTAAGCATGCTGGACAATTCTGCCACAATCTCTACATCGAACTTCTCAATCTCAGACCTCAACATTACCGACATATATGCAAGTGAAGGTTGGCTCGTAGTAGGCATTCGGCTCAAGGCATCAGCAACTTTATTTGCCTTCCCTAGGTGGTATTTAATTTCAAAATCGTAATCTTTAACGAACTCTAACCACCTTCGCTGTCGCATATTAAGTTCTTTCTGCGTAAACAGGTATTTCAAACTCTTGTGATCTGAAAACACCTCACACTGCTGCCCATACAGATAGTGTCTCCAGATTTTTAAAGCAAAAACGACCGCTGCAAGTTCAAGGTCGTGTGTCGGATAGTTTTGCTCATATGGCTTCAACTGTCTAGAAGCATAAGCAATGACTTTGCCTTCCTGCATTAATACACATCCCAGTCCGATCCTCGAGGCATCACAGTAAATACTGAACTTATCACCCTCGACTGGCAGTGTAAGCACTGGAGCCGTAGTCAATCTCTGTTTCAGCTCCACAAAGCTCTTCTCACACGCAGGTGACCATACGAACTTCTCATTCTTCCTCGTCAATCGGGATAGAGGGACGACTATCTTTGAAAATCCCTCAATGAACTTTCTGTAATATCCAGCCAAACCAAGAAACCCTCGTACCTCTCGTACATTCTTAGGTCGTGGCCATTGCTTGACAACCTCGATTTTAGCTGGATCAACTGAGATTCCCTCCTGAGATATGATATGACCAAGAAAACTTACTTGATCAAGCCAGAACTCGCACTTAGAAAATTTTGGATACAATTGATGCTGGCATAGAGTCCTAAGAACAATCCGTAAATGATCCTCATGCTCCTCCTTTGTTTTAGAATAGACCAGGATGTCATCTATAAAAACTACGACGAATTTGTCCAAATACTCTTTGAAGACTCGGTTCATCATATCCATAAACGCTGCAGGAGCATTCGTAAGTCCAAATGACATCACAAGAAATTCGTAATGTCCATACCTCGTTCGAAACGCTGTCTTTTCAATATCTTCTTTTCGGACTTTCAACTGATAATAACCCGAGCGTAGGTCAATCCTAGAAAACACTCGGGCACCCTGCAGTTGGTCAAATAGATCGTCAATTCAGGGCAGTGGATACTTGTTTTTCACGGTTAATTTATTTAACTCTCGATAATCAACGCACATCCTGAGAGTTCCGTCCTTTTTCTTCACAAATAGGACTGGCGCACCCCAAGGAGAAAAGCTGGGTCGAATAAACCCTTTGTCTAATAATTCCTCCAACTGTGACTTCAGCTCCTTCAATTCAGCAGGCGCCAATCTATACGCATTCTTGGATACAGGTGCTGAACTCGGATAAACATCAATTACGAACTCGATCTCCCGATCAGGCGGTAACCCTGGAAGATCATCGAGAAAAATCCCTGAGAATTCCTTAACAACTGGAAGATCATCCGGTTTCAATTTGTCAAGTAGCCGAGTATCAATCACTGTGGCCACAAAAATTGAGCATCCATCTTTAAATTGTTCTCTGGCTAACATTGAATAAGTAGTAGGCGGTCCACTCAACTTATTCCTCGCTTGAAAAGTGAATTCAACCTTGTTCGGGGGGCGAAAAGTCACCATCCCGGACCCGCAATCAATTGTGGCGCAATGGCGTGCAAGCCAATCCATCCCCAAAATAAGATCATACACCTCTATCCCCATAACTATCAACCGGGCATAGAGAGTGTTGTTTCCCACAGAGACGACGTTGCCCTGGAAAGCCTGATCAGACTGCATATTCGCTCCCGAAGGCAGCATTACTCTATACTCGCACTCTGCTAACTCAGATACTAGCCCCAATCTGATCATGCAAGCAGTTGAAATAAAGGAGTGCGTAGCTCCTGTATCTATCAAGGAAAATACTGGTACACCCATGACTAGAATAGTACCTGCGATGACAGATGGCTGTGCCTCATCATCAACATCTCCGGGCTCGATAAATGCGAAGACCCTTAGCATAACTGTTCTCTGATTGGTAGCCGCCCTCGGACAGTTCTGAGCAAAATGACCGATCTCTCCACATCTATAACAGCTGTTCGTGCCCAACCGACAAGTGCCATAGTGTTCCTTCTGGCACTTTGGACAAACAGGTTTCTGTGCAGCCCCTTGGACTTGTTTCCCCTTTCCTTGATCGCCTCCTCCTTCATGAGGGCTCTTGACGCCTCGTTGTTGTTGTCCTCTGGGTTGCCAGCCTCGATTCCGTACCTGAGGCTGAATCTCGCGAAAGAAGCCCTTAGCAGGTTCTCTAGGCTTAACGCATGTCAACTCAGCAGCTTCGAACTCCAGGGCTCTCGCTGCAATTTCCTCATAGGGCACATCTAGAATACCAGACACTATGATGTTCTTTCGGATCTCCCTGTTCAGTCCATCCATAAATTGTTGCACCTTTTCTTCATTATCACTGACTAGGCGCGGCGCAAACTTGGATAAAGCTTCAAATTTTCTGATATACTCTGCCACCGTACTAGTCTGTTTTAATTGTGTAAACTCAGCCCTTTTTGCCGCCCTCACCGTACGGCTGAAATATTTGTCAAAGAACACGGTCTTAAACCGTTCCCACCTCATCAGCGCCACGTCCGTTGTAGCCTTAACAGAATCCCACCAAGACCGGGCATCCAGTGCTAGGTGGAATGTGACGCACTCAACTTTCTCGGCATTGTCCACTTTGGCATACGCCATCATATCCTCCATTTTTCGAACCCACTCCTCTGCAATAGAGGGGTCCGAAGATTGCCCGTCGAATATCGGAGGTCTTAGCTTCTGAAATCTCTCCATGCCTTGACCATTAGGGACGACTATCTCTTGGGCCCTCCGATTCTCACGAACCAAGTCCGTGATTTGTTGTGCTTGTCGATCCATGTGTTTGGATTGACGATAGAGTAAGTCTGTCAGTCTATCTATGGCGTCGTCTCGGGCGTCTCTACCGCGAACTATTTTCTAAACTCCTTTAAAAGTTAAAACAATAATCCTAAGAAATCGAATTTAAATAAAGCAATTAAACGTACTTACAGTTGATGAAGGATGTCCGCGTAGTGGCTGAGCAGTCGTGCAGTCTACAGAACCGTTTTTAAAACCCGGGGGCTCTGATATCATATTTGTAGCGACCCTTACCCGTACCCTAGTTTTCCCGTACAAATTTTTCATTTTCTTATTCACTTAATGCGTATAAACTGTAAACCTGACTTTTGTGCAGAAATAACACTTTAAAAATAGAAATTGAAATTGTTAACGGCGTTGGAAATTTTCTTTGAAAACTATCTAAAATAAACTTAAAAACATTAACTAAACCTTTAATTATTTAAAAGAAAACAATAAAATATAAATTCTTTTTTTTTTTTTTATAAAAAGGCATGTTCTGCCATCTTTGGCAGAACAAGTGGCGATTGCTCATAGCTAGCAATCGCCAATAGGCGATTGGTATTTCGCCCAGCGATCGCCAATGGCGATCGCCAGGCAATAGGTGGCGATTATTCGCCACCTTCTCTGGATTTCTCCAGAGAATGGTGAACTCCCTTGGCAAATAATCCCTTCCTTCAGGCGATTATTCGCCAACGCCTCTGGATTTTTAATCCCAGAGGCTGCTTATCCTTATCCTTTCACATTCATACCCTGCACACACACTCTTATTTTACACACAACACATCCTCACCCACCTTCCACGTTACCAATTACCTATACATCGATTCAAAATACATTTAAAACGTTACCAATTTCTCAAAATAAACCGCATGGATCCATTTGAAAATTAACATTTCCCACTGTTTGAAAAACATCAAAAGTTCAACAAAATACTATCCAAACCCAAACATCCTAAAATATCAACTATACAATTCACCTATTCTTCATCTATCAAATCCCAAAATATTACCTACGTGCCCACGGGTCAAAATCACGCTCCGACTGCCAGCGCACTCCCGCGAGCCATCTTCCCTCAACGTGCTCATACTTCAGGCGGAGGGACATCATCCTCACCTGTCTCGAAATCACCTACACCATAAAGACACCTATGAGATAAAAATCTCAGTAAGCCCTACGTAAATGCTAATGCGTGATCATGTATGCTCTGTACTATGAAAACCGTCCATGTCCATGCATATATCCGTACGTTTCAATCTATGGTTATCGGAAACGCTCGACAGATGGATAGGGCACGTCAAGCGATTAGACAGCCCACACCATCTGAAGGGAGGGAAACCCGCTCACCACGGAACGCCAGGCCTGAACCTCATCCCCGATAACCCCATGTCATGGTTGTTTACTGTGATACTTTACTTGCCTTTACATGCATGTTCTTTTCATGAAATCCGTCCGTAAATTCATTTTCATGTCGTTTTTAAAACCGTGATGCATGAACAGTTCAAATATAACATAAAGTAAACAATCACATGTGTACCATCAAGACGATAAATAAACAACATATATAAACAACTAAATCTAACTACCCGAATCCCCAAAACAATTTAAACAAACAATCCTCAAGGTTCCTCGAGACGACTTTGACATGTGGTGTAGGCCTATCGGCCAGAGTAAGTCACGAGAACTTACCTCGCGTCGTTGCACACCGAGCTCCGTCCACGAGCGTTTGTTCACCTATACATTTCACAATATACGACATTAAATCGAGTCTAAATCATCAAACTCCAAAATTTGCTAACTCCTAACTAAAGAAAAATCTCCTAAACTCTATTTTAGTTCGTTGAGGCATTTCGTCGAGCAATTCGCGCTCGACATTATAAAAGCTCCATTAATGGAGGTTTTTAAGCTCCAACTTAACCAAAAACTCAAATACACCTCAACAAACCGACGAACTAAGCTCCGATACTCATGAATACGTCCATTAGAGGCATAACTAAGCTCAACCTATCAATTTCAAATATCGATTCGCGTTTTCGACGAAAACCCTAACGAACCCTAATCGTTTAAAACCCTAGAAATGGTATTTAACGTTCGAAAAGCTTAGATTCATACCTAGAGTAACGTTTAGAGGAGAAATAGCGAGAAACCGAAGTCGATCGGAGAAAGCTTTAATCGCCGGAAGAGAACGCACGCGTGAGGAGAGGGAAGTCGTCGCGCGGAGGAGAGGGATAGAAGTTGGCGTGGGTGAGGGGAAAATGAAGGAGATTTTGATTTTAATTGAAATTTTGGTTTGCAATTTACCAAATCGCCCTTCTACTTAATTTCAATTTCTTCTTCCAATTGACTCGTTATTTAACTAACGATACGATTTTCTAAAATTCTCATATTTCACCACAATTTCCAATTTATTATCACGGCTTCGTTAAAACTTTCCATTCGTAAAACGAGCTTAATTTGACGTATTTACTAAAATACCGACAATATTGGAATAATATTAAATCCCGTAAAGCCGGGTGTTACAATTTGAGCAACAAATTTATCCACCATCACCTGTGGCACTGAGCCTATAACGCCCCAAGTTTTCTAACTCAGTTTGTTACTCATAACCCGAACATAACTAAGAAAATTTTGAACCAAATTTAAAACTTCACTCGAAAGTCAAAATTTGACATTTTCTAAAACTTCAAAACATTTAAAGAATTGCAGCGGAAATCATTTGAGGAAAATAGAGTTGAACAAAACTATAGAACAATGCTTAAATAATCAGTTGAGAAGTTAAGGAGTAATCGGTCAAAAGAAATAAAGGTTTAATTCGTGGAACACTTTAAAAGTTGCAAAAGTCAAACGCATCTGCCGCTGAACAAAGTCAACGGAAGAGGCTGAAACAGATAACAGGAGGCTCCTTCCGGTGACAAAACGACAAAAATTCCACTTTATCTTCCGGTAAGTCTAATGCACGACATCCACCGGTCACTAAACGACAAGACTTCTACTACAGTCTTCCGATGACGTCAGCCAGATGATTCCTTCATCCGATCGACTTTATTTTACATCCACTGGTGACGTCAGCCGGATGATTCCCTTCATCCAACCTCTGCCGATCGCTAAACAACAAATTTTTATTTATATCTTCCGATGGCTCCCTCTGAAGACATCATCCGATGACTTCACCAAAGACATCATCCGATGGCTTTACAGAAGACATCTTCCGATAGACCACAGAACAACAACTCAGCATCTGCCGTTAGACAACATCTACCGATAGAGAACATAGCGACATTTCATCTACTCCTTGTTATACAGACACAATTCTACTACAGAAAGAAATTTGTTTACTTCGCTGAAACCATTCAGAAACAATTCAAACTAATGTATTACTCAAAATCCAGTAAGTACCAACATTAAAACTCAACAAAATACCATTATCTGAAAATTCTCAAAAAAAAACGTATTCAAAATGTTGAAACCACTATTGTCATGAACGCTCAACATACTTAATTTGAAATGTTGTCAACTAAACCTTCACACCAACTGACATCAGTTAAACCGCCCCATCAACTGCCCGATTGTTGCAAAGTTGCACTCCTCCAACCAGTCTAGTCCTCAGCCAACTCAGTAAACACACCTGCTGACACTTCTTCACCTACATCTCACAAAACTCATCTATTTGCCTAATGCTAAGTAAGTAAAGCAATAATGTAATGTAATGCTGAAACATAAATTCCTAAATATGCAGTTTCTACTTTCTCATCTCAGTTGCATATGCATCGTTCTGATCTGATCCCCTTGTGAAATTGGGAGTGGGATCACTTCTCCCAAAGTATAAATATCCACTGACTCATTAAGGGGCGGATTACTTCCCTTAACAGTAAATCTGATTCACATAGCTGTTTCTGATCCCCCTGTTCGATGGGAAGCGGATCAAGTTTCCCAAAGTCTAAATATCCACTGCCTCATTAAGGGGCAGATTACTTCCCTTAACAGTAAATCTGATTCACATAGCTGTTTCATTATGTTCATTCCTTACCATGCCAACATGCATTCAAATTCATTTTCGTATACTTTTAAAATATGATGCATGACATACTGACACATTCAAGTAAACAAAATCCTAATGTTTTGTGATGTAGGCCCGAAGGCACAAGCATACTTCACTTACCTAGTCTCCTGGAAAGTTTGGTTGAAATCTCCCTCAGGAACTTGCTCAAACCTAAATTGTAACACCCCTAATACTGTACCCATTTACTCGTACAAATTTTTCATTTTATTTTACACTTTAAGCGGAAACTGAATCGGAATTGAAATCGTTAGTGTTGTTTAGAAAACCGTTTAAAACAAACATAAAACTATTTAATAAAACAATTAAAACTATTTAATAAAACCAATTTTGATTAAAACAATCGGGAGGACAAAACCGTCCAACCCGTGGCAATTAAGTGCAGCGAACAGTCGCTGCAGCATGCAGCGATTGAGCGCTGCAGTTGCTGCAGCATGCAGCGCCCGATCGCTGCATTGCTGTAGTGATCGCGCGCTGTCGTTGCTGCAACAAGCAGCGCTCGATCGCTGCATTGCTGCAGCGATCGCGCGCTGCAGCAGCGTCGATCACTGCTTTGCTGCAGCGATCGCGCGCTGCTGATGCTGCAGCAAGCAGCGATCAGTCGCTGCATTGCTGCAGCGCCTGATCGCTGCACTGCAGCCTTGATCCACACTATTGCTCTCTGAAATTTCCAGAGAGCAAATACTTCAGTAAGCTCTCTGGAAATCCGGTTTCCAGAGAGCAAATCCACACCATTTGCCTCTCATTCAGTTTCTTGCAATCTTTATACTTCTCACTAAAACATACAACATATAAATTAAACTCACTCCATTTACAGCAGACTTTGCGAAGTCCAACTGCGTGGATAGCTCTAAAAATCGAGCTATCCGTAACAACCTAAACCAATCAAAACATTTTTAAAACATTTAGTAATCAGTTTAAACCCAAGCATTTTACATAAAATTACCAAAATGTTATCTAACCTCTATCCAGAACCAAGCACCCTAATATGTTCTATACAGTTTATCATCAATCCAAAATGTCTCAAAAACCCCCGAAAACCTTTACGTACATCCCCCACGGGTCAAAACGCGCCTCGACTGCTCAGCGCACACCCACGGCCATCATCCATCAACTGCACCCCATGTTAGGAGGAGGAACGTCGTCCTCACCTGGCTCAATGTCTCCTAAAATATCACCTACACCATACAGACACATATGAGATATTGAAATCTCAGTAAGCTACGTAAATGCAGATGCATGCGTGCAGTGCATATGAAGTTCAGAAAACATGCATATCAGACATATCAGGTCATTTCATACAGATTGCCACCGAGATATCAGCCCTCTAAATGGAAAGGATACATCCCGCGGTCGGACTACCACTTTCGATTTAGAGGAGGGGGGTACATGCTCACAAACCCTACAGCCATGCCTGAGCCCCATCCCGCGTGACCAGATACAGATTACGTATTTTCGTTCATTATTCATTTCATTTGGAAACTCGTGCAAAATCCATTTTCATGCCATTTCAAAACACGTGATGCATGAACAGTTATAAGCATAATGTAACCATACAATAAACAAACACATGTATACCATCAAGACCGAAATAAGCTAACCTATAAACAATTAAACCTAACTACCCAACCAAAAGCAGATTAAACAAACAACTCTTCAGGGATCCTCGATACGACATCGAAGTATGGTGTAGACCGATTGGTCAAAGTAAGTCACGAGAACTTACCTCGAGCGCGCAGAATCTCAAGCTTCGTCCACGGGAGTCGTGTGTCTGAGACAAAACACGATATTCGTCGTTAAAACCAATTTAAGCTATTAACGTCCAAATTACAAAATCCTTAACTATTGAATTTTTCCTAAATTCCTCACTTAGCTAATCAAAGCGTTTAGAACGTCAATTAATGCTCGATAACTTGAAATTCCTATTACGAGAAATTTCCGAAAACTTGAAAATTCTCAGATTTATACTTTTTCACAAATTGGTTTATCTTCGTCCAATAACGTCCGATACGTTCAATATATACCTAATCACGGCTAACCTATTAATTACGAGTCCTAATTCGCGTTTTTAACGAGATTTAATCGAAACCTAATTATCTAAAACGGCGTAAACGTTGAAATAAAAGCTCTAAGATTGTAGGTACATACCGAGGATAGCGAGAGGAGAAGAAATGACGAAGAACGGAGGAGAAACGGAAGAGAAACGGAGGTCGGAACTGTTGGAATCGTCGACGGCCGAGAGAGGGTTTGCTCTCTGTTCGTGAACGCCAAGAAGAGAAGAAGAAAGAGTGAGGAGAAAGGGGATTTTGGTTATTTTTATAAAATTGATTTGGTAAATTACTAAATTGCCCTTAGCACTTAATTCTATTTGTTTCGTCTTCGTTTCGTTAATCGTCCAGCTATTCGACATTTCCAAATTTCCATATTTTACCAATAAGTCCAACTTATTATTAGAGATTTATTAAGACTGTCCGTTCGCAATTCGGACCTCGTTTACTATTTTTATTAAAACGTCCTTTACATTACAATAAACGTATTTACTCGGAATATAGCGTTTAATCTCCGAAAATTCCCAGAATTTCCTTAAAATTCTTATTAATCGTTAGGATCATAATGACGCTTTCCATTTACGAAACTGATTTGATTTGACATATTTACTAAAAATGCCATTAAACAATGAAATAATAATATAATATAATATATCCAAAAAGTCCGTACAAGCCGGATATTACATAAATCCATAAACCGAACATTATTTAAACCTTCACTAAACTTCACCCTAGCCAAACAGAAACCTAAGGAAACTAATTTGAGAACTCAAGTCATAATGCATTCCCGATACTGCCCTAAACCGAAACTAACACTCACCTACAGCATCCTCAAAATCCTCACATTGTACTCCCTCGGCTATCTTACTGCTAAAATATAAGAAATGAGAAAAACTTACCTAGATAGAAGAAGGATCTGGTGGAAGAATCGCAGAGGGCTCCGCTGAGCTTGAGCTGGATATCGAAAAGGAATAAATGATGAAACAGTGGCGGCTACAGTGCATAAATCGCTAAACCCCCTTCCCTTAAATAGGTTATCCACTTTTGAAATTTCTAATTTACTCTTATATCCTTGTTTAGTCACTCAATAACCCTACTTAATTATTGTCTAATAAAGTGTATACCATTTATAATAAAAGAGAGCGGGTTCCATAGAACCGAGTGTTACAGAGCCAAACACTATGTCATCAACATAAATTTGAGCAAGTAAAAATTGACCTTTGTCATGGTGAACGAAAAGAGTTTTATCTATTCCCCCTCGCTCATATCCCTTGTTTAATAAATATTACGTGAGTCATTCATACCACGCACGAGGGGCTTGTTTAAGAAAAAAAAAAAAAAAAAGGTTCATGTATACAGTCAATGAGCTCATGAAAAATTGACAGTAGTTTTAGTGACATGAGCATTTCCAAAAGGTAGAGGTAGTGGAGTTGGACCAAGTGTATTGTCTTGGGATGAACACACCCTCTGATGGGGAAACATACCATAAAATCTAAAGGTTTCTACTTTAGTGTCTTGTGCAATATTCCACAATGCATACACCTTAAACCCTTGTAAACCTGTTGAAAAAAAAGTATGCAAAAACCGAAACCCTAAAAACAAAAACACAAAAATCGAAAAAAAAAAACTAAAAACAAACACAAAAGTTGAAAAAACCTAAACACAAAAACTTAAAACCTAAAGGAAAAAAAAACTTGAAATTTAAAGGCGCAAAAAAAAAAACCAAAAACCCTAATTTTCTTTAAGGGAAGGAGAAATTCAATTATCTTCTCTAGGTTTAGGAGATACTCAACATCTTAAATTCTTATCCCTGGTATTCTGAAATCTCAAACTTAA
>CM039514.1:13307052-13451134 GCA_022432975.1 Begonia masoniana | reverse complement strand
GTGCCGTCTAAATCCATGAAAACAAGAGTAGCGCCGGCATTTGAAATTCAACACAGTTATTCTTTGCATATTATCTTGCCTCCTGAAAAACTTTTGGACGCCCTTTCTGAGTGAGAAGCCGTCGCCAGAGCCATGTCAGCCGTACAAATGACAAAATGCTGGATATATACATGTTTATAGCAACATCCATCTCTTAGTTGGTTTCGATCTTATTGATACTCGGCACTCTGTGATATTCATTTGCTGCTTATTTTTGTTTCCCCTGCCTAAATACCGGGACCCGTTAGCAAGCGAATAATAAATGAAAAGAAAATACACCAGTGGACACTGAAATTTTAGAAAAAAAATCATTTCGAAAAAAATGACAATAAAAAAATAAATACGCTACCTAAAATATAAATGCAACCATAAATTTTGAAACTCTAATTGTCTCGATGGGCATAGACTAAAGTAAAACCATAATTGAGATTAATTTTTTTTTTTTTTTTTTTTTTTTTTACAAAATAACAAAACTCTCCCACAACCCTCGGAAGACGATGGCCGAGATGCCCCGACAATAGCCTGCACCGGCGTGCCCCGTACTCCTCCGACTGCTACCTAGTCCTGGGCTGTCTCGTCAATCTCACCTGGGTAAATATCGTCACCTACACCATAGAACACAAAAAGTAAGCCTAATGCTTAGCAAGTAGGGAAAAATGCACTTTAAAACAATGCATGCTCGACTCAACCCTAGGATGCAGTTTCTACACACTCTGTTGTTTTCTTTTCATTCAGGTTGCATTTATCTTTCACTTGCAAGTGAATCAAGTAGGCACATGTCCCAACACAATCTAGGACGCCCACGCCTTGACTCACAGAGCAAGATCGGAGGCACAGATCCTAAACAATCCGGGATGGCCATACCGAATCTCCTCCTTCGTCGATCGTAGAATCCCCAGTGTGCCTTCCGGCACGAGCAGGTCGAGGTACTCAGAATCCTCAGTGTGCCTTCTAGCACGAACAGGTCGAGGCATTCAGAATCCCCAGTGTGTTTTTCAACACGATCAGGTCGAGGCATTCATACGCACGACACACTACGTAATTTAGCATAGCATCTCTTGTAGGATCCCTCTCAGGGTGCTACAACGAGCCACTTGCCCGACGAGGCTATTCTACTCGAGACCAAGTTGCATATCCATTTTTTTATCTTACATTTCATCCTCACCACTCAAACATGCCAAACACGTGGTTTCGTAGTTAGAAAACAATGATGCATGACACACGATGCTCGACTCAAACAAAACACAACAAATAAACAAACAATCCATACCGTTCCATGGTGTAGGCCCGAAGGCAACAAAACACGCATCCACTACTTACCTGATTGCTCAAGAAAAGTTCTGTCACTTCGTGCCGCTAAATTACTCGTGCAATTACCTAAAAAATAAGAAAAAATTAACTTAGTAACACACTAGGGATTCTAAAGAAATTAACTAAACCAAACTAACACTAACTTTTCAACCTAACCATTAAAATCCGATTTTTTTGCACAAATCTAGCATCCAACTTCAAACGGCCATAACTTACTCATTTTTCAACGGATTTTGACGTGCCACCCTAATCTGTAAACCTCTACACGTCTACTATCCATTGAAATCATCAAATTCACTATCCAAATAATTTGGTCAGCCAGAAATGCACCAAACAGATTCGGCCAGCAAAAGTATAAAAACCGAGTATTCCACAAACTTCACCAATACTCTAATCTAACGATCTAAACCACTTAAACTAACATATCTAAGGTTCAATCCATCAAAAGTAGCAAAGAAATACAGCAAAGGGAAAGATAATTTCGAAATCCCCACTTAGGGTTTTCCAAACTCTTCCAAAACTCCACCAAATCCACTAAAAACACCAACAAACTCTACTATTTTGTATACAACCTAAAATCCATCAAAAACTAACCTTAATTCTTGAAAACTCTTGATGAAATGAAGAAGAGGGAGGGCTTCCATGGCTGCATTCTCGTGGAGGATAAAAGGGAGAAGAAGGTATTTAAGTTTTTGTAAACTTTCCTTCACTTTAACTTATTTATAAAAATATTTCTTTCTACTTTTAATTCTTTCCACCATTCTTTAAATATTTATAAAACAAACCTCATTTCTTTCCTTCATTAATCCAACGTGAATTTCCCTTCCATTCATTCTTATCTTTTAATTTTTATCATTACTTTCCTTTAATATTATTACACAATTTAACCAACTCACTTCAAGCATAATATTTTCTCATAATTTCCTCTTCAAATTTCACCCTATAATTTGCATCACCTCTGAATGAAATTAAACTCTCACAACATACTCTAACTAGGCTTAGTACATTATAGGAAATTTCCTGGTGGTATACAATTCACGTTGAGGAAATTTTTCGGGTGTTACAATCCCCCCTCCTTACAAAAATTTTGTCCTCAAAATTTGCGTACCTTATTTACTCCTCAATGTACATACTCCAAGCTACCCTCCTAACCTTTCTGGTTGCCATGCCGAATTACAACTACACTACAGCCTAAACTATCGAGTACTGCTAACTCTCTACATCTCCAAAATTTTAATTTCCCAACTATGTCCATTAACTGTAAATTTAGCACTCATCACTTAGACCCTTAAATCTCTCCAACTTAGTTCCCACTCTAACTTATCACTCCAATATCCCTACTCACCTAAATACTCATCACTCGTATCTTCAAACCCTTCTAACTTAGTTTCATTTATAACTCTTTCACGAGCTCAGTTAACCTGATTCCTTACTTTTCTAATCCAGTATTTATCAAACAAGTATCCACCAAACACTTGCCTAACTTCATCAATTCAGAATTCCACACCATTTTGCCTCATAAAATCACTACATTTCATTCAAATATCATCCCCATACTCCAAGCTTTCACTGCTTAACTCTATCCCCCTTATTTTCCAAGTGTCCTTTAAGTTGTCATACCGACATACATTATAATCAATTTGTCCAACTTCTACCTTCAAACTTTTGGTTTACCACTTAAAACTCTAAATTTTGCCACGACCTTACTCACCTATCAAGAAATGGCAAATCCTACCTCTTCAATTGTTGACTTCACCTACTCTGCACTCCATAACTCGAGAACTCATACGTCTATTTACCTTAACGTAAATATCACTATACTCCTAAACCCCTCTGACCAAGTTTTCAACTCTAACTTTTCCTCGAACAATCACGATATTTTCTTATCACTTTTCAAACACCATCCACGTACTCCAACTCGCATTACATAAATCTATTACTAGTCTCCCAAGGTACTATCTGAGTTCTCATATTTATTTACTCCTACACATTTATTAACTTTAACTTAATCAATCCTCACCTATACTTTCAAACTTTTACAATTTATTTCTCAATGTCCTCTAAGTTTTTCAACTTCATACAAAATACTCAATTCCTAATGGCTAACTCTCTTATCCTAACTCTCTATCATAGATAACTAATCTCATCACTTCTCTCTTTCCTATGTTCGTCCAAAATCTAGAACATAATATAAATGTTCTTCTAGCTTACATCTCTCAACCTCTATTTTCTTATTCATCCTCTACTAATACTCGAGTTCTCATTCACATCCCACTCTTAAGCTCGCCACTTTCTAACTTAACATTATCCCTAAGTCACTCCAATACTTTTTGTGCAATTTCCTGTTCCTCTTACTCAAAATTCTATAATTCCTCAAATCATATACTGCTAATTACTTAAGGTCCAAACCTCAAATTTATAATATTCCTCTTTCTATACTTATAATTTCCCTCAGGATTCTCTTCAAAATTTACTAACTAATCTCCTCTCTTTAGTCTTCCAACTCGGTTTAAATATTCCCCTAACTCTCATTACAACAAGTCGCCCAACAACCTCTTTGTTTGCAACCTTTTTGTAACACGCTTAATACCCTTAATCCCTTAATCTCAATCTCCTACCGGTTACCTTTCTATGATAGTTACTCACTTTCGATATTTCTTATGCGTTACTCTAAACCTCAAATCTTTTTACACATCCACGTTCGCCCTTGAATGAGTAATCCACTAGGATAGTACCTATTCCCTAAGGTCCAATCATTTTTTCTAACCTGAGTATCACCTTGCATCTTCTTTGATCCTTTAATACCTCAATATTTATTGGTTTCCCAACTCTAAGTAAATCTATAAATTTTCTAAATTTTCGTCCCCGAAATTGAGTACTACGACACCCCTACATGATCTCTACTAATATATCCTATTCTAATGTTACCTTTCCATGGCTCATCATTCACTTCACAACTAATTCTCATTGCCACATTCACGACTCTTACTCTCACTAATTATAGTCTCGAACATTCATCGAGGATTGTCAACTCTCTATGACTTTAGTTTGGGTCATTCTAACTATACCTTTTAATACACAACCTATTAACACTTAATAAGCACTACCATTGTTGACCTCTGTAATAACCCGAAAATTTTTACCTAGTAAATTAAAAGTTTTGTTAGAATTTTCGTGTGAGATTTAAACGGGTTAGTCAGTTTAAACACGTGAGGGCTATTTAGTGTTTTGGTTAAAAAAAAATAAAATAAAATATTTAGTAAAAACAGAATGGCTTCGCGAAGAAGCCATTATGTTTCTTCAGCTCAAGCTCCTGACGAGAGGGAGAGCCGAGCCCGAACGACGTCCAGGCTCCGACGACCACCGTGATTTTTGATAGGTGAGACTCGGTTTTTGCTCTGTTCTTGTTCTGTTAAAGGTGTGGGTGACGGAGTGTGGTGATCCTTGTGAGGGTTGTGGGACGGTTGTACGTAGGTGGTGAGCCTTGTGAGGGTTGTGGGACTGTTGTACGTAGGTGGTGAGCCTTGTGAGGGTTGTGGACGGTTGTACGTAGGTGGTGAGCCTTGTGAGGGTTGTGGGACTGTTGTACGTAGGTGGTGAGCCTTGTGAGGGTTGTGGGACTGTTGTACGTAGGTGGTGAGCCTTGTGAGGGTTGTGGGACTGTTGTACGTAGGTGGTGAGCCTTGTGAGGGTTGTGGGACTGTTGTACGTAGGTGGTGAGCCTTGTGAGGGTTGTGGACGGTTGTACGTAGGTGGTGAGCCTTGTGAGGGTTGTGGGACTGTTGTACGTAGGTGGTGAGCCTTGTGAGGGTTGTGGGACTGTTGTACGTAGGTGGTGAGCCTTGTGAGGGTTGTGGGACTGTTGTACGTAGGTGGTGAGCCTTGTGAGGGTTGTGGGACTGTTGTACGTAGGTGGTGAGCCTTGTGAGGGTTGTGGGACTGTTGTACGTAGGTGGTGAGCCTTGTGAGGGTTGTGGGACGGTTGTACGTAGGTGGTGAGCCTTGTGAGGGTTGTGGGACTGTTGTACGTAGGTGGTGAGCCTTGTGAGGGTTGTGGGACGGTTGTACGTAGGTGGTGAGCCTTGTGAGGGTTGTGGGACGGTTGTACGTAGGTGGTGAGCTTGTGAGGGTTGTGGGACTGTTGTACGTAGGTGAGTTCGACGCCGTAGGTGGATAGGGAACCGAGCATCCTCAGCGGCTGGATGGATGCCAGGTAAGTAGTGGTGTGGTGAGAATGTTTTGAGAGTATCCCGAAGAGCCTACACCACAGTTGTTTGCATGTGTGAGTCGTGCGTATTTGTGTTAGTCGGTATGTGATTGGATGTGAAGTCGTCGTTAGGTTGGTCATGGTATGCAGTTATGAGTCGTAGGTACGTTTGTGATGTGATGGGGATGTGTAGTCATTGTTAGTGGTATGTTGTGAGTCTTGCGCAGGCTTGTGGGCCAGATTTGCGTAGTGGTGAGTCTGGTGAGGATGTGGACAGTTGTACGTTGTGGCTTGAGTGTTGTACGTAGGTGGTGAGCCTTGTGAGGGTTGTGGGACGGTTGTACGTAGGTGGTGAGCTTGTGAGGGTTGTGGGACGGTTGTACGTAGGTGGTGAGCCTTGTGAGGGTTGTGGGACTGTTGTACGTAGGTGGTGAGCTTGTGAGGGTTGTGGGACGGTTGTACGTAGGTGGTGAGCCTTGTGAGGGTTGTGGGACGGTTGTACGTAGGTGGTGAGCTTGTGAGGGTTGTGGGACGGTTGTACGTAGGTGGTGAGCCTTGTGAGGGTTGTGGGACTGTTGTACGTAGGTGGTGAGCTTGTGAGGGTTGTGGGACTGTTGTACGTAGGTGGTGAGCTTGTGAGGGTTGTGGGACTGTTGTACGTAGGTGGTGAGCCTTGTGAGGGTTGTGGGACGGTTGTACGTAGGTGGTGAGCTTGTGAGGGTTGTGGGACTGTTGTACGTAGGTGGTGAGCTTGTGAGGGTTGTGGGACTGTTGTACGTAGGTGGTGAGCCTTGTGAGGGTTGTGGGACGGTTGTACGTAGGTGGTGAGCCTTGTGAGGGTTGTGGGACGGTTGTACGTAGGTGGTGAGCCTTGTGAGGTTGTGGGACGGTGGTACGTAGGTGGTGAGCTTGTGAGGGTTGTGGGACGGTGGTACGTAGGTGGTGAGCCTTGTGAGGGTTGTGGGACTGTTGTACGTAGGTGGTGAGCTTGTGAGGGTTGTGGGACTGTTGTACGTAGGTGGTGAGCTTGTGAGGGTTGTGGGACGGTTGTACGTAGGTGGTGAGCCTTGTGAGGTTGTGGGACGGTTGTACGTAGGTGGTGAGCCTTGTGAGGGTTGTGGGACGGTTGTACGTAGGTGGTGAGCCTTGTGAGGGTTGTGGGACGGTTGTACGTAGGTGGTGAGCCTTGTGAGGGTTGTGGGACGGTTGTACGTAGGTGGTGAGCTTGTGAGGGTTGTGGGACGGTTGTACGTAGGTGGTGAGCTTGTGAGGGTTGTGGGACGGTTGTACGTAGGTGGTGAGCCTTGTGAGGGTTGTGGGACGGTTGTACGTAGGTGGTGAGCTTGTGAGGGTTGTGGGACGGTTGTACGTAGGTGGTGAGCCTGTGAGGGTTGTGGGACGGTTGTACGTAGGTGGTGAGCCTTGTGAGGGTTGTGGGACGGTTGTTCGTAGGTGGTGAGCCTTGTGAGGGTTGTGGGACGGTTGTATGTAGGTGGTGAGCCTTGTGAAGGTTGTGGGACGGTTGTACGTAGGTGGTGAGCCTTGTGAGGTTGTGGGACGGTTGTACGTAGGTGGTGAGCTTGTGAGGGTTGTGGGACGGTGTACGTAGGTGGTGAGCCTTGTGAGGGTTGTGGGACGGTTGTACGTAGGTGGTGAGCCTGTGAGGGTTGTGGGACGGTTGTACGTAGGTGGTGAGCTTTGTGAGGGTTGTGGGACGGTTGTACGTTAGTGGTGAGCTTTGTGAGGGTTGTGGGACGGTTGTACGTAGGTGGTGAGCCTTGTGAGGATTGTGGGACGGTTGTACGTAGGTGGTGAGCTTGTGAGGGTTGTGGGACGGTTGTACGTAGGTTGTGAGCATTGTGCACGTTGTGGGTCGTAGGTATGTGATGTAATGTGGTGTGATATGTATGTGCAGTCGTGGTGAGTACGGGGCCACCTGACTACGTGGGACGGCAGGACGTAACGCCACGTGGTCGAGGTTAAAACCGAGGGATGGCGATATGTAACGCCTCGGGGACCGTTATAAAGGTAGAGTACGGGGCCACCTGACTACGTGGGACGGCGGGACGTAACGCCACGTGGTCGAGGTTAAAACCGAGGGATGGCGATACGTAACGCCTCGGGGACCGTTATAAAGGTAGAGTACGGGGCCACCTGACTACGTGGGACGGCGGGACGCAACGCCACGGGGTCGAGGTTAAAACCGAGGGATGGCGATACGTGACGCCTCGGGGACCGTTATAAAGGTAAACAGTGCGGTGTGGGGGTTTGGGTGTGACTTGTAGGCCCCGTTTCTGGAGGAACCGGGACAGCGGCGACGTGCCGGTAAACAGTGTGGTGTACGGACCGACTGCCCGGTGTGGTTACATTCCAAACCTCGGTGAGATGTGATGCGGTGAGATGATGATAACGTGTGTAGAGACCTGCATGTGTTAGGATTGCATAACTAGTTTTCATGCTTCACGTTTATTTTTCAGCACTATACTTGCTAAGCTTTGAGCTTACAGTGTGTTCTGTGGTGTAGGTACTGTTGAGCTGGTGGGTGTGTACTGAGAGTCTGACTAGGAGTAGGTGGCAATTGGTGGCGTGCAACCAGGGCCCCGGTTGACGACAGTGTTAGGGTGACCCGACCCAGGAGGAGCCGTGACATGGTGTTGATAAGGAGTATGACTTTTTGTCTTTTGTGAGGGTAGTTGTATTTGTTGTATATAGTCATAGTTAAGGGTGATATGTTGCCCTATACTGTGGACTTTCTTCACTTAGGGATGTTAGTATTTTTTTAGTTTTCCTCTTTACTGCTATTTGGTGATTTCGTATGCTGGATAGTTGAGTAGGAGTATTCTGGATTGGTTGGGATTTATTCATTTGCAGGTACTTAGCATTTTGGGGGCGTCATTTTCAGGAGTTACTCTGTCAAAATTTTCGGGGAGGACGCTGTGGTGCTTAATGGTTAGGATTAAGGGAAATTAGTGAGTTGTTTAGCTCAGAGTAGTCCCTGTAGCGAATGGGGAATCCGGGTGGATTTTCGGGGCGTTACAACCTCACTTTAATCGACAATCCATTATACTTATAAAAATTGTAACGATCCCAGTTGGAGTCGCCACGTAATTCATGACTTTCTTAATCAGTTAATTCTTACTTTTTGCACCTTGTTCATTATTAGTATTATTTTTTTTTTATACTTAGAACTTAAAACTTGACTCGCAGTCCACAGATCATCTGACAAAACTAAACCATCCAAAACTCCACTCTTTCACTAATCTAACAACTCAATAGTTCACAGAATCGAGCGACTATGCTCGGTAATCAGATCCATGACGTAATCGGGCAGAGAAGAAATGCCCTCAGATCACTCGACATGATTCTGCTCGGGCTGCATGGATTTGCATGCAACGACTGATAGGGTACACATCATCCGATCTATCATGTGCACTTCGCGTGACTCAATGGATATCGCCCGGTAGAGGTCATCTACTGGTGGACACGTGCATCTCTCGTGACTCATTAAACATCACACGACATTAGAAATACACTACATCGCCCGATCGCTAGACGACAAAATAACGTTTACATCATCCGGTGACTCAAATACACTACATCTACCGGTCACTAGACGACAAAATAACGTTTACATCATCCGGTGACTCAAATACACTACATCTACGGGTCGCTAGACGACAAAATAACGTTTACATCATCCGGTGAGTAAAATACTCGTCATCATTCGGTGAGTAAAATACTCGACATCATCCGGTGACGTCAGCCGGATGATACACTCATCCAGCTCCTATCATTCAGCAGTAAAACACAATAATCATCAAACAACTGCAGCCAACATGGGATGTCTTGAGTCTCACAAATTTCAACTTGATAGACATAAACCTTAAACGAATAAATGTCATAGACTTGTTTAGGATACGTAAGCGGAAGACTCATATAAAACAGAATATCCAAGGTTCTTACAATCATCCTCAAACTCAGAAGTTGAATCAGACAATTTCAGGTCCAAATTAAAATATGATCCTATCCTACTTAGGCATCAGTTTTCTCATAAGTCTTACTGACATAAAATGAACATATCCACGGGTCATAATCACCATCCAGCCACAGAATTGCACCCTGAACACCTTTCAGCAACCAAACTCGACATCCTCATTAACTTTGGAATCCTCACCTGATATCTCGTCACCTACATCATAAGATTTAAACTATAAGCCTAATGCTTAGTGAGGAATGCAACTAACATGTATTCGTGAATGCACAGTTGAGAGAAAATCATAATCGTATTCTTTTCATGCTCTTTTCTTGTTCCTTATTCGTATTCTTGTTCATCACTTTCATCATATGGATTAAGGGAGGATTTGTGCCGTGAAAGGGGGATTGACAGTGATTTTGATCATATTCCCTTTCGGGTCGTTTTCATGGTCCCTCTTTGGACTGTGGCTTGCGTCAATCCTCCTCCAACCCTCCCTTAATCCGGTTGCATAAGTTTCATTTTCATTCTCATATCTTGTTCATGGGAAATACATGCTCATAAATCATTTTCATATGCTTGAGAAGTAAATCATGATGCATGACATGAATGTTCTTAAATCATCAGACTATGGAAATATCATACTGGACAGTTGACTTCATAGACTCTATCAGAACATCACATAATATGGTTCTCAAACATCCGTAAATCATCTAAGTACAAACCATTTTACTAACTTAAAACAAGCATCAAACGCATAACTAATTTAGTACCCTTAAGATGTAGGGCCCTAATGGCCGGGAATCTTAATACAATCACTTACCTGGCTTCCTTAGCAAAGTCGTGCAATATCCGGCTTGTACGGACTTTTTGGATATATTATATTATATTATTATTTCATTGTTTAATGGCATTTTTAGTAAATATGTCAAATCAAATCAGTTTCGTAAATGGAAAGCGTCATTATGATCCTAACGATTAATAAGAATTTTAAGGAAATTCTGGGAATTTTCGGAGATTAAACGCTATATTCCGAGTAAATACGTTTATCGTAATGTAAAGGACGTTTTAATAAAAATAGTAAACGAGGTCCGAATTGCAAACGGACAGTCTTAATAAATCTCTAATAATAAGTTGGACTTATTGGTAAAATATGGAAATTTGGAAATGTCGAATAGCTGGACGATTAACGAAACGAAGACGAAACAAATAGAATTAAGTGCTAAGGGCAATTTAGTAATTTACCAAATCAATTTTATAAAAATAACTAAAATCCTCTTTCTCCTCACTCTTTCTTCTTCTCTTCCTGGCGTTCACGAACAGAGAGCAAACCCTTTCTCGGCCGCCGACGATTCCAACAGTTCCGACCTCCGTTTCTCTTCCGTTTCTCCTCCGTTCTTCGTCATTTCTTCTCCTCTCGCTATCCTCGGTATGTACCTACAATCTTAGAGCTTTTATTTCAACGTTTACGCCGTTTTAGATAATTAGGGTTTCGATTAAATCTCGTTAAAAACGCGAATTAGGACTCGTAATTAATAGGTTAGCCGTGATTAGGTATATATTGAACGTATCGGACGTTATTGGACGAAGATAAACCAATTTGTGAAAAAGTATAGATCTGAGAATTTTCGAGTTTTCGGAAATTTCTCGTAATAGGAATTTCAAGTTATCGAGCATTAATTGACGTTCTAAATGCTTTGATTAGCTAAGTGAGGAATTTAGGAAAAATTCAATAGTTAAGGATTTTGTAATTTGGACGTTAATAGCTTAAATTGGTTTTAACGACGAATATCGTGTTTTGTCTCAGACACACGACTCCCGTGGACGAAGCTTGAGATTCTGCGCGCTCGAGGTAAGTTCTCGTGACTTACTTTGACCAATCGGTCTACACCATACTTCGATGTCGTATCGAGGATCCCTGAAGAGTTGTTTGTTTAATCTGCTTTTGGTTGGGTAGTTAGGTTTAATTGTTTATAGGTTAGCTTATTTCGGTCTTGATGGTATACATGTGTTTGTTTATTGTATGGTTACATTATGCTTATAACTGTTCATGCATCACATGTTTTGAAATGGCATGAAAATGGATTTTGCACGAGTTTCCAAATGAAATGAATAATGAACGAAAATACGTAATCTGTATCTGGTCACGCGGGATGGGGCTCAGGCATGGCTGTAGGGTTTGTGAGCATGTACCCCCCTCCTCTAAATCGAAAGTGGTAGTCCGACCGCGGGATGTATCCTTTCCATTTAGAGGGCTGATATCTCGGTGGCAATCTGTATGAAATGACCTGATATGTCTGATATGCATGTTTTCTGAACTTCATATGCACTGCACGCATGCATCTGCATTTACGTAGCTTACTGAGATTTCAATATCTCATATGTGTCTGTATGGTGTAGGTGATATTTTAGGAGACATTGAGCCAGGTGAGGACGACGTTCCTCCTCCTAACATGGGGTGCAGTTGATGGATGATGGCCGTGGGTGTGCGCTGAGCGGTCGAGGCGCGTTTTGACCCGTGGGGGATGTACGTAAAGGTTTTCGGGGGTTTTTGAGACATTTTGGATTGATGATAAACTGTATAGAACATATTAGGGTGCTTGGTTCTGGATAGAGGTTAGATAACATTTTGGTAATTTTATGTAAAACGCTTGGGTTTAAACTGTTTACTAAATGTTTTGAAAATGTTTAGATTGGTTTAGGTTGTTATGGATAGCTCGATTTTTAGAGCTATCCACGCAGTTGGACTTCGCAAAGTCTGCTGTAAGCTACTTGAGTTTAGAATACGTTTAATTGGATGGATGAGTTATAAGTTTATTGTGATTTTAGGTGTAAAACAATAGAAGTTTTGCTCTCTGGAAATCGGATTCCAGAGAGCTAATTGAAGCGTTTCCAGAAAGCTAATTGAAGTGTTTGATGCATAGAGTGTTGAAGGGATTGAAGGAAATGGAAGCAGGTGTGAGGAAATGGATCGCTGCTTGCTGTGGAGCAATGCAGCGATCGATCTCTGCTGCAGAGCAGAGATCGATCGCTGTTGCTATAAAGCAATGCAGCGATCGATCTCTGCTGTGCAGCAGAGATCGATCGCTGTTGCTTAATGTAATGCAGCGATCGATCTCTGCTATGCAGCAGAGATCGATCACTGCCACTACTCAGCGATGCAGCGCACAGTCGCTGCATGTAGCAGCGACTGGTCGCTGCCTTATTTGTTTTCTGGGCGGACCGTTTTGCCCTCCCCTTTTCTGAATGTATTTAAGTTATTTTATTAAATGTTTTTTTAAGTTTTATTTAGTTATTAAATGTTTTGTTTCAAACGATTTTAAGGTTCGATTTCAATTCCGGTTTCAGTTCTGATTTCAACTTCAGTATAAATTCCGCGTAAAGTTTATTTAAAAAGTAAAATAAAAATGAAAAATTTATACGGGTAAATGGGTACAGTATTAGGGGTGTTACACGTGCACTACACTTCAAACCTCTTCACCTGATATCATTTCACATCTCAGAGTCAATATAGATCCTAAATATTCTGAAATCAAAGCTAGAACAGTCCTAACTAAATGTTATCCTAGAATTTGTAGTTAAAGTCATTCTCGAATCCCTTAGTCTAGTTCTCTGTGTGCAGTCTGAAATCCTAAAACTGAAACAGCTAGGTTCAACTAACGATTAATCTGAGTCGGTATGATAAATGTCTAGAATCGATTCGGAATGACATTGCTAAATCCAGAATATAAATGGTACTAATGTTACTCGGCCATTGGAGAACCAAACCCCAACACCAAGTTGGAAACAGAGCCTAACAAATAACTGACAATTACATTGTCTAACCCATACCTTGAGCGTAGAGTAGCTGAGAAAAGGCAAAGGAACCGGTCCTCGGAGGAAGGATGACTGGCAGGCAGAGAGTGAGAGCTCGGGAGAGAAAAATCGCTGAAGGGAGAATGTCAGCTACAGTGAGGTTTAAGGTTTCTATTTCAAATTTATATCAACTAAGTTCCTCATTAATTACCACACTGCCATCACACAAATAGAATCTAATAAGCTTTGGCATTAAAATTAACTAAATAAAAGGTCGAGTAAAGAGGTGACCGTTGATTCCGTTAAGAAAATCACCTAACTGAAAATGTCGGGTGTTACAAAAATTCTCTAACTCAGGCTTCTTTTATGGAATACCTATTGTTGTCTCAATTTCTTAAATCAACACCTTACTTGAACTAGATGATCGAATACAGTCTACATCTAGATACTTCCAACAAGAATACTTTTTATTATCTACACTCATCCTAATAAACGTGCTAATAACACTTTACTTAAACTAGACACTCAAATGCAATAGTCACCTAGATACTTCCACTCTACGTAAATCTAAAATAGACTCCTTATAAAACCTCCAGCTTAAATCCTTAGCTATCAATCCAATTTATCCTGGTGGAGCAATCTCTATCATTTTATCAACTCCAATCATCGGGTAAATTACTTAGCACTACAAGTAGCCCTATATATCCCTCCTGTCACTACTTCTACTTTTGTTGGATCCCTAATGGTAAATCATCCGGTTGACGTCATCGGCAGGAGTAGTTTAAACTTTGTCGTTTTGTGATCGGATGATGTGAGTAGTGCTATTTTGATCGGATGAGTAAATCATCCAGCTGACATCATCGGCAGGAGTGGTTTAAACGTTGTCGTTTAGCTATCGGTGGAAGTAAGTATAAGGTTTGTCGTCTTGTGTTTTGGGCAATGTCTAAAAACCACGTGCATTGCACATGCCCATCGGTAGGTGTCTTCTACTGGGCGATGACTAATGAGTCACGCGATCTGAGGGCATGTCTTTTCTGCCCAATTTTGTTATGTGACTGATGTCTGGCCATCTTTTCTGAGACTGTCCAAATCCCAAAGTTACTTGGTATTTCAAGTGCGGCGAGCCCGGACATACAGCCAAAGTTTGTCCTACATCAACGAAAGGTAATAAGTTGGGGACTAGAAGTAAGGATGTTAAATTAGTTATGATAAACTTGTGAACAAGAAGGTTATTGAGTGATAGAACTTAAGGAACTTAGGAGAATACCCGTGTTGGTAGTTAGTAAGTTTTGGTGAGAGAAAAGAAAACTTTAGAATTTGGTGGTTAGGAATTTTATGGAATTGAAAGTTTTTATAAAGGTAAATTACATAAATAAAATGGAAGAAAATATTATTAAGGTTTGAAATTAAAGTAAGAAAAGTGTATTAAAGATATTAGAGTGATAGGAGTGGTGAAAGGAGATGACTCACGTGAGGAAAAAGAAAAGAAGTGTTAACAAGTCAAAAAGAGGAATCAATGGAAGGAAAAAGATAAAACTTAAGTGTTGGTGAGTTGAAAAATCAAAAGAGGAACCAAATGTTGGTGTTTGCTTTAGAGTGGAACCTTCTACGTGGGAAAGAACAGAAAAGGTGAGGTTATGTTATAAATGAATGTTGAAAAGTTAAAAAGGAGGTTGAAAAGTCAAGAGACTTTTTCAACCAATAGAAAGTTATTAGTGAATGGAAAAGTGAATAAAAAAATGGAAATTTGAGGTATTAAAAGTGGGAATCACGTTGCTTTAATGAGGAAATAATGTAGTGGCTATTTTATAAAATTTGAAAGTATGGTGGAAGAAATCAAAAGAGAAAAGAATGAAATGGTTAAAAAGCAATATAACTTTCTTCTTCCTCATTCTCTCACGTTCCTTCTAACCTCCATAGCCAATTCTTCTTCCTCATTTCCTCCAAGATTTCTCAAGCTTTAAGGTACAAAATTAAGTGGGTTTTGAGTTTGATACAAGTTAGTGTTGGTTTTAGGTGTTTTTAGGGTGTTTTGCTGGAAGTTGTTTAGAGTTTGAAAAACCCTAAAAATGGATTCCTAAAATTGGGTTTTTGTTATTATGTTTTCTTGCTAAATGGATGGTTTACTTCTTAGATAGGTTTGTTTAGAGTGTTTAAGTGGATAGATTAGAGAATGGAGGTGAATTTGTGCGAAAACCGTTTTTAGTTTTAATGGCCGATTCTGTTCTGGTTATTTTCGGTTTGGCCATGATGTTTGGTTGATTAATTAGATTGTTTTAATGGATAGTAGACATGGAGAGGTTTACAGAATGGGGTGGAACGTCAAAATCTGTTGAAAAACGAGGAAGTTATGGTCGATTGAAGTTGGACGATAAAATTTGTGAGAAAATCGGGTTTTAAGGGTTTTAAACTTCAAAATGGTTTCTTGTGGTTGGTTTTAGTTTGAGTAATTCATTAGGAATTCTTAGGTTGGTAATAAGTGAGTTATTCTTATTTGTTAGGTTGACGAGTGGGAAATTTAGCTTGAAGAAGTGAAAGATTACGAGCGGAGCAACAGGTAAGTAGTAGATTACTTGTGTTTTGCCTTCAGGCCTAAACCATGGAAAGGTAGGAAATTGTTTGTTTTTTTGTGTGGTTGCTTTGTCTTGCTTTTGATTAAGCATTTGTGTGGCATGCATTATTGGTTTCGAACTGCGAAAAACACGAGTTTTGTGTATGGTTTTGAATGGTGAGTTGGAAATGTAAAAGGGGTAGTGTGAGTGTGAAACATAAGGGATTGTGTGAGCTTCAAATGTAAGGGGAATAGTATAGTGCCCTCTTGGGAGCGAGACTCAGAGGGAGACACATCTTGGGAGCGAGACTCAGATGTGTAATAGGTGATTGGGGTAAGGCCATCTTGGGAGCGAGACTCGGATGGGTATGCATCTTGGGAGCGAGACTCAGATGTGTACTAGGTGATTGGGCAGTGCCCTCTTGGGAGCGAGACTCGGAGGGAGACACATCTTTGGAACGAGACTCAGATGTGTAATAGGTGATTGGGGTAGGGCAATCTTGGGAGCGAGACTCGGATGGGTATGTATCTTAGGAGCGAGACTCGGATGTGTGCTAGGGAATAGGGTAGTGCCATTATGGGAGCTAGACTCGGATGTGTGTTGGGTTGTGTGAGAGTCGTGTGTACATGTTTATAATTGTTATCTCCTACTTGCTAAGCGTAAGCTTATGTGTGTGTGCGTGTTCTATGGTGTAGGTAACGACGCGGTTACAGGTGAGAGAAGTGGGTGAGTCGGAGACGCATGGGGCATGCCGGTGCGGGCAGTTGTCGGGGCGTATCGACCATGGTCTTCGGGAGGTGGGAAGGATTTGTATTTTGGTAGTTTTATGGAATTGTGGTTGTGTGACATATGGTGTTAAATAGCTTTTGTAAATGTGTTTTGGGATGGTTTTGATATGTTTTATAAAACGTTTGTTTTTTTTCAGGATTTCGGTTTTAGAAAATTTAGGTGTTATGCTCCTCGATTTTTTTAAAGAATCGGTGTTCGTTTTAACCACTTTTACGCTTTCCGCTTATGTTTTCGAGTTGAAATTTTATCGAATTTTAGTTTAAACTTTGTTTTAAACGTGGGATGTGTGAGCCAAGTAGCGCACCGAGCCGAGGTGGGTTCGGGGGCGTTACAAAATTAGATTTCAGACCATTTACCAAAAGAACATTACTCAACTTTGGTAGACCATGAACATTTAGCGTTCCCCTTCCAAAGACATCCGTTGTGACACCGTTGCCGAATGTTAATTTTTCCACGTTTTCGTGTATGATGTCCTTCAAATATCTATCTTCACCTGTCATGTGTTTAGAACATCCTGTAACGACCCTCATACTATTCCTAATTTCCCGTACGAAATTTTTCTTTTTAAGCCTCTAAATCAATTAAAAACATCCTCGAAAACCTTTAAAGAAAATTCATTTATCATACAAAAACAGTTTACATAAAACCACTCAACCTTCTATCATTCCTCAATTTATCAACTTATCACTTCTTCACAATATCGTTTCTATCTCCATTTCAATTATACATTTTACATAAACTTTCCAAACATTCATACGTTCTCGTATCTCTGTCCAAAACCGACTCTAAACACGATTAAAATGAAGTACATTTTCATGAAAACGAACTGCATGGATCCGTTTAAAAGTGTAACATATCCTCCTGTTTACAAAATCACCAAGCAGTTCATAAAAATCCAAATAAAAATCTTAACAAACGTTTTATAAAACAAATCTATCAACTAAACGTAACCAAACACCCTAAAATGAATCAACTATACAATTAAACTAAAAACATTCCCATAACGTTAAATTAATGGCTTAAACAAAACGTTTGAAACATCAACATAAAAATCTAACACCTAACCAGAACCCAGCATCCTAAAATGTTCGACACAATTCATCATCAGCCCAAAACACTCCAAAAACCCTCAAAACCTATACATACTTCCCCATGGGTCGGTAAGCGTCGACTGCGCCAGCACACCACCGCAGCCATTCTCCGTCAACTGCGTCACTCTCCAGGTGGAGGGGTCTCGTCCTCACCTAAGCCAAGATCACCTACACCATACAAACTAACTATGAGATAAAAATCTCAGCAAGCTCTAGTAAATGCAGATGCATGCGTGCGTATGCCATTCAGAAAACATGCAGATTACAGAGTCAGATTCATTACGTCAGATACAGATTGTCACTGAGGTCCAACCCACCTCACTGTGACCAGATTACGTAGATTCGTGGGTTCATTTTACTTTTTAATTAGGTCGCAGACAGAATGTCACCGAGGTCTAAACCACCTCGCCGTGACCAGATACAGATTACGTAGATTCATTTCGTTCGTTGGTTCGTTTTACTTTTTAATTAGGTCGCAGACAGAATGTCACCGAGGCTAAACCACCTCGCCATGACCAAATACAGATTACGTAGATTCATTTCGTTGGTTTAATCATATGCAGAAATCCGTGATGCATGAGCAGTCAAATGCATAAAGTAAACAACCAACATATATACCATCAAGACGATAAACAAACATAACCTATTAAAACAATTAAACCTAACTACCCATCCAAAGCAATTAAACAAGCATGTCACCAAATTTCCTCGAGACGACCACGACGTACGGTGTAGGCCAATCGGCCAGAAAAGATCTAAAGAACTTACCTGTCTTCCGTAGTTCGCTGGGTTTGGCACCACACGTCACATATGGCTCGACCTATGACAAACATTCGAGCTTCATTAAAATCAAGCTTACCTTCACCAATTTACTCTCAAACTACTATTTCTAGCCTAATCGAACTAAAACCTAACTAAACGGGCCACTAATTTGGGTTTGGTAAAACCGACCCGAAACTTCGAACGCGCGTAACTTTTGCGTCGGTTATCGGAATCGAACGATTCTAGCGGCCACGTACTCCTCTAATAACCTATTTTAATCTGCCAAAAGAAATTTTAAAACAAATGACCGGAGCTAGGTCAATTTAGCAGAAACCCGATTCTGCCCCTTACCCGGAAAATCTCCCTTTTTGATTTTTCATCAATTCTCGGCTAATTCCTCACCAATCGTCCATATATACACTCAATTAACAATATCTAACCAAAAATCTCGAGGCAACAAGCAAAACCCGAAATCCCCAATTTGGAGCCCTCGGTTTTTCCCCCAATCCGAGCTCACCATTGCACGACAATCATTGCCAGCGTTGAGCTCGGCACTTTGACGCTAAAAGCAACCAAAAACGGCCGGCGATCGGAGCTCAATCGAGCTCGTCACGCACAGCCCAAAACCGAACCGAAAGGAGGAGAAAACCAAGCCATACCGGTCGGGTTGCGCGCGGAGATGGCCGGAGATCGCACGTCGCCGTCGTCTGGCCGGAGAGGGCTGGAATACGCCGGTGATGGCCGTCGATCGCAGCTCGCGTCGCCTCTCCCCCTTCGCTGCCCTGCCTTCGGCGTTCGGGGCTCAACAGAATAGCTTCGGCTATCCTGTTGATTTTGTTTTTTTTTTTATAAAATAATAATAATAATAATAATAATAATAATAATAATAATAATAATAATAATACTAATATTAATTCCTATTAAACATTAATATACCGTTTTGCCTTTCATAAATCCCGTTAAATCCCGTATATCTCCACAAATTCACATTAACCGTTAGGACCCTAATAACACTTTCTTTTCGTAAAACGGACTTGATTTACTATTTTTACGAATTAATATACTAAAAGGCTAAAACGGGAATTCTAGCATTACTCTTCTCGATTTGGGTTTCTAAAATTTCAATTATTCTTCTACAAAGCCCCATAAATTTCTAGGGTCTTAATAAAACTATCCGCTTGCAAAACGGACCTAATTTACTTATTTACGAAAATAGCCTTGGAGTGGAAACCCGAAAAACTCAGGTGTTACACATCCACTATCAAAATACCATGTATTCGTTGATGTTGCCTTTAGTGAAAGATGTGTAACATTACACTTCAAACATGATTTATTCACCCATTTTTGATGAGAGGATCTGTAAGAAGAAGCATTTCTAACAGTACCTAGTCTTAGGTCAGCAAGATAGGTGAAGTATTTAGGGGGAATATGACCACGACAATTGCAATAATAACACAGAGCCATATTTGTTACCTTTACTGCTTGAAGCATGATAGGAGTCATAGGACTTTGATTTTCTATCAGTTCTTGGAGTTCTTTTTGCAACTTGCTTTCCTTTGTAATCAAATCCCTTAACTGACACTGGCTGTGACATTGAGCTTTCCCTTACGAATTTCATCATAGAGCAATTTTCCTTCACTGCAACAGTTTGTGAAACTGAACTTTCACCTTTGAACCCCAATCCAGACCGATTTACACTTGATTTGCTGATGTTTAGAATATCATTCAGTTTAGAAGAACCCGAATTTAACATTTTGACATTTTTCTTCATGAGACTTATCTCATTGGTTAGATCATTAGCTTCATCTTGACTCGTTTTCAGCTTTGTCTTCAAATCAACAATAACATTTTGAAGATTGTTCTTCTCATCTTTCAAATTTCTAATCTGGATGTGTAGATACTGATTTACTTTAACAAGCTCAGTCCATTTCTCATGAAGAAACTTGTATTCTCCAATAAGGTCATCTTTTGTGACTGCTTCTTCGTCTTCATCACTACTATTGGAAGAGTTGTCTGTGACACCGTGTATAACACCACCATTTTCTTCACGTTCTGTCTTTCCAACAATTGCCATATGGTTGTTTCGAAATTCGTCTTCCTTCTCTGACTCATCCTCACTCCAAGTTGTGTTCAGAGAATTCTTCTTTTTCTTCAAAGTATTAGCACATTCTGATTGTATATACCTGAAACCTTTACACTCTCTGCACTGGATGCCTTTGTTCTTGAATGTTTGATCAGACACATAAGTTTCTTCCCTGTGCTTCTTGTTGCTTGAAGAACCATTTTTGAAGTTAGTGACACCGTGCTTGACACTGCGAGTATTTCTTCCAAATCTCTTCATAACTCTGGTGAAATTCTTTGAAAGCAGGGCTAGAGATTCCTCCAAGTCATCCTCATTGTGTTCGTTAAAGTTCTGTACCTCAGTTTTGAGAGCAACTCTTTTTGCCTTCTTTGCTTCCGTGTCTCCTCCAAGATTCATCTCGAAGGTTCTAAGAGATGCCATCAATTCTTCTAACTTCATTTTAGAGACATCATTGGCTTCTTCTATAGCAGTGACTTTGTATGCAAATCATTGTGGCAAGGACCGTAGCATTTTTCTTACAATTTTTTCTTCGGAAAACATCTCACCGAGAGCAAAAGCTTCATTTGCTATGTCACATAGTTTGGCATTGAACTCACCAATACACTCATCTTCACATTCTCAAATCTAGTAGTTAGCATTTGCATCTTGGATAGCTTTACGGTTGATGTTCCTTTATAGGTGGTTTGAAGAATTTCCCATGCCCTTTTCGTTGATTCGCAAGTGGAGATGAGTCTGAATTGAGTTGGATCAACGCCATTGAAGATAGCATTGAGAGCCTTTGAATTGCTGTGTGCCAAAGCATCTTCATTTACCGACCAATTTTCTTTGGGTTTTGGAGATGTGATACCTTCTGCATTAGTATCCATAAGGTGATTCCATCCTGTTAAAATAGATCTCCAGGCCTTCTCGTCAATAGCTTTAATGAATGCTCTCATCCTCGCCTTCCAATAAGCATAATTACTCCCATCCAATAACAGTGGACACATTGTAGAGCCTCCTTCTTTCATAGAGTCCATCGCACACGAACTGTGATCTTGTCCCATGGATCCCGCTTAAGAAACAAAAACGACCTGCTCTGATACCAATTGAAAGATTAAGATCAATTATGCGATGTCACACATGGTGTTTTGTGTGACACCGATAATTAATGCAATGATAGACAATTATAAATATGCAGAAATTAATGAGATAGGAGGTTGGTAACGCAGTTTGGCAATTCGCCTACGTCTGCGGGGCCACGCCCAGTTATAAAAATATTTCACGAGTTCACAAAGTTACAAGACAAACAGACTTATACAAATAAAGACTCCCTTTTATCTTTGTCGCCGCCACTTCCTAACTTCCTAAATGAAACTGTTTTTGCCAGCTCCCTTCGACTTTGGATTGATCTCTCCCGAGATCTAAAAGCAACAAGATGACAAGCTCCCCTTGTCGATAAATAGAACTCTTCCCGAGTTCGGATGCAACCTCCTACCGAGACTGAGCTTTAATGAAGAATAAAGAAGATTGCCTCCTATGACACCATATGAAACACCAAGTCGTTGTTTTCGAACTCAATAAATCAACACACTCGTATAATCAATGAAATCCACAACATAAGAAGAGTGTTTAAAATAATCACAAACCCATACGCAAAAGCGTTGGGAAAGAAAGAAAGGCGACGACTCAAAACGAAGAAAACTTGTCTCAAGAATAATCAAAAATCCGTTAGTCGCTTCCACAGAAACGAAACCTTAAATATGATTGGTAACTTCCATATCTTCGATTTAATTCAGTTACCAAATCAGTTTTAACACCGCAAGGAATAAGGAAACCAAATCTCAACAAATCGGTTGAGTGACACCTCGTGTGACATTTTAGGAAAGTATTGCCAACTGCTTGGATATGGATCCAAAAAATTATGAAAGCATCTCATGATTCATGTGATCTCGAAGCCTAATATATTTCAACAAATCTTTATCAAATCGGCTTACCAAAACAAAGTTTACAAAAAAACAAGTGCCTTTAGATTTTTTAACAACTTTTCTTATATTCAAGTTTCCTCATTTTTCTTTTCCACAACATCTTCATGATCTTCACTATTCATCCATCCAATAATCTGAATAGATTATTTCTTGATTACCAAGAAATAAATCACCAAATTGAAAAATAATAGAATAAAATATAATTGTCATAAAAGTGATTCTTCTATGGCCTCTAATAGTGGTCACTTTTCTGTATTAGCTAGAGAGTCACAAGATCCAGATGATGATGATGAAACTTATCCCACTGATATAGACCTCTGGGACTCTCTTATTGAAATAAAGCAGCAAATGGATAAAGGAAAAAGAATTAAAAAATAACAGTAATGATCAGACTAATTTCCAAGCGAAACAGGAGACCAGCACTTCGACGTCCATGGCAGATGATTAGACCTTATCAGCATATCCACAACTTGATTATTGCTCTGAGGAATCTTTTGACTTCTCAAGAAAAAGAAATAGTTGAATATCAAAGCAGAATGTGGTGTCCAGTTTGTTCAAAAGCAACAATAAAGGCAACAAAGCAGAAATGGTGGACCCAGTCCAAAAGCAGATTCCTCTACTTTTCAGTAAAGCAAGCTGTACCTTCAATAATGCTTCAATTTTCATCATGCATGACACAATTTAGCATTATTGGTTCCTCTATATAAAGGAACTTTGTATTTAGTTTCTTTGGAAGTTTTTGGAGTTTGTCTTCTCTCATAAAAAAACTATAGCTTTGATTGTTCTATTGTAACGCCCCAAACCTGCCCCGGCTCGGTGCGTCACATTGCAAACCCAACCCGCATTTAAAACGACATTTTTAAAAAATTTAAAATCAAAACGGACGGCGTAACGCCTAAAATTCGATAAACCAAAACCTGCAATTTAAAACTAAAAATCAAACTAGTTTCAAGCCCCAAATACTTACGACCATTACGAAAATAGTTTTAAACACAATCGACTCGCCAAATAAAATCATTTACAACAAAACTTTCCAAAACATTTAAGAAAACATTTACAACAAACCTTCCACTTTTTCTAACTTATTTCCAAAACAAAATCTTACAAAACACTTACAAAAAAACCCATCCACAACAAGACATTCACCTCCCACACTACCCGAGGAAGACAGTGGTCAAGATGCCCCAACAATAGCCTACACCGGCGGACTCCGTAATCCTCCGACTGCGGCCTAATCCTCGGCTGACTCATCTACCTCACCTGTGAAGAACTCGTCACCTACACCATAGAACACAAAACGTAAGCCTAATGCTTAGCAAGTAGGGAATAACAAATGCAACAACACAATGCAATCAACCTAACACATGCAGTTTCTACCACTCAGTTGTGCTTATTTGCTGTTCACTGTTGTTCGTTACTTTAATCGTTTCATAAGCCGTGTGATTTGAGTAGGCACACATCCCATAACCGTCTAGGACGGCCAAACTCAGAATCACTAGAGCAAGACCAGAAAGCTCTCATCCCATAACCATATGGGATGGCCATACATAATCTCCCTCGTCGATCGTAGAATCCTATAACCGTCTAGGAATTCATACTCACGACATTTACGTATTTTAGCCAATCATCCTTCATAGAGTTCCCTTCGGGGTGCTACACACCAGCACCGTATCCCGACAAGGCACACTATTCCAGATTGCGTATTTTAGCCGGTCTCTCATAGAGTTCCCTTCGGGGTGCTACATACCAGCACCGTATCCCGACAAGGCACACTATTTGAGATGCATTTTACAATTCACTTTATCTAATTACGTTCACACTCACAAACAACCATACAAGAAACTCGTATTTTTGTTTAACTGAAAACCATGATGCATGCCAATGAATATGCAACCAAACACAACACGAAATGAATAACCCTACCGTTCTATGGTATAGGCCTGAAGGCGAGAGAATAGCTACCACTACTTACCTGGTGTCTCACCACGTTCTCGCTCACTCCGTTCGACCAAATTACATGTTCGATCACCTAAACAACAAAAACTTAGATTGATAAGTTACCAACACATTCTAAGAAATTCTTAAACCTAAAACTAACCAACAATTAAAACAATCTCACACTTAAACACTTAAACCCGATTTTTACCCAAATTTGACCGTCAAACTTCAAACAGTCATAACTTTCTCGTTTTTCAACAGATTTCGACGTGCCACCCCAATTCGGAAACCTCTACACATCTACTATCCATTGAAACACTCAAATTAACCAAACAATTCACTTAGCCAACCCAAAAATGCCAAAGATAGGATCGGCTCACTTAAGTTAAAAACCGATTTTTCCCAAACTCCTTTCCAATTCTCAATCTAACTCCATAAATCACCTAAACCAATCCATCCAACAATTAAATGATCAAAATAGGAAAGAAAACCAACATTGAAACTCAATTTTCGGACTCCATGAATTAGGGTTTTCAAACCCTCACCAAAATCACTTAAAACTCACTAAAAACTTCAACAAACTTCACCTAAAGTGCATAAAACCAAAACCCACTCATTTTATCTTGGGATCACCTTGAGAAATTGAAGAAAGAAAGAGGTGAAGGGGCGGCTATGGAGGATGAAGGGAGAGAGCCGAAAAGATGAAGAAAAAAAATGAGAGAAACAAACTTTTAATACCACTTTTTCCTCTTTTTCTTTTCCTCCACTTAATTCTTTAAAATTCCAATTTCAACCCTCCCCTTTACTCCTTGATTTACAACGTGAATAACCTTTAAATTCCCCCCTTTTTATTCATTTATTTCCTTTACAAAATTTTCCTATTGGTTGTTAAGTCTTTTGACTTTTCAACTCTTGACTTTTCTTCAACCATTTACTTTTATTTTACCTTGTCAACATCATTTATTCTCTTTGACTTATTCCTCATGCCCATCATCACTTAACCTTAATCTCATACTTAGCATAATCTAGGCTACGCACGTAATAGGAAATTCTCGGGTGTTACATCTATCCTTTCCCTTTCTTGTTAGTTTTTCTCTCTTTTTAATAATATTTTGCTTGATTTCTTCTCTTTTGATCTTTGTGCCTTTTTCTTATCGATCCTCCCCCTTTTGGTATCAGAGCCATAATGATTTTCTAAATCCGAAGTTAATTCATGAATGAATGAGGTGAAAAAATTCTGAGTTAATTTTTCAATTATAAGTAGATCATTATTAACTATGTTTATTATTCTTCTTTAATTTTCATCTGAACTATGTCACGTTGAGGTTTTGTGTGTCGTGAGTTTGTTTCAATAAGTTTCTTAGTAGTTGGTTCGTCAAAGACGCGTTGAGCGGTTGTGCCACTAAGTACTGAGGATGGGAAAAGGCCTTAGCTTTAAGTCGTTGTCTGATGTGTGACGACCCCAACCCCATAGGGCCGCCACGGACTTGCCGTGACATAACTATTACCTAAGCCCTCGTATTTTCCCATAAACTTTTTCATTTTTTACTTAACACTTTAAAGAAAACGGACCTAGACAATTGACCCACCTCTAACAACCTTTAGGGACTAACTTTGACTAAAACATTAAACATTTGAGCATAAAACATTTCAACTTTTAAAATATTTAAAACTAGACTAAAACCCTTAATAACTTAAAACAAATAAAACATTTAAAACAATTAAAGTAAGATCAATTAAAACACGACACTAATATAACCTATACTCAAGAAAACAAACTGCGTGGATCGCTCTAAAAATCGAGCGTATCCTTACCTGTTTTAAAATAACCAAACAGTTCAAAATACCCAAACAGTTCCAGTAAAATTCTAAAATTTAAACTCCACATTCTAAACAATCTACTACTACTACATATACATCAAAACTCGACTATTCATACATTTTTTTTCTATCAAAACATCCGATCCACATACTTAAACATTTTCATACATTCACAAACAAAATCGACACGTAGACCTGCTAACGTAAGATTATCAAACAAAACCAAACAAATCCTCAAAACAAACATCGAACATAAACATGGAATTTCCTAAGACATCACCAAAGACAGACATTATCAAATCATTCAGAATAGAACAACGTCCAGCCTATATTCATTATACAATTCCCAAAATATCAAACCTCCCCACATATTCTAAAATCTTCCACATCTTTAACGTCAACACAATTTCGCATTAATTACCCAAAATAACTCGCGGTCATCGAACCTTGCCAAAACACACCCCGTCGCCACGAGCACCATCCGTCAACCATCTATTCTTTGTCATCGAGAGGAACTCTCACCTTCAACCTGTCACCTACATCGTACAACATATACATTAAGCCTAATGCTTAGTAAGGGAATGCACTATATGAATTTAAAACATTTTACTTAACATATGCAGTTTCTACAGTTTCATCGTACATAATCATTTCGTTTCGTTTCATCATACATATTCATTTCGTTTCGTTTCATTATACATATTCATTTCATTTCCATCGTACATACATGTAATCCTCTACCAATGGAGGGCGGATTAGTTTCTCCATCTCTAGACGTTCCACATATAAATCTTTATCTGAAGGGTGAACCACTTCCCTCAGATATCATACGTTTTCTGGACGTTCCACAATTTACATCTGAAGGGTGAACCACTTCCCTCAGACACTTTACATTTTCATTTTTCATCGTTGTCGTTTCTACGTTCAAATCGTGAAAACAAATGCTAAAACATTTTCGTACTTTTTCTAAAACATGATGCATGAGGTAATCTACGTACAACATATCATCGAGACATATCATCAAACAATTCACAACATACATAGACATACATTACTTTTGACAAACTTTACAAACAACTAATAGCTAACATCCTAGGCTACCAGACTCATTAAGCCCCACAATCAGAAAATCATCATCAAAACAGAAAAGCCTAGCGTTGACACGATGTAGGGCCTTAAGGGCCGGAAACCTAACATCCACTTACCTGGCGTCCTGGCTATGCCGAGCACCGTCCAAAAGTCGTCTCCACCTAAGGCATTTCATAAATAAAAGACATTACAATCGATCCTAAATAAACGAATCTCAAACTTAAACTAAGCTCCTAGCTAAAGCAATTTCTCCTAAAACTTTCATTTCCTCCATTCGAGCATTTCATCGAGCACGTGGTGCTCACAATTTACTTAACCTCCATTAATGGTTTTCCAATAATCTCTAATATCCAAACTTTAACCTAAATCCACCAATAATCATCAATTCATTTAATCTACCTAAATAACAACAAGTGTATTCTCTAATAAGCATAAAAGCATAATACCATCAATTTCTAACTAAAACCTAATTAAACGGCCGCTAATTTGAGTTCGGTAAAAACTGACCCGAAACTTCGAACGCGCGTAACTTTTGCGTCGGTTATCGGAATCGAACGATTCCAGCGGCCACGTACTCCTCTAATAACCTATTTTAATCTGCCAAAAGGAATTTCAAAACAAATAACCGAAACTAGGTCAAAAAGGGCAAAACCCGATGCTGCCCCTTACCGGAAAATCCCCCTTTTTGATTTTTCATCAATTCTCGCCTAATTCCTCACCAATCGATCACAAATACCCTCAATTAGCATAAACTAATCAAAATTTCGAGTTCCACACCACAAACCCGAATTGCCCTAATCGGCATTCGCTGCTTTTCGCTCAAATTGAGCACCCCATTGTTCGGCAACCATTGCCGGCGTTAAGCTCGGCCAATTGACGCTGAAAGCAACCAAAAAGGGCCGGTGAACGGAGCTCAATCGAGCTCGTCACGCACAGCCCTAAACTGAACCGAAAGGAGGAGAAAACCGAGCTTACCAGGTTGGTTCTTGCGCGGAGTCAGGCCGGAGACTGCTCGTCGCCGTCGTCTGGCCGGAGGGCGTCGAGTCGCCGGCGGTTTTGGTCGGAGATCGTCGTTCACCTCTCCTCGTCTCTCCCCTGTTCTCTCGGCGTCGCGAGCAACAGAATGGCTAAGCCATTCTGTTGTTTGTTTTTATGTTATTATTATTATTTTTAATAATAATAATAATAATAATACAAATATCAATAATCCTATTAATTCCTATTAACACATTAATATACCGTTTTGCTCTTCCGTAAATTCCGTTAAATCTCGTTCTTAATTATAACCCACGGCTTAATCTCATTGGAAGTGCCCGAATCTAAATTAATTAACCAATTAGGTTAACCAAAATTATTCACTTTTATTTTAAATTACTTCAAACAATTATTTTATTTTTCTTTTATTTTCTCTCCAAATTTTCCCTTTTAAAAATTCTCGGGCGTTACATGATGAGTCTACTAGAAAATTAAGGGAACGAACTTTGACCTTGACTCGTAATTAGTCGGAGACTTATGTACAGAGAAAATTAAACTAGTTTAATAAGCATGATTAATAGGTTCAACTTATGATTTTAAAATTGAAATAGATTTTATTTAAGTTCATTCATGCATGAATTAACACAAGGATTAAAATGAATTTAACTCCTTTGAATAATTTATCTGTATCTATTAAGAATGAAGAAATTGTTGAGTATTCTCAGACTCAACAACTTAATCAATGAACAATTCCCATATTAGAATAAAAAAAGATTTATAAATTAGGATTTTTTGATTCAATCAGTAAAAGAGTTATAAAAACATCTTAACAAACTATCTGTTTAGATACAAATGATAAAACTATTCGTTTATTATGCTATAAAGATATTCAGAAATACTTATCCGAATATAAATATATGCATATAGGTTTAATACAAATTTCTTTTAAACCATTAACTCTACCATGATTAAATTCTATTATTTTAGCAGATTTAAGAGATGCTAGAAATCAAGATTGGAAATCTTCGTTAATCGATATAGTCCAAACAAGTTTGTGTCATAGTCTGATTTATTTTAATGTTTTTCCAAATCTGACCTTATCATTATCTGATAGAAATTTATTTGAAGCTGTATCATTGCATATTCAAACACATGGTTATAATTTCATTGTTGGTTCTGAAACAATAACTGTAATTTATAGAATTCATTATAAAGTTTTAAACACTTTATGTCCTAATGCTATTTTGCGTAGTGACATAGGAAAAACGGTAGTTATTGAAAGTAATTTATTGACAACTAATGTTGCAATTCCTCGTCTTATTGACTGGGAAGAAGTAACATTTCCAGATAACTGGAATATTCCTAATGCAGTGTCTCCTCAACCAATTATTAATAATCAATTTGATCAAATTACTCAGACTAGTGATGGTCATGTAGAGGTCTGATTTACTCTTGAAATTACCTGAAGATTATTCTTTTCCAGAAGTATGTCTTCTAGGAATAGTTTTCCTCTTTATAGAGTTTATGTTCCAAGTAGCTCTAGGCATTTTGAACAACAAAACTATGAAAATCAGGATAATTCAAAAATCAAAAGTATTAAAATATCTGAACAACAGATTCCTCATGGAATTTATACTAGAAATACATAATCACCTACTGTAGCAGAAATGAATTTTAATGTCTAATGGTTTTAATGGATTTTTCTCAAGGATCAACACTTAGAAAAATTATCAGTACAAAATTTAATTTTCCTAAATATAGAATGTTTAGAGAATGGTTTTTTAAATAGTCTAATGCATCTGAATTAGAATATATAAAAAATAGATTTTATCTTGACTTAGAGATGCATCAAATTATTATGCCTTTTGTTAAATGGTTTTGGACTTGACATATAAATTATAAAATATATCTAAATGTTATTGAGGAATATCAGGAATATCAAACAAATTGGTTAAAAAGAAATGGATCTACTGTTAAGTCAGTCCACCAACCTTTAGAACCAATAACTTTGTCTAATGAACATTCAGCTGTAGAAGCAATACCTTTAGTAGATTTATCCAAACCAATACCTGAAAAGGATGAAGTAATTATAAAACAGAATAACTTTACAAATGTTAATTTACAAACCATAGGAAAACAATTAATCAGAATTGAAAATCAAATTAATAAAATACTTTCTGAACCTAAAATATTTTCATCTGAAATGTTGAAAATATCTAAACTGGATATTAAACCTTCTATTCCTTTAAATAATTTTAATTTTACGAATCCGCAAAAATATTCTGACTTTATATATCAACTTATGACTAGAATTGATAAAAAAAAAACTTCAGATTGGTACTTTAAGTAATACAGAATCAGAATCAGAAGATAATTCTGAATATAATGAAATTAAGGATATTCAGAATTCTTTTCAAACTATGCAAGAATCTATAATTAACTATGATAATAGTCAAGAACCATTCCCAAATTCAATAAAAAATCAAGAATTATTAGTAAATAAAGTTACTTATGATAATGGACCAGGTGGAGCTGAAACGGTTAGAAGAACGTATTATAAACGTCCAACTCCCCAAGATCTTCTTTGGGAAGAAAATTTCTATTTAGAGCAGAAATCATATGGTGCAAAAACTATATATGAATAGAATATAGATGATTTATCAAAATATCAAATTTATGAAATAATTCATAAAATGCTTATGTATTCGAGTGTAACACCCGGTTCTAACGAACCAACTTTTCTTTTATTACTAATGTTATATGTTTTATTTAGCAATAATTAAAGTAGGGTTATTTAGTGACTAGGCAAGGGCATAAGAGTAAAATTAGAAATTTCAAAAGTGGATAACCTATTTAAGGAAAGAGGTTTGGGTTTAATGCACTGTAGCCGCCACTATCTTGCTTACCATTTCTCTTTCAGCCTTCATCTCTGCAGCAGAACCCTCTAGGCAATTCCCTAGCCCGATTTTCCTTCAACCTAGGTACGTTTTCCTCATTTTCTTATGTTTTAGCAATTAGATGACCGAGGGAGTGCAATGTGAAGATTTCTAGGATGCTACGAGTGAGAGTAGGTTCGGGTTATTGGTGATAAATGGGAATGCACGAGTAGCAGGGTTTCAAACTAGTTTCCTTAAACTTCTGGTTGATTTCTGATGGAGCTTAGTGAGAGTTTGATTGATGCTCTGTTGTGACCCTAGGTGTGTGAGCTTCTAAGGCAACTTACAGTCGAGCGATTTCCCGGAGACCAGGTAAGTAAAGTATGCATGTGCCTTCAGGCCTACATCACAAGATAGTAGGTTGTGTGTGTGCCTGAATATTTTATGTATGTCATGCATCATGTTTTTCAAAGAATACGAAAATGAATTTTTTTTCATGTATTGGCATGGTAAGGAATGTAATGATTGCAACAGACAAGCTATTAAGGGAAATAATCCACCCCTTAACTTATGAAGGGATTTATAACTTTGGGAAGATTGATCCACTTCCCAAGTGGAATATAGAATCATTATAGCTATTAAGGGAAGTAATCCACCCCTTAACTGATGAAGAGGATTTATAACTTTGGGAGAGCTGATCTCACTCCCAATGGAATTGAGGGATCAGATCAGTGAATGAACGCATATGCAACAGAGATGTGAAAGTAGAAACTTCATGTCTAGGAATTTTGCTTCAGCATTTCATTTCATTTTTGCTTTGCTTACTTAGCATGAGGCTAATAGATGAGTTTTGTGATATAGGTGAAGAAACTTCTGAAGGTATTTTTCCTGAGCACAATGAGGTTTAGACAGGTTGGAGGAGCACACCCAAGTCTCGACTTGGTGTTCTGATGAGGTGGCTTAACTTTTGTCAGTAGTTGTGAAGGTTTAATGGACAATTAATCGATTTAATTTGTTGAGTTTTATGATAGTAGTAGTTTTAATGTTTCTGAGTTCATTTTGAGATTTTCTTCCAGACAACTGTACTCTGTTGGTGTTAATAGTGGTTTTTACCAAATGTTGGAGTAGTGTCCAGATTTAAGTGGTTTTGAATGAATTTTAGTAAATTGCTCAAGTTCTTTTGGTAGTCGGAGATTCCTTTGTTAGAGCAAAATTGTTGCTATGCTGTTTTCGTTGAGTAGATGATGTCTATCGACAGATATAGAGTTGTTGTTCTATTGTCTATCAGAAGATGTCTTCAGTAAAGTCATCGGATGATGTCTTCAGTAAAGTCATCGGATGATATCTTCAGTGGAAGCCATCGGAAGATATAAGTAGAAAATTTGTCGTTTTGTAACCGGTTGATGTCGAGTAATTTATCCATAGGATGTGAAGGTAAAAGTCTTTTGTTGTTTTGTAACCGGATGATGCCGAGTATTATATCTACCGGAAGATGTGAGTAAGTGTATTTTGTCGTTTTGTGATCGGTAGAGGCTGGATGGATGATTCATCCGGCTGACATCATCGGTAGATGCGAGTAGCAAAACTTGTCGTTTTGCGATCGGCTGAAGTTGGAAGAATGATTCCTCCTGCTGACGTCATCGGTGGAAGCCTTCAGTTTTATTTCTGCCCTTTTTCGTTGACCATGTTTAGCGGCAGATGCGTTTGACTTTTTACGAATTTTGAGTATTTTACGCTTAAGCTTTCATCTCTTTTGTCCGAATTAATTCTTAATATTTTAACTGATTATTCGAACACTGTTTTATAGTTTTGCTTAACTTTGCTTTGCTCAAAGATTTTCCGCTGCAAGTTTTTTTTGTTTTTAATAAACGTTCAAATTTGACTTTCGAGCGAAGTTTTAAATTTGGTCCAACATTTCCTAGTTAATTTCGGGTTTATGAGTAACGAACTCAGTTTAGAAAACTCGGGGCGTTACATCGAGTGTTTATAAAGCCTCGAAAAATAGCGATAATGATATTGCTATTTTTAGTATCAATGGTTTTACATGCTTTCTAAAAGGTTGGTGGGATAACTATTTGTAACGCCCCGAGTTTTCTAAACTCAGTTCGTTACACATAACACAGAACAGGACTAAGAAAAATTTGACAAATTCCAAAAAAAAAAACTTTGCTCAAAATCAAAATTTTGACATTTGCTAAAGCCTCAAAATTTTAAAACTAGCAGCGGAGATTTTTTTTTTTTTTTTTAACGAAAATAGAGTTAAACAAACTGTAAAACAATTTTAAAAAAATCGGTTAAAATATTGGGAAGTAATTCGGCTAGAAGAGATGAAAGCTTAAGTATGAAATGCTTGAAGATCATAAAAGTCAACTACATCATCCGCTGATCAGAGTCAACGAAAATGGGCAGAAACAAAACGGAGGACTTCCACCGATGACGTCAGCCGGAAGAAATACTCTTCCTACTTCAGCCGATGACGTCAACCGGAAGAATCACTCTTCCAACTCCAGCCGATGACGTCAGCCGGAAGAATCACTCTTCCAACTTCAGCCGATGAAGTCAGCCGAAAGAATCACTCTTCCAACTCCAGCCGATGATGTCAGCCAGAAGAATCACTCTTCCAACTTCAGCCGATCGCAAAACAACAACAATACTTATTCACATCTTCCGGTAGATAAAATACCCGACATCATCCGGTTACAAAACGACAATTTTCTACTTATATCTTCCGATGGCTTCCACTGAAGACATCATCCGATGACTTTACTGAAGACATCATCCGATGGCTTTACTAAAGACATCATCCGATGGCTTTACTGAACAACAACTTTATATAGTAGCTCATCGAGCATTTTCTCTCTACACAGGGAAAGCTCTGTCTACCAAAAGAATTTGAGCATTTGCAAAAGAACATTCAAAACTACTTAAATCCTTAAATTACTTTAGAATTTGGTAGAAACTACTTTTAAAGCCAACAGAGTATTAAAATCAGAAAGGTCTCAAAGGTATTTCAAAACATTAAAACTACCATTTTCATAAGAACTCTCGACATACTCAAATTGAATCATGGTTCACTAAACTTTTCCATCCACTGACACCAGTTAATCCGCCTCATCAGTTTACCAGGCCGAAACATGAATGTACTCCCCCAACCTCCTCTATTCATCTTTGCACTCAGGAAGATTCACCTGCAGTATCCTCAACACCTACATCACAAAACTTATCTATTAGCCTAATGCTAAGTAAGTAAAGCAATAATGAAATGAAATGCTGAAACATAAATTCCTAAACATGCAATTTCTACTTTCTCATCTCAGTTGCATTCACATTCATTCATAAACTGGTCTGATCCCTCGGTTCCCTTGGGAGTGGGATCAATCCTCCCAATGTTATACATCCACTACTGGATTAAGGGGCGGATGAATTCCCTTAATAGCTGATCTGATCCCTCAGTTCCCTTGGGAGTGGGATCAATCCTCTCAATGTTATAAATTCCTTCATAAGTTAAAGGGTGGATTAGTTCCCTTAATAGTTTGTCTGTCACATTCAGTTCATGCCTTACCATTCCTTACATGGAAATTCATTTTCGTAATCTTTCAAGAAAAACATGATGCATGACATACAAACTCATTCACACAATACATAATCCTACTATTTTGTGATGTAGGCCCGAAGGCACATACATACTTCACTTACCTGGCTCTCTTGGAAATGCTCGGTGTTGCAAACTACTTTGGGAGCTTACTCAACCTAAAACCATGGACAGATATTCGATTAGATTTTACTAAACCTCATTCTACACCATCCAGAAGCCTAAGGAAACTAGTTTAGGAGCTTAGTTCGTTATACATCTCCGATTACCACCAAAACCCAAACTGGTTCGCTCACAGCATTCTCGAAACTCACATTTATCCACTCCCCAAATCATCGATAGTTACCAATGCAGCAAGGAATCGAAATAGAACTCACCTAGTTTGGAGAAAATCGGATGGAAGAATAGCCTAGAGAGCTCTGCTGCTTGAGCTGAATACCGAGAGAGGAGAGTAAGGAAAGAGTGGCGGCTACAGTGCATTTAATCACAAAGCCTGTTTCCTTAAATAAGTTATCTATTTTAAGTTCTCAATTTACCACTATGCCCTTACTTAGTAACTCATTAACCTAATTAATACTTTTTCTCAATTTTCTCCACAACATGCTTACTATTAAATAACGGAATAGAAATTGGTTTAATAGAACCGAGTGCTACAATCTACCCTCCTTAAAAGAATTTTGTCCTCAAAATTCAGTACCTGAACAGTTCTGGATATTGGTCCATCATGTCTTGCTGACATTCCCAGGTTGTCTCCTCTATAATCTGGTTATGCCATAAGACTTTCACTAAAGGAACCTCTTTGTTGCGCAACACCTTCACTGCATAGTCCAGGATCCTTACTGGTTTCTCCTCATAGGTAAGGGTAGGATGAACTTCAATGTCTTGTTGCTCCACAACTTTATATGGATCCCTTATGCACTTCTTCAACATAGAAACATGGAACACGCTGTGTATCCCCTCCATAGAAGCCGGTAGCTGCAACTGATAGGCTGCTCTTCTAACTCTCTTCAGAATAGTGAATGGTCCAATAAATCTGGGGTTCAACTTGCCTCTCTTCCCGAATCTCACAACTCCTTTAAATAGTGATACCTTGAGGAAAACTTCATCACCTACTTCAAACTCTAGTTCCCTGCGTCTTCTGTCGACATAACTTTTCTGCCGGCTTTGAGCTGTTAAGATCCTCTGGCGGATGAGGGCAACCTTCTCAACAGTTTGTTGCACAATGTCAGGACCAAGCAACTGTGCTTCACCAACTTCGTCCCAGTACAAAGGAGATCTGCACTTTCGTCCATACAGTGCTTCATACGGTGCCATACCGATAGTTGCCTGAAAACTGTTATTATAAGAGAATTCTACTAAGGATAGGTACTTGCTCTAAGAACCTTGAAAATCCAATATGCATGCACAAAGCATATCCTCTAATGTTTGGATGGTTCTTTCGGACTGTCCATCTGTTTGAGGGTGAAAGGCTGTGCTAAAGTTGAGCTGTGTACCCATAGTCTTGTGCAAACTTTTCCAAAACTTAGATGTAAATCTAGAGTCTCGGTCTGAAAATATGGTACCTGGAACTCCATGTAACCTAACAATTTCTTGCACATACAATTCAGTAAGTTGATCCATCGAGTAAGTCACCTTTATTGGTAGGAAATGAGCTGATTTGGTTAGACGGTCAACTATCACCCAAATCGCATCATGTCCTTTAGTCGTTCTAGGCAAGCCTACCACAAAGTCCATCGTTATTTGCTCCCATTTCCATTTGGGAACTGGTAAAGGTTGTAACCTTCCAGCAGGTCTCTGATGTTCAGCTTTAACCTGCTGACAACACAAACATGATCCTACATAATCTGCCACACTTCGTTTCATACCTGGCTACCAATAATGCTGTTTAAGATCCTTGTACATCTTTGTACTCCCGGGGTGAACAGAGAACCTAGAAGAGTGTGCTTCAGAAAGAATCTCATCACGAAGTCCTTTAACGGCAGGGACAAACCATCTATTTCTAAACTTAAGGATTCCATCAGCAAAATAGTTAAATTCTGTTTTGTCCGTAGAATTCATGCTTAACTTGTACTTGTTACATTCGTCATCATTCGTCTGAGCCTCCTTTATTTTCTCCAAAATGGTAGGCTTTAAGGTTATGGCTGAAAGTATAGCCGATACACTGGATACTGCTTCTAAATTAAACCTTTGGAATTCTGACTCTAAGGCTAATGGCATGTTGAAAACCTTAGTTGGGGTTGGTGTTGTCACTCTACTCAAGGCATCAGCCACAACATTTGCTTTGCCGGGATGGTATTTAATCTCAAAATCATAATCCTTTACAAATTCTAACCATCGACGCTGCCTCATGTTCAATTCTTTCTGTGTGAAAATATACTTCAGGCTCTTGTGATCAGAAAATATCTCACAAGGTTGTCCATACAGGTAATGCCTCAAAATCTTAAGTGCGAACACCACTGCAGCTAATTCTAAGTCATGTGTGGGGTAATTCTTCTCATGTACTTTCAACTGTCTAGAGGCATAAGCTATTACCTTACTATCTTGCATCAACACACATCTAAGACCAATTTTGGAAGCGTCACAATAAATGCTAAATTTACCATTTTCAATTGGAAGGGTTAATATTGGGGTATCGGTCAATTTTTGTTTCAAGGTCTGAAAACTATGCTCACATTCATCAGTCCATATATACTTCACATTTTTCCTTGTTAACTTAGTAAGGGGTTTAGCAATCTTCGAAAATCCTTCAATGAACTTTCTATAGTACCCTGCAAGTCCAAGAAAACTCCTAATATCAGTAGCATTCTTCGGTTGGGGTCACTCCTTAACTGCTTGAACTTTGGCTGAGTCGACAGATATCCCATCTCCGGAGATCACATGACCAAGAAAGTGAACTCTATCCAACCAAAACTCACACTTGGAAAACTTGGCATAAAGTTGGTGCTGTCTAAGTACTCCTAACACCAAACTCAAATGTCTTGCGTGCTCGTCTTTAGTACGCGAGTAGATTAGGATATCATCAATAAACACTATAACAAATTTATCTAAATATTCATGAAACACTCTATTCATAAGATCCATAAAGGCTGCTGGTGCATTTGTCAATCCAAAAGACATTACCAAGAATTCGTAATGTCCATACCTTGTGCGAAAGGCTGTCTTAGGGGTATCCTCAGATTTGACTTTCAATTGGTAATAACCGGACCTAAGGTCAATCTTAGAGAAAACACGTGCACCATTAAGCTGGTCAAATAAATCATCGATTCTAGGCAGTGGATATTTGTTCTTGACAATTAACTTGTTCAATTCCCTATAATCAATGTACATACGCATTGATCCGTCTTTCTTTTTGACAAAAAGGACGGGTGCACCCCACGGTGAAAAGCTTAGGCGTATGAACCCTTTCTCCAATAAATCCTCCAATTGTTTCTTTAATTCCTTAAGTTCTGTTGGTGCTAACCTATATAGATTTTTAGACACAGGCTCGGCGCTGGGGTAAACATCTACAACAAATTTGATTTCCCTATCTGGTGGTAAACCTGGAAGGTCATCTAAAAATACTTCAAGAAAGTATTGGACAATTAAGACATTTTGAGGATTTGCTTTTTCTACGTGCAGTGTGTCTAAAACGCTAGCGAAGAAGCACAAGTACTCTCCATGTGGGGAAGGTCTAGTGTTAATAGAAGTCATCACAGATATTTCCTTACTTTTATTTGAAGCTTGAGAGGTACGTTTCAAACTACCAGGGGGTTGGAAACTAACTATTCCAGTCCTACAGTCGATCGTGGCATAATGCTTGAACAACCAATCCATTCCTAGGATTACATCAAATCCCGTTATATCCATAATAATGAGGTCAGCAGGTAGATTCATGCTTCCCACTAATACAACGCTATCTAGTATCACTTGGTTAGAGTACATGCGCTCACCAGAGGGTAATGCTACGTTAAACACATGCTCAGTGGGGGTAAACAGTACATCTAGTTTATTAGTAAATGTAGAGGCTATAAAAGAATGTGTTGCACCTGAATCTATTAAAGTAAAGGCAGGGGTAGAGTTGATCAATATGGTACCTGACACCACGGCAAGCTGTTCATCATCGCTCGTCTCCATCATGGAGAATATCTTTGGCTTTACTTTGGCAGGGCCACTCTTCAAGGCTGGGCAGTCCCTGTTGATATGGCTGACTTTGTTACAATGAAAACATCGAATGATCCTGGGCTTTGGGCAATCCTTGAACGAGTGTCCAACCTCTTCACAGTTGAAACACTTTCCCGATCCGAACCTACATTCACCCAGGTGACTTTTCAGACACTTCGGGCACTGAGGATACTTCTTGGTGTCCTGTACCTTTTTTCCCGTTCCTTGACTGTTCTGGCTTTAACTAGCCCTTTTTGTTCCACTCTGTTGATGAGGTTGGATAAACTTCTGTGGGGTTTCCCCTACTCTAGTACACTTCATTTTCGCATCCTCCACTTCCAACGCAGTGGACACAACCTCACTGAAGGACAAGCCTTTGATGCCAGTAAACTTGACTCCTCGAAAAATCTCTGGCTTTAGTCCATTCATAAACTGAAACACTTTATCTTCATTCCTATGGACGAGATGTCCGGCAAATCTTGACAGGGACTCGAATTGTCTGCTGTACTCAGCCACTGACCCCGTCTGTTTCAAGATAAAAAATTCAACTTTCTTAGCGGCTTGAACAGTGCTGTTGAAATACTTCTCATCGAAAACTTCTCTGAATTGTGTCCATGACATAGCCAGGGCATCAGCGGCGGTTTCCATCGACTCCCACCAGAGTTGAGCTTCGCCAGCCAGATGGAATGTTGCTAGAGTGACCTTGTCTCCTTCCTCAATATTGGCATACCTAAACATACTCTCAATCTTTCTGAGCCACTCTTCAGCAACAGTGGGATTAGTTGACTTCCCATCAAATGTAGGCGGCTGAAGTCTCCAAAATCTATCTCTAGAGTGCTCACTGCTAGAACTCAAGTTAGCACTTCCTTGTACATCTCGGTTCAACAACAAACCCAACTGATCGGACTGTTGGCGCACTAAATCAGTTTCCTGATGCACTAAATCTGTCAGCTGCCTAATCACACTAGGCTCCTCTTCACTTCTCACATTCGGCATTTCTCTTGGTACTCTAGGCCTCCCTGGGCGTCTGGCCATAATACTAAATTCCTGCACAGGGTTAACTACTCTCATAAACATCTTATAGCTAAAGCTAACATAAACACTTACAGTTGTTGGAGTACTCCCATGCAACGATTGGCACTGATGAGTAATCTTTTGAACGGTTTAACTGAATGTCTCTGATACCATACTGTAACATCCCGAGTTTTCTAAACTCAGTTCGTTACACATAATACAGAACAGGACTAAGAAAAATTTGACAAATTCTAAAAAAAAAACTTCGCTCAAAATCAAAATTTTGACATTTGCTAAAGCCTCAAAATTTAAAAACTAGCAGCAGAGATTTTTTTTTTTTTAACGAAAATAGAGTTAAACAAACTGTAAAACAATTTTAAAAGAATCGGTTAAAATATTGGGAAGTAATTCGGCCAGAAGAGATGAAAGCTTAAGTATGAAATGCTTGAAGATCATAAAAGTCAACCACATCATCCGCTGATCAGAGTCAACGAAAATGGGAAGAAACAAAACGGAGGACTTCCACCGATGACGTCAGCCGGAAGAAATACTCTTCCTACTTTAGCTAATGACGTCAGCTAGAAGAATCACTCTTCCAACTTCAGCCGATGATGTCAGCCGGATGGATCACTCTTCCAACTCTAGCCGATGACGTCAGCCGGAAGAATCACTCTTCCAACTTCATCCGATGACGTCAGCCGAAAGAATCACTCTTCCAACTCCAGCCGATGATGTCAGCCGGAAGAATCACTCTACAAACTTCAGCCGATCGCAAAACGACAACAATACTTACTCACATCTTTCGGTAGATAAAATACCCGACATCATCTTGTTACAAAACGACAATTTTCTACTTATATCTTCCGATGGCTTCCACTGAAGACATCATCCGATGACTTTACTGAAGACATCATCCGATGGCTTTACTGAAGACATCATCCGATGGCTTTACTGAACAACAAATTTATATAGTAGCTCATCGAGCATTTTCTCTCTACACAGGGAAAGCTCTGTCTACCAAAAGAATTTGAGCATTTACAAAAGAACATTCAAAACTACTTAAATCCGTACATTACTCCAGAATTTGGTAGAAACTACTTTTAAAGCCAACAGACTATTAAAATCAGAAAGGTCTAAAAGGTATTTCAAAACATTAAAACTACTATTTTCATAAGAAATTTCGACATACTCAAATTGAATCATGGTTCACTAGACTTTCCCATCCACTGACACCAGTTAATCCGCCTCATCAGTTTACCAGGCCGAAACATGAATGTACTCCCCCAACCTCCTCTATTCATCTGTGCACTCAGGAAGATTCACCTGCAGTATCCTCAACACCTACATCACAAAACTCATCTATTAGCCTAATGCTAAGTAAGTAAAGCAATAATGAAATGAAATGCTGAAACATAAATTCCTAAACATGAAATTTCTACTTTCTCATCTCAGTTGCATTCACATTCATTCATAATCTGGTATGATCCCTCGGTTCCCTTGGGAGTGGGATCAATCCTCCCAATGTTATACATCCACTACTCGATTAAGGGGCGGATGAATTCCCTTAATAGCTGATCTGATCCCTTAGTTCTCTTGGGAGTGGGATCAATCCTCCCAATGTTATAAATCCTTTCATAAGTTAAGGGGTGGATTAGTTCCCTTAATAGTTTGTCTGTCACATTCAGTTCATGCCTTACCATTCCTTACATGGAAATTCATTTTCGTAATCTTTCAAGAAAAACATGATGCATGACATACAAACTCATTCACACAATACATAATCCTACTATTTTGTGATGTAGGCCCAAAGGCACATGCATACTTCACTTACCTGGCTCTCCTGGAAATGCTCGGTGTTGCAAACTACTTTGGGAGCTTACTCAACCTAAAACCATGGACAGATATTCAATTAGATTTTACTAAACCTCATTCTACACCATCCAGAAGCCTAAGGAAACTAGTTTAGTAGCTTAGTTCGTTATACATCTCCGATTACCACCAAAACCCGAACTAGTTCGCTCACAGCATTCTCGAAACTCACAATTATCCACTCCCCAAATCATCGATAGTTACCAATGCAGCAAGGAATCGAAATAGAACTCACCTAGTTTGGAGAAAATCGGATGTAAGAATAGCCTAGAGAGCTCTGCTGCTTAAGCTGAATACCGAGAGAGGAGAGTAAGGAAAGAGTGGCGGCTACTATGACACCCGAGATTAAATTTAAAAGAATAATAAAATAGGTTGTTTTAAGTAATTGAGTTTTAATTAATTGATATCTAAAGTAAATAATTTGATTGAAATTAAGTTGAAATTAAGACGGGGATTAGGTTAATTTAATAACGAGATTTAACGAAATTCGTATTGGTCAGAAACACGGGAGGGCAAAACGGTAATTGAGGATTAATTAACGGTTAGTTTTATTATTATTATTATTATTATAAAAAAAAATAATAAACATAAAACGACAGAATGGTCGAAGCCATTCCGTCGTCGAGCAGTCGGGCAGCGAAGGCAGGGGAGAGGGAAGGAGGGCGAGGGGCGATGAACGCCGGCGATTTCTCGTCGTTCTCCGGCCAGACAACTCCGGCGAGGAGGTTCCGGCCGTCTCCGCGCGCGTACTGACTGATAAGCATGAGTTTTCCCTGTTTTTGCTCCCCGTTTTTGCTCTGTTAGAGGCCGAGTGTGAGGAGCGAGTTTAAGCTCTGATCACCGGCCGATTTTGGACACCTCCGGCATGGGTTTGCCGACCCTTGGTCCGGTTTTAGTCGCCTGGCCGTGGGGAGCCGGTTTGGGTGAAAAATCAGAGAGCCCTCTTTAGGGCATTTCGGGTTTTTGCTTGTAGAACGGGATTTTTAGTTAGATTATGTTAATTGAAGGTATTTGTGGTTGATTAGTGAGGAATTGAGTGAGAATTGATGAAAAACCAAAATGGGGGATTTTTCGGGTAAAGGGGCAGTTCGGGTTTTGTGATATTTGACCTAGCTAGGGTCGTTTGTTTTCAAATTCCTTTTGGCAGGTTAAAATTGGTTATTAGAGGAGTACGTGGCCGCTGGAATCATTCGATTCCGATAACCGACGCAAAAGTTATGCACGTTTGAGGTTTCGGGTCGGTTTTTACCGAACCCAAATTGGTTGCCCGTTTCATTAGGTTTTTGTTGGATTAAGCTAGAAATAATAGTTTGAGAGTAATTGGTGAATGTAGGCTTAATTTGAATGAAGTTTGAATAATTGTAGTTAGAGTTAGCTTAAATATTCTTTAGAAGTGAATTGTAATGCTTAAGTGACTTTTGTGAATGTGATAGGTTACCGAGTGGGGAAATTTACGTAGCCAAAGCGAGTAAGTTCGGTGCAAGAGTTCAGGTAAGTAGATGATGTTTGTTTTGCCTTCGGGCCTACACCATGGAACGGTAGGGAATTCTTTGCTTGTTTGCTTATTTTGTTGTTTCGTTTCGTGTTGCGTGTCGTTGTTTTGTTTCGTGTGTCGTTGGTTTGTTTCGTGTTGTATTGCATATCTTTGTTGAAACATGCATCGTGAGTTATAGTACGCTACGCTAGAGATGAGTGGCATTGTTTGGCATTGTGAGCATGAACGTAATCAGATAAAGTGAATTGTAATGAATCTCAAATAGTGTGCCTTGTCGGGATACGGTGCTTGCAGTGGCACCCCGAAGGGAACTCTATGAGAGACCGGCTAAAATACGAGATCTGGAATAGTGTGCCTTGTCGGGATACTGTGCTTGCAGTGGCACCCCGAAGGGAACTCTATGAAGGATGGTTGGCTAAAATACGTAAAGGTCGTGAGTATGAATTCCTAGACGGTTATAGGATTCTACGATCGACGAGGGAGATCATGTATGGCCATCCTAGACGGTTATGGGATGTGAGCTGTCTGGTCTTGCTCTGGTGATTCTGAGTTTGGCCGTCCTAGACGGTTATGGGATGTGTGCCTACTCAAATCACACGGCTTATAAAACGATTAAAGTATCGAACAGCAACGAACAGCAAATAAACACAACTGAGTGGTAGAAACTGCATGTGTTAGGTTGCTTGCATTGTGTTGTCGCATTCGTATTCTCTACTTGCTAAGCGTAAGCTTACGTGTGTGTGTGTGTTCTGTGGTGTAGGTAACGACGCGGTTACAGGTGAGCTATGTGAGTCAGCCAGGACTTGGGAGCAGTCAGAGATGCACGGGGCGTGCCGGTGCGGGCAGTTGTCGGGGTGCCTCGATCATGGTCTTCGGGAGATGTGGGGCTTTGTATTTTAGTAGTTTATTATAATGTCTGTTTGTAGAAATGTTGGGAATATGTATCTCTTTTTAGTTGATGTTCTAATGGTTGTGGTATAGCTATGTGTATTTGTGGTATATAGTCATAGTTAAGGGTGATGTATCGCCCTGTACTGTGGACTTCTTTACGTAGGGATGTTAGCATTTGAGTTCCCTCTTTACTACTGTTGGAGATTTCGTAGATTGGTTAAATGGTTGGAATATTCTGGTCTGGTTGGGATTGGATTTTTATGCAGGTTTTTAGCATTTTGGAGGCGCCATTTTCAGGCGTTACTTTGCCGAAATTTTCGGGAAGGACGTCGTGGTGCTTAACGGTTAGAATTAAGGAAAATCAATGAGTCTAGGCAGCTAGGTATGACCTGAGAGAAAGCTTAGGGTAATTTAGTTTTAAATTCCGCTATATCAGTTTTTATTTATACCTAGGTGTTTATAAAAATTCTTGGGGTTAGAGTGAGCCAAGTAGCGCACCGAGCCAGGGTGGGTTCGGGGGTGTTACAGCTACAGTGCATTTAATCACAAAGCCTCTGTCCTTAAATAGGTTATCTATTTTAAGTTTTCAATTTACCACTATGCCCTTACTTAGTCACTCATTAACCTAATTAATACTTTTCCTCAATTTTCTCCACAACATGCTTCCTATTAAATAACGGAATAGAAATTGGTTTAATAGAACCGAGTGCTACACTATTTATCCTTATCCTAACAAAAAGAAATTATTAAAGCTGTTAAACAGGAAAATGTTGTAGAGACTCTGGTAGATCCTGTCTCAAGAGCAACTCATACTCAGCAAATAACTACAGCGATTCCCGATGCTGTTTATTCTCTTATTCAAGCAATAATTCTTTACTTTATTGGTGTTGTTGAACAACGCCAAGAAAGAAGTAGAGATTTATTACAGAAACTTCGTTGTCCATCTTTAACTCATTTTAGGTGGTATAAAAATGTTTTTATTACTAAAGTTATGCAACGAAAAGATGCAAATTCAGAACATTGGAAGGCTAAGTTTATTGATGGATTGCCTCCATTATTTGCTCAAAAGGTCCTACAAAAATTAATTGATCTTAACAATGGAAATATAATTCATTGGTATAATTGTACTTATGGTCATTTTATAAGTATATGTGTAACACCCGGAATTTTTCCTGTAGCGTACGTAACCCTAGTTAGGGTTGTTGGGAGAGTTTAAATGTTACTCAAGGTTACGTTAGGAGAGTTTCATTTATTCAAGGGTTATGCAAATTGTAGAGTGAAAGTAGCGCACCGAGCTAGGGTGGGTTCGGGGGCGTTACAATATGTGTCCAAGTAGGATTATCTCTCTTTAATGATATGAAATTGCAGTATCAACTTAAAAAACAGAACATAACAGGAAAAAAGGAAATAGGTGAATTTTGTGATTAATTTACCTATAATGTTTCTATTAATTTCCCTAAAACCTCTAAGAAATACAATCAGAAAACTTCTAAGAAAGAAAAGTATTATTCAAGAAGAAGAAAAAAGAAATATAAAGAAGGCAACCATAATAATAAATATAAGAAAAAAGAAAGAAAGTATTATAGGAAAAATACTAAAAAATCTAAATCAGAAATCAAATGTTTTAAGTGTGGTAAATTTGGCCACTATGCTAGTAAATGTTTAACTGAGAAAAAATTAAACGAATTAAATATGGATGAAGGTCTTCGCCTTCAATTATCAAAATTACTTTTAAATTCAACTGATGAACAATCCTCTAGTAGTGATGTTGATATTTTGTCCTCTACTTCATCATCATCATAAGATAACTGCATGAATAATTGTTGTAAAAACTTTAATGCTTTATCATTAAATGTTTTAACAAAAGATATTGAAAATCAATTTATATTAGAAGTTTGTGGTACTACACCAAATGCTTTTTGGCAAAGAAAAAAACATATAATATCTCTTCCGTATATTTTTGACTTTGATGAAAGGATGATTCCTACAAAGGCTCGTCCAAGTCAGATGAAACAGGATTATTTAGATCTATGTAAAAAAAAGATTGAAACTCTTTTGGAAAAAAATCTTATTCGAAAAAACTTTTCTCCTTGGAGTTATACAGCTTTTTATGTTAATAATAGTGCTGAAAAAGAGCGAGGTGTTCCTTGCCTAGTAATCAATTACAAACCTTTAAATGATGTATTAAAATAGATAAGGTATCCAATTCCGAACAAAAAAATTTATTAGATCGATTACAATCTTCTTTATTATTTTCTAAATTTGATCTGAAATGGCAGATTCAGGTATCCGAAAAAGATAGATATAAAACTGCTTTCGTGGTCCATTTTGGGCATTATGAATGGAACGTTATCCCATTTGGGCTGAAAAATACTCCATCAGAATTTCAGAATATTATGAATGATATATTTTCTCCTTTTTCAGACTTTTGTATTGTTTATATAGATGGTATCTTATTATTTTCGTCATCTATTGATCAGCATATGAAACATCTTAGAATTCTAAAAGATGTTATAAAAAAATGGTTTAGTTATTTCTGCTCCTAAAATGAAACTGTTTCAAACAACTGTACGTTTATTAGGGCATAATATTAATCAGGGTACTATTATCCCTATTAGTCATAGTATAGAGTTTGCCTCTAAATTTTTTGATGAAATTAGAGAAAAAAACTCAACTGCAACGTTTCCTTGGTAGTTTAAATTATCTAGGAGATTACTATCAGAATTTAGCTCAGGATACTTTTTTATTATATCAAAGATTACAAAAGAATCTTTTACCATGGTCTGAAGATCATACTAATGCTGTAAAAAGAATAAAGTTAAAAGCAAAATCTTTGCCTTGTTTATGTATTTCAAATTTAAACTGGAAAAAAATTATTCAAACAGATGCCTCAGAATTAGGTTATGGTGACATTTTAGAACAGTTAAATCCGCAAACTAATAAAGAAGAATTAATTAGATTTACTTCTAGTGTTTGAAAACCTGTTCAGAAAAACTATTCAACTGTAAAGAAAGAAATTTTTCCATCGTTAAATGTATTTCTAAATTTCAGGATGATCTTTTATATCAACAATTTATTCTTCGTGTTGATTGTAGTTTAGCAAAATTTATTTTAACAAAAGATGTTAAAAATATTGTTTCAAAACAGATTTTTGCTAGATGACAATCAGAACTCTCTATTTTTTTATTTTACTATTGAATATATTAAGGGTGAAAATAACTCTTTACCCGATTTTCTAACTCGTGAGTTTTTGCAGAATGGATCCCCCTAGTAGGGGAAGAGGCCGTGGTCGTGGCCGATGTCGTAAATCAAGATCTTACTAGTATAATTTTCCAACTTTTGGGAGCTTCTACTTCTCAATCAGTAAATTCAAATCAGAAAAAGACTGCTAAAGAGGTTCTGGAACAAGGATCGCAATTTATAAAAAAGAAAGTGGTTGAACCACTTTTAACATTATCAAAAAATGATATGAAATTAAATCAGAAAGATGCCTGGTATCTTAAAGAAAGATATCTAGGTTCTCAGCAGTATACTGTTTCTGAAGGAAAGTCTCGTTATATTTATGAGGCAATCCTTACAGAAACTCAATCAGTACAATTATTCCACCATTATGTGGAAGAGGGGAACAATAAAACCCCCATAACTCATTCAAAGTGTTATATTATAAGAATTATTCACCCACAAGAATGGAGATTATCAATATTTGCTGCAAAAAATTTAAAGTTAAATGACCAGAAATATACTTATTGTGATTATGCCTGCACCTGGTCACTAGCTTTTCATTATCAGAATCCAGTGAGAACTCATTCTTGGTTCTTCACTATTAATCCGAATATTTTAAAATTAGAAGAAAAATTGCCAAGTTGGTTTTTACATTGGTGGGAATCTCATGCACTTGAATTAAGTTTATTTCCAAAGAATTTTCAAGAAAATTTCTCTTTATGGCTGATTGTCATCCAATTTTATCAAACCAAAAATCAGTATTTATTGGTCAGGATATGCTCTGGTTTTGCACAGAATTTCAGATTAATTGGTTATGGCAGTGGAACCTTGAGTTAAATAAAGACCATCTGGGTATTCCAGAATTACAGCAGAATTTTTATGTGAAGTGGTGGTCTCGCTTCGATTCAGAAAAATGTTTATCAAATATGAATCAAGTTATAAAACAATATCAGGAACTTAAAAATTCATCAGTAAAAAGTTCCTTAGCTGAATCCAGAGAAATTATATATATATATACTCTCTGGAACCGAAGAGAGTCGGTCCGGTCCTTGGTCCACAGCCTGAATTCCTGAAGAACCGGGACCGGACCGATGACCGAACTTAAACCAAATTGAATTTGGTCCGACTTCGACCTTCGGCTTCGAAAGAATGACAGAGCGCGTCTTCAGTCTTCACTTTAAGTTCACTCGCCAGATTCCAGAATACAGGCGAACACCCGAGTCCTAACCTCTGAACACCCGAGTCCTGACTTCCGAACACCCGAGTCTCGACTTCTGAGTTGTGAATTTTCAGCTTCAGAGTTTCGACTTATCCTTGCTCCAATTCGGCTTGGCTCTGCTTTGTAGTCTGACCACAGGCACAGTCTAGTGTCCACTCCCACATTCTTACTCGGCTACTCCTCATAGTCACGGCTCACGGGCTCAGTGCTCACTGTATGTTAATGTTTGTGCATTCACTGAATTGTGAAATTTAGTTCATTAGTTGTGTACTGCTTAAATGCTTATTCTACGTAAAAATTACAGACGCTTCTAGGTGCTCAATTGTTCCATGCTCACAGCTCTTTGCTCGCCGCTCGGCTGCACCAATCTTGAACCTCACTGTATGTGTTTATTCTTTATTATGTAATTTTTGTGTTAGTAAAAATTAGGTCTGGTGGGAGACTCTTTGGAACTGTTGACCGAGAGTATTTTGATTTTTGTTTGCTGTTTAGAATTTTAGGTTGTTTTTATCATGTAGTTTTGTGTTTGTGACTTTGTAGGGTTGCCTTACTGTGAATCCAAATCAAATTAAAGATTATGTTGATTAATGTTCTAGTTGTTTAATTGTATTTGTATGTGTTGTTTGTTGGCGGTTGATTCATGTCCTGTTTGTTGGCTATTGATTCATGTGTTGTTTGTTGGCTGTAAATTAATGTTGTGAATTGTTTATTCGATGTGCTTTTGCTCTATGATAGGATGGATCCTTCCGAAAGTGAAAGTTTGCATGTGGATTCGAAAAAATCTAAGTCTATGGCTTGACTTCACTTTAGTTGTAACGCCCCCGAACCCACCCTGGCTCGGAGCGCAACTTGGCTCACTTTAACCCCAATAATTTAAATAAAATCGAACCCAGTAGAATTTAAAACTAAATCTCCTGAAGCTCTCTCACTACCTAGACTCACTAATTTCTCTTAATCCTAACCTTTAAGCACCATGGCGTCCTTCCCGAAACTTTTGGCAAAGTAACGCCTAAAAATGATGCCTCCAAAATGCTATGTACCTGCAAAGGAATAAATCCCAACCAATCCAGAATATTCCTCATCAACTTATGTAACACCCGAGAATGTCCTGTAATGGACGTATGTCTAAGATTAAACGATTAGAGGGTTAACGTTTAGGAATGAAAGGTTTAGAAAACAATGCAAAGTGAGGAATGTAAGTGACAAGTCAAAGGATGAAGGAAGTGTGGTGATTGGTGGAAAATGTAAGGTTTGAATTCAAACCTTGGAAAAGTCAAATTTCCTAACCAATCAAAAATTTGGTAAAAGTGAATAAAAAGGTGTCATTGATAAGGCTTTGGCGTTGGATTTAATGAGTGAAGGGGAGGGCTTAATGGTATTTTCAAAGGTTATTAAATGCATAAAGAAAAAGGGAAATAAAATGGTATTAAATGTTAGGTTTTCTTCATTGTTCTTCTTCTCCATCGACACTCTCTCCCTTTCCTCCATAGCCGACGCTTCCCCTCCCAAGTTCTTCAATTTCTCAAGGATATTTCAAGGTAAAATCGATTGGGTTTTGCTTTGTGTACATTTGGATGAAGCTTAAGAGTGTTTGTAGGGTGTTTTAGGAGGTTTTTGTGAGGGTTTGAAAACCCTAAAAGGAGGAGTCCGAAAATTGGGTTCTCCTTGGGGGTTTTCTTCCTCTTTTGATTAATTAAGCCTTAGATATGTTAGTTTAGGTTGTTGGAGTGATTAGATTATGGATTGGAAATTATTTACACAAAACCGGTTTTTAGGCATAAAGTGTACCTAGTCTGTTTGCTGGATTTCGAGTTGGCTAGGGTGTTCGTTTAATGAATTTGAGTGTTTCAATGGATAGTAGACGTGTAGAGGTTTCTGAATTGGAGTGGCACGTCGAATTCTGTTGAAAAACGAGGGAGTTAGGACCGTTTGAAGTGTGAAGGTCAAAATTGTGCAAAAATCGGGTTTAGTGTTTTGTGAGAAGAATGTGTTTTAAGTATTGTTTAGTTTCAGTTAGAAAATTCCTTAGATTGTATTGATAACTTACCAAGCTAAGTTTCCATGATTTTAGGTTGTCGAGTGTGTAAATTGATCGATAGAAGTGTGTAAGCGATAGCTGAGCCATCAGGTAAGTAGTGGGTAATGTTCTTTCGCCTCCGGGCCTACACCATAGAACGGTAGGGCTATTTGTTATTGTTTTGATTCGTGTTGCGTTGTGTTATTGCTTTGCGTTGTGTTATTGTTTTGCATCGTGTGATGTTGAGTTGTGGTGCGTTTTGAAATTGCATTTCTTTGAAGCATGATGAAGCATGCATCATGATGTAGAGTACGCTAGATATGTGTTGTAGCATGGTTTGTCGGTGTGTGTGTGTGTTTGTTGTGTGAGGGTGACAACAATGTGTCCGTGTAAGGCACTTCGGTGCTGGCAACTAAGGCACTTCGGTGCGAGCAACTATGGCAATTCGGTGCGGGCAACTAAGGCACTTCGGTGCAGGCAACTAAGGCACCTTTCGGTGCGGGCAAACTGAGTGTTAGAAACTTCATGTGTTAGGATGTTTGAGCATTGTGTGTGTTGCATTCATAAATCCCTACTTGCTAAGCATTAGGGTTACGTTTTGTGTTCTGTGGTGTAGGTGACGAAGTGTTCTCAGGTGAGCTCGATAATGAGGATCAGGATTAGCATCAGTCGGGGATACGCGGAGCTCGCCGGTGCTGGTCATTTGTCGGGGCTCTTCGACCTAGTTCTTGGGGTGTGGCTTGTATGGGAGATTTTGAGGTGGTACAGTTAGTTTTGTGAGAAATGTTTTGGTTAGTTTGAGTTAGTATTGGGGTGTATATAGTTATATATATGTTGCTTGGGTTGTGGTTGAATTCGGGTTGGATTTGTGGTGTTAGTTTAGTTATTTTGTTTGGTGTATATAGTACTTGTATTTGGTTGAATTGGAGCTTAAATGTTGTTTATTTTTCAGGTTTTGGTTATAAAAATTTTTGGCGTTATGCTGCCGGTTTTTGTTTTAAAATAATTAACGTCGGGTTTACGTTCTCTATTTTTTTTGGTAGTTGTTTTAAGTCGGTTTTTCAAGATTTTTATGGGACATGAAGTTGAGGGTGTCGGGGAGGTGTGTTTAAATTTTCAGGAAATTTGGAAATAATTTGCTCGTAGAAAAAATGAAGGAAAGTCGAGATAGTCGGAAGAAGGGCAATTTTTGACGTCTTTGGGCCAAAAACCAGAGCGGGTGGCGATCGAACGCCGCGGGGCGGTGATCGATCGCCCAAGGGGCGTGTTTTAAAGTTAGAAACAGAGCGGGTGCCGATCGGTCACCGTTTCTTGGCAATCGATCGCCCGTGGCACACGTGGAGCACGCGCTAGGCGCGCTGGGCGCGCACTGGCGAAAGCTGCGCGCGCGCTGGGGGCACGCGCGCTGGCCACGGTGCGCGCGCGCGCGATGCTTAGTTGCGCCCAACATTGATTTTTTTTTTAAATTTTCTTTTAACTTCCTATTTCCAAATCATTTTAACCCGACATTTTTCGATGTATTTTAAGCGTATTTTAGACACGTTTTCCAACAAAAATCGAGGGTTCGAAAAACCCAAAAATCGAGTCAAAAAGTTTACAAAAAATTATTTTAAACGTCGTTTTAAACACGGGATAGCTTAGCAAAGTAGCGCACCGGGCCCGGGGCGGGTTCGGGGCGTTACAAGTTGGTATCAGAGTGTTAGAGGTCGAAACATTCAGAGAATTACCCGACAATGCCGGCCGTCGTGCAACGTGCTTCACCGACTGTAAGTATTCTTTCCTTTAGTTAGTTTTATATCTAAGATAGAATGTTTTAAATTGGTTCAGGATTAAATTTAAGATGCATAACCCTAGACAACCAGGGAGGCCTAGACATGAACCCGAACCGCCCAGAAATCCCCTTAAGGACTCTGTAAAGGAACTTGCTGATATGGTTACCCGGCAAGCGGAGTTAGTTTGAACTTTGATCGGGCACGGAGGAGTTGGAAATGTATGAGCAGGTGCTAGTGGAAGCAAGTTATAGGGTGAATCCTCCAGCATTTGAAGGCTGATTAACGGATCCTATAGCTACTGACAGGTGGATTCACATTATCGAGAACATGTTTAAAGTTGCCGAGGTGAAGAAGCCAATAAAGTCAAGTGTGCCACCTTCCATTTGATCAATAATGCTCAGAGCTGGTGGGAAATGGTGGAGTCCACTCTGGGTCACCAAAGCATTACCTGGAAAGAATTCAAAGATTTGTTCTTCGACAAATAATACAACCAGACAGCACAGGCAGCAAAGAGAATGGAATTCATGGCACTAAAGCAAACGGGATCGGTGGGGGACTACATACAACAGTTTGAGTTGTTGTCTCAGTTTGCCAGCCACATGATCAGCCGGGAGGAAGACAAGATTTTCCAGTTTGTGCAAGGCTTGAAACCTGAGATTTATATGCTGGTAAAGACCTTCGGAATTGCGAGAAGCTCGTTTTCGGAAGTAGTAGCCAAAGCCCTGGAAGTCGAGGAAGCTGCTGAGAAGTTAACCAAATCTGCTGAGAATCCGAAAAGAATGTTCAGAAAAATTACAGCACAGTTTAACAGAGGAGGGTCTTCTTCTCAGCAACAGGGGACCAAACGACAGGGAGGAAACCTAAGTGATCAGAGAGGAGGTAAAAAGCCACAACAACCTAGGAGAGGATTTCGACAGTGTCCTAAATGTTTGAAGTCTCATCCTGGTGAATGTGGGCAATACACCGGTAAATGTTATAATTGTCTGGAAGCAGGTCATATTTCCCGGGATTGTCCAAAGCCGAAGGTTCTCAGATGCTTTAAATGCAACCAGACAGGGCACGTATCCAGTGATTGTCCTACCTCAAAGCCAGGACCAGCTAGAGCTACTCCGAGGATTTTTGCTATGATCGAGCCTGATAGTGAGGACCGTCCTGCAGTCATCTCAGGTACTGTAATTGTTAATTCAATGCCAGCATTTACGCTGATAGATTCACGGGCATCCCATTCCTTTATAGCTACAGATTTTGTGGTTAAATTAAATTTGGAGGTGAAGCCTGCTGAGTGCCTATTCCGTGTGAGTTTACCGTCTGGAGAGCAGTTACACTCAGAATAGGTGGTACAGAATGGGTTGATATCAGTTGGAAAAAAGCAGTTACTAGCTACACTGATTGTAATAGGAATAACCGGGTATGATGTGATACTCAGTATGGATTGTCTGTTTCGACACCATGCTACCATTGACTGCCGAGCAGGAACAGTTGATTTCTATCCTTCTGATGGTGAGAAGCGTTCACTGCAATCATTGAAGCATGTGCAGAAGCTCTCAGTTATGGCATCGATGGAGACTCAGGAGTCTGTTACGGGTGAGTTTGTTTGTTTTCTGGTAGCTATAATAGATTTCCAGGCTTTGGTAGAAGTTAGACCTCAGGATATAGTTTTTGTTCGTGATTTTCCCGAGGTGTTTTTGGATGAATTTCCTGGTCTACCTCCGGACCGGGAAATCGAGTTTGTAATTGATACTTATCCTGGAGCTGAGCCTGTTTCGAAGAATCCCTACAGGTTAGCTCCTCCGGAGTTAAAGGAATTAAAAAAATAGTTGGAGGAACTGGTTGACAAGGGCTTTATACGCCCTAGTTTCTCGCCCTGGGGAGAGCCCGTGTTGTTTGTTAAGAAGAAAGACGGGTCGCTTCGTATGTGTATCGACTATTGGGAGTTAAACAAGCTGACGGTGAAGAATAAGTATCCGTTGCCGAGGATCGACGATTTATTTGATCAGTTGCAAGAAGCCTGTATATTTTCTAAGATCGATCTGAGATCAGGGTACTACCAATTGAAGGTCAGATCACAAGATATTCCAAAGACGGCTTTCAGGACTCGGTATGGACATTATGAGCTCCTGGTTATGTCGTTCGGATTAATGAATGCTCCTGCTGCATTTATGGACCAGATGAATCAGGTGTTCCGAGAGTATCTCGATAGATTCGTGATTGTGTTTATCGATGATATTCTGATTTATTCTCGTGATGAAGAGGAGCATAAGGAGCATTTGAGGATTGTTTTGGAAATTCTAAAGCGGCATCAGTTATATGCCGAATTTTCAAAATGCGAATTTTGGTTGACTGAGGTGCATTTTCGTGGCCATGTGATTAGCAGTGGTGGAATCTCGGTGGATCCAACCAAGATTCAGTCGATCAATGATTGGCCTCAGCCGAAGAATGTCAGTTAGATTCAGAGTTTTCTGGGGTTGGCTGGCTATTACAGGAAGTTTATTGAAGGGTTTTCGAAGATAGCAGCACCTATGACTTGCTTGACTAGAAAGGATGTGAAGTATGAATGGTCTGAAGATTGTGAGCTGAGTTTTTAGATGCTGAAGCAGAGATTGACGACAGCTCCGATTCTGACTTTGCCTGTGGCTGAGGAGAAATTTTGTATTTATTGTGATGCCTCTCGGATTGGGTTGGGTTGTGTGCTGATGCAGAAAGACAAAGTAATTGCCTATGCTTCTAGGCAACTGAAGCCTTATGAGAAGAACTGTAACGACCCCTTTTCCCAGCAAGATATTGTCCGCTCTGGGGATTGGGCCGTAGCCCAATATCCTCCCCTTACGGATTTGTTTGGCGAGAACTTCCCGGAAGGTCACCCAACCTGGAATTGCTCTCGCCGAAGCACTTTTAACTTTGAAGTTCTTATGGGATCCGTTGCCAATTGTGCTCCAAAACGCGTCTTGCTATCTTGGGAGGGATCTCTTACATATGTTTCATTTCCATGTACTTCCCCAAGCGATGTGGGATTGTGACAACCCCCTTTTTACGACCCGGGATTTGCCTAGACTCGAGTTCGGGATTCGCCTACACTCGGCTTAGGTCCCGAGGTTTGCCCCGCAACCCGAGGTTTGCCCCGCAGTCGTACACATATGTTCACATTCGGGTCATCACAAGAACTATCCGATCCATGACTTGGAATTAGCAGCAGTGGTCTTTGCTTTAAAGATCTGGAGGCATTACCTTTACGGTTAGCAGTGCGAGGTATATTCAGATCATAAAAGTCTGAAGTATATCTTCACTCAGAAGGAGTTGAATATGAGGCAGCGGCGATGGTTAGAGTTCGTAAAGGACTATGATTTGGAAATTAAATATCACCCTGGTAAAGCTAATGTAGTTGCAGATGCCTTAAACCGAGTATCGACTTCAGTTTCAGCTTTGGAGGTTGGTATGTCTGGACATTTGAGGTCTGAGGTTCAGAAATTTGAATTGGAGTTGGTTTCAGACTTGGCTGCAGTGTTATCGGATTTATCTTTAAAGCCTACAATTTTGGAGAAGATCAGTAAAGCCTACAATTTTGGAGAAGATCAGAGAAGCTCAGCAAGACGATTTTGAGTGTAATAAGTTCAAGCTGAGTATGTTATCTGATGATCGGACAAAGTTTAGCTATTCTGTCGATGGTATTCTGAAGTTTCGTGATAGATGGTATATTCCGAGTAATGAGCAGCTTCAGAAGGAAATTTTAGCTGAAGCTCACTCTTCAAGGTTTTTTGTTCATCCAGGCAGCACAAAGATGTACAGAGATCTTAAGCAGCATTACTGGTGGCCAAGTATGAAGAAGTCTGTGGCAGAGTTCGTTGAAATGTGCTTAATTTGTCAGTAGGTAAGGGCGGAGCATCAGAGACCTGCTGGGAAGTTACAGCCATTACCGGTTCCCGAATAGAAGTGGGACCATATTTCTATGGACTTCGTGGTCGGATTGCCTAGGACGACGAAGGGCTTTGACGGTATTTGGGTGATTGTAGACCGGTTAACAAAGTCAGCTCATTTTCTACCGGTGAAGATGACTTACAGCATGGATCGGTTTGCTGAACTCTATATTCAGGAGATTCTGAGGTTACATGGAGTGCTGATTTCTATAGTATCGGACAGGGACCCGAGGTTCACATCTAATTTTTGGAAAAGTTTGCATAAAGCGATGGGGACTCGATTGAACTTCAGTACAGCATTTCATCCTCAGACGGACGGACAATCTGAGCGTACTATTCAGACTCTTGAGGATATGTTACGAGCGTGTGTATTGGAGTTTCAAGGTTCCTGGAGTAGATATCTGCCTTTGGTAGAGTTCTCGTATAACAATAGTTATCAGGACACTATTGGTATGGCTCCATACGAGGCTTTATATGGAAGAAAGTGCAGATCACCTCTTTATTGGGATGAGGTCGGGGAATCTAGTCCGATTGGCCCTGAAATTATATAGCAGACTACAGATAAAATATAGTTTATTCGGCAACGCATTTTGACAGCTCAGAGCAGACAGAAAAGCTATGCCGATGGTAGAAGGCGGGAGCTGGAGTTTGATGTTGGCAATGATGTTTTCCTGAAGATCTCGCCGTTTAAGGGTGTCACGAGGTTCGGAAAGCGGGGCAAGCTTAACCCGAGATATGTTGGCCCATTTCCAATTGTGAAGCGAGTGGGGAAGACAGCATATCAGTTGGAGTTGCCAGCTTCGATGGACGGAGTGCATACTGTATTCCATGTGTCGATGATTCGGAAGTGTCTGAGGGATCCATCGCACCTGGTAGTACAGTTGGAGATCGAAGTGCAGCCTACATTGTCCTATGAGGAGAAACCGGCAGAAATATTAGATTATGCAGTGAAGAAATTGCGCAACAAGGATATTCTACTGGTGAAGGTGCTGTGGTGCAACCACAACATTGAGAAGGCAACGTGGGAGCGTCAACAGGACATGATGGAACGCTATCAAGAATTGTTCAGGTACGTAAATTTTGAGGACAAAATTTTTGTAAGGAGAGTGGATTGTAACACCCGAGAATGTCCTGTAACGCACGTATGTCTAAGATTAAACGATTAGAGGGTTAACGTTTAGGAAGAAAGGTTTAGAAAACAATTCAAAGTGAGGAATGTAAGTGACAAGTCAAAGGATGAAGGAAGTGTGGTGATTGGTGGAAAATGTAAGGTTTGAATTCAAACCTTGGAAAAGTCAAATTTCCTAACCAATCAAAAATTTGGTAAAAGTGAATAAAAAGGTGTTATTGATAAGGCTTTGGTGTTGGATTTAATGAGTGAAGGGGAGGGCTTAATGATATTTTCAATGGTTATTAAATGCATAAAGAAAAAGGGAAAGAAAATGGTATTAAATGTTAGGTTTTCTTCATTGTTCTTCTTCTCCATCGACACTCTCTCCCTTTCCTCCATAGCCGACCCTTCCCCTCCCAAGTTCTTCAATTTTTCAAGGCTATTTCAAGGTAAAATCGATTGGGTTTTGCTTTGTGTACATTTGGATGAAGCTTAAGAGTGTTTGTAGGGTGTTTTAGGAGGTTTTGGTGAGGGTTTGAAAACCCTAAAAGGAGGAGTCCGAAAATTGGGTTCTCCTTGGGGGTTTTCTTCCTATTTTGATTAATTAAGCCTTAGATATGTTAGTTTAGGTTGTTGGAGTGATTAGATTATGGATTGGAAATTATTTACACAAAATCAGTTTTTAGGCATAAAGTGTACCGAGTCTATTTGCTGGATTTCGAGTTGGGTAGGGTGTACGTTTAATAGATTTGAGTGTTTCAATGGATAGTATACGTGTAGAGGTTTCTGAATTGGGGTGGTACGTCGAATTCTGTTGAAAAACGAGGGAGTTAGGACCGTTTGAAGTTTGAAGATCAAAATTGTGCAAAAATCGGGTTTAGTGTTTTGTGAGAGGAATGTGTTTTAAGTATTGTTTAGTTTTAGTTAGAAAATTTCCTTAGATTGTATTGATAACTTATCAAGCTAAGTTTCCGTGATTTTAGGTCGTCGAGTGTGTAAATTGATTGATAGAAGTGTGCAAGCAATAGCTGAGCCATCAGGTAAGTAGTGGGTAGTGTTCTTTCGCCTCCGGGCCTACACCATAGAACGGTAGGGCTATTTGTTATTGTTTTGCTTCGTGTTGCGTTGTGTTATTGCTTTGCATTGTGTTATTGTTTTGCATCGTGTGGTGTTGAGTTGTGGTGCGTTTTGAAATTGCATTTCTTTGAAGCATGATGAAGCATGCATCATGATGTAGAGTACGCTAGATATGTGTTGTAGCATGGTTTGTCGGTCTGTGTGTGTGTGTTTGTTGTGTGAGGGTGATAACAATGTGTCAGTGTAAGGCACTTCGGTGCGGACAACTAAGGCACTTCGGTGCGGGCAACTCAGGCACTTCGGTGCAGGCAACTAAGGCACCTTTCGGTGCGGGCAAACTGAGTGTTAGAAACTGCATGTGTTAGAATGTTTGAGCATTGTGTGTGTTGCATTCATAAATCCCTACTTGCTAAGCATTAGGGTTACGTTTTGTGTTCTGTGGTGTAGGTGATGAAGTGTTCTCAGGTGAGCTCGATAATGAGGATCAGGATTAGCATCAGTCGGGGATACGCGGAGCTCGCCGGTGCAGGTCATTTGTCGGGGCGCTTCGACCTAGTTCTTGGGGTGTGGCTTGTATGGGAGATTTTGAGGTGGTACGGTTAGTTTTGTGAGAAATGTTTTGGTTAGTTTGAGTTAGTATTGGGGTGTATATAGTTGTATATATGTTGCTTGGGTTGTGGTTGAATTCGGGTTGGATTTGTGGTGTTAGTTTAGTTATTTTGTTTGGTGTATATAGTACTTGTATTTGGTTGAATTGGAGCTTAAATGTTATTTATTTTTCAGGTTTTGGTTATAAAAATTTTAGGCGTTATGCCGCCCGTTTATGTTTTAAAATAATTAACATCGGGTTTACATTCTCTATTTTTTTCGTTAATTGTTTTAAGTCGGTTTTTCAAGATTTTTATGGGACATGAAGTTGAGGGTGTCGGGGAGGTGTGTTTAAATTTTCAGGGAATTTGGAAGTTTTTTGCTCATAGAAAAAATGAAGGAAAGTCAAGATAGTCGGAAAAAGGGCAATTTTGGACGTTTTTGGGCCAAAAACAAGAGCGGGTGGCGATCGAACGCCGCGGGGCGGTGATCGATCGCCCAAGGGGCGTGTTTTAAAGTTAGAAATAGAGCGGGTGCCGATCGGTCGCCGTTTCTTGGCGATCGATCGCCCGTGGCACGCGTGGAGCACGCGCTAGGCGCGCTGGGCGCGCACTGGGGGAGGCTTCCGCGTGCGTCGTTCCCGCGCTGGCCGCGCTGTGCGCGCGCGAGATGCCCAACCGCGCCCCACATTGATTTTTTTTAAAATTTTCTTTTAACTTCCTATTTCCAAATCATTTTAACCTGACATTTTTCGATGTATTTTAAGCGTATTTTAGACACGTTTTCCAGCAAAAATCGAGGTTCGAAAAACCCAAAAACCGAGTCAAAAAATTTACGAAAAAATATTTTTAACGTCGTTTTAAACACTGGATAGCTTAGCAAAGTAGCGCACCGGGCCCGGGGCGGGTTCGGGGCGTTACAACTTATCCAGCATAGGAAATCACCAAACAGCAGTAAAGAGGGAAACTAAAATACTAACATCCCTAAGTGAAGAAAGTCCACAGTATAGGGCGATACATCACCCTTAACTAAGACTATATATAACAATTACAAATAGCTATACCATAACTCTCAAAATATCAACCAAAAGAAAGTTACGCATTCCCATCATTTCTACAAATAGACATTTACAATAAACTACCAAAAGACAAAGCCCACATCCCCTGAAGACCATGGTTGAGACTCCCCGACAACTGCCCGCACCGGCATACAGCGTACATCAATGACTGCGTCCCAATCCTAGCTTTCCTCCTAGCTCTAACCTGTACTCCTGTCGTCACCTACACCACAGAACACAAACACACACGTAAGCTTACGCTTAGCAAGTAGGGGATAACAAATAAAAACATGCACAATTCACCACAACTCACACACGTAACCTGTAACACCCGGGATTTTTTTTTTGAAGAAAACTGGAGAGAAAATAAAAGAATAATAAAATAGGTTGTTTTAATTAATGTAAAAGAAAAGTGAATAGTTTTAGGTTCGAGTAGTTTCAGTGAAATTAAGCCGTGGGTTATAATTTAAGAACGAGATTTAACGAAAGTCGGAATGGTCGGAAATACGGGAGGGCAAAATTGTAAATGAGGATTTAATTAATGGTTAGTTTTATTATTATTATTATTATTATTATTATAAAATAAAAACAAAACAACAGAATGGCCGAAGCCATTCTGTTGTTCGCGACGCCGAAGGCAGGGAAGCGAACAGGGGGAGACGAAGGGAGGGCGACGATCGACGGAGCGCGACGACCACCGCCAATTTCCGAGGTTCTCCGGCCAGACAACGGCGACGTGCAGGTCTCGGTTGTCTCCGCACACAAACCGACCGGTAATCTCGGTTTTCCCCTGTTTTTCTTTCTGTTCGAGGCCATGGATTGCCGAGCTGTTAGAGCTCCGATCGCCGGCCGTTTTTGGGCGGTCTTGGCTCGGGATTGCCGGACATTATGCCAGCTTTAGTTGCCTGGTCGTGGGGAGCTAGATTTGGGCAAAAGTCAGTAAGCCCTATTCGGGCAATTCGGGTTTTTGTGTGGAATTCTGGTTTTTTCTTGTTAAGTTATGTTAATTGGAGGTTATGGGGATTGATTGGTGAAGGAATTGGGTGGAATTGATGAAAAATCAAAATAGGGAAAATTTCGGGTAAAGGGCAGATTCGGGTTTTCTGATTTTTGACCTAGCTAGGTGTAGCGACCCAAAAACCTACCCTTATTTTCCCGTATAAATTTTTTTTTTTATGCGTACAACTTTAAATCTCTCATTCTAGTGGAATAAAACCTTTTAAATCGTAATTGAGTTTCCTAACAGCGTTTGAAATTTTCTTTTTAAAACTAGGTAAAATAAACTTAAAACAATCCATTCAAACGATTAAGTAATAATGGAAAACTTTTAATTTAAAGTTATTTTAAAATTTATTTATTTATTTATATATTTTTTTTTTTCATTTTGCATGTTCTGCCAAAATGGCAGAACATGTGGGGATTGCTCGCCACAATTGTGGCGAGCAATCGCCCTTCAGCGATTGCAACAGGCACAATCGCCTGTTGCAATCGCTTGTGGCGATTGATCCCCACAATTGTGGCGATCAATCGCCACCCCCTTTGGAAATTTTCCAGAGGGCAGCGATCACTAACGCCTCCTGGCGATTTCAAACAGAGGGAGGGGCGACTATTCGCCTCCCTCAGGCGATTATTCGCCACTGCCTCTGGATTTTGAAATCCAGAGGCATCTTTTCCTTAACCATTTCACGCCCTTCACCCTGCATACACCAAATAAACCCTGAACTCACATATCACCCAATCTTCACTTTTACATTCCATTTTCGCACATTTCATACATTCCTCTAAAACGCATTTCTACATCATAACACTATCATTAACACACTTTACACTCGTCATCCGGTTACCGACTCAAAATACATTTTAAAACAAATTTCATGAAAACAAATAGCATGGTTCCGTTTAAACATTTCACATATTCCTCCTGTTTTAAAATACCAAAACATTTCAAGATAGTCACAATTTCCCAAACGCATTCTATCAACTATCCAGATCCAATCAACCTATTTGTTCTAACCATTTCTATCCGAAATAATCCAAAATACCTTTGTACGTCCCCACGGGTCAAAATCACACTCCGACTGCCAGCGCACTCCCACGGGTTCTTCAACATGCTCATACATCAGGCGGAGGGACGTCATCCTCACCTGTCTCGAAATCACCTACACCATAGGGACACCTATGAGATAAAAATCTCAGTAAGCCCTACGTAAATGATAATGCATGATCATGTATGCTCTGTACTATGAAAACCATCCATGTCAATGCGTATATCCGTACGTGTCAGTCTATGGTTATCGGAAACGCTCGACAGATGGATAGGGCACGTCAAGCTATTAGACAGCCCACACCATCTGAAGGGAGGGAAACCCGCTCACCACAGAACGCCAGGTCCGAACCTCATCCCCGATAACCCCATGTCATGGTTGTTTACTGTGATACTTTACTTGCCTTTACATGCATGTTCTTTTCATGAAATCCATGCGTAAATTCATTTTCATGTCGTTTTTAAAACCGTGATGCATGAACAGTTCAAATATAACATAAAGTAAACAATCACATGTATACCATCAAGACGATAAATAAACAACATATAAAAACAACTAATCCTAACTACCCATACCCAAAACGATTTAAACAAACAATCCTCAAGGTTCCTCGCGACGACTTTGACATATGGTGTAGGCCTATCGGCCAGAGTAAGTCACGAGAACTTACCTCGCGTCGTTGCACACCGAGCTCCGTCCACGAGCGTTTGTTCACCTATGCATTTCACAATATACGTATTAAATCGAGTCTAAATCACCGAACTCCAAAAATTGTTAACTCCTAACTAAAAAAAATCCCCTAAAACTCTAAAACACTTCGTTGAGGCATTTCATCGAGCAACTCGCGCTCGAGAATCACCAAACTTCCATTAATGGAGGTTTTCAAGCTCCAACTTAACCAAGTCTCCAATACACCTCAACAAATCGATGAACTAAGCTCCAATAATAACCATTATGTCTATTAGGGGCATAAATAAGCTCAACCTATCAATTTCAAACATCGATTCACGTTTTCGACGAAAACCCTAACAAACCCTAATTGTTTTAAACCTTAGAAATCAATATTTAATGCTCCAAAAGGCTAGAGGCTTACCTAGAGAGCAAAGACGACGAAGAAGCGTGAAGATTCGAGTCATCAGAGGAAGGCAATATCCGCCAAAATGGAGAATCGTCGGAGGAGGAAGAGAATGTCGCGCGTTGAGGGGGAGGAAATGGAGTTTCGTGGGTGAGGGGAAAGAATGACAGGAAATTTGATTTTTAATTGGAAATTTTGGTTTGCAATTTACCAAATCACCCTTCACTTAATTTAAATTTTCTCCTTCCAATTGTCTCGTTATTTAACTAACGATCCTATTTTCTAAATGTCTCATATTTTACCATAAATTCCAATTAATTGTTACGGCTCCGTGAAAACTTTCCGTTCGTAAAACGGACTTAATTTGACGTACTTACAAAATTGCCGTTTATATTGGAATATAATTTCAATCCCGAAAACCGGGTGTTACACTAGGGTCGTTTGTTTTAAAACTCCTTTTGGAAGATTAAAATAGGTTATTAGAGGAGTACGTGGCCGCTGGAATCGTTCAATTCCGATATTCGACGCAAAAGTTATGCACGTTTGAAGTTTTGGGTCGGTTTTTACCGAACCCAAATTAGTGGCCCGTTTAGATAGGTTTTAGTTGGATTAGGCTAGAAATAGTAGTTTGAGAGTTAATTGGTGAAAGTAGGCTTGATTTTAATGAAGTTTGAATTATTGTCGTAGGTCGAGCTGTAGATGGACAGGTAACCAAGTAACCTCAACGAGCTAGGACGCTAGGTAAGTAGAAGATGAGTGTTTGCTGCTTTCGGGCCTACCACCATAGAACGGTAGGGTTTGTTTGCTTGTTTGTTATGTTTTGCTTTGTGTCATGCATCATGTGCCATGCATCATTGTTTTCTAAACTACGAAACCACGTGTTTTTCCTGCTTGAGTGGTGAGGATGAAATGGAAGATAATAAATGATTTGCAACTTGGTCTCGAGTAGAATAGCTTCGTTAGGCAAGTGGCTCGTTGAGCACCCTGGGAGGGATTTTACTCGAGATGCTATGCTAATGTACGTAATGCATCGTGAGTATGAATGCCTCGACCTGTTCGTGCTTGAAGTGCACAATGAGGATTCTACAATCGATTGGGGAAGATTCGTGTTGGCCATCCTGGACTGTGTTGGGACGTGTGCCTCCGGTCTAGCTCCGTGGATCAAGGCGTGGACGTCCTGGACTGTGTGGGGGCGTGTGCCTACTTGATTCACCTGAAAGTGAAAGATAAATGCAATCGAAATGAAAAGAAAACAACAGAGTGTGTAGAAACTGCATGTTAGGGTTGAGTCGAGCATTTAGTGTGTTGTTGCGCATTATTTCCCTACTTGCTAAGCGTTAGGCTTACTTTTGTGTTCTATGGTGTAGGTGGCGAGTTTTTACAGGTGAGGTAGAGGAGACAGCCCAGGACTAGGCAGCAGTCGGAGGAGTACGAGGCATGCCGGTGCGGGTAGTTGTCGGGGCACCTCGACCATAGTCTTCGGAGAGATGTGGGTGGAACAGTATTTTTGGGTCGTGTATGATTTACATTTATTTTGGTGGTTGTTTGTAGAGTTTGTCTTTTGGTTGATGTTTTTAAGTTATTGTATAGCTATTTGTAGTTGGTGTACATAGTCATAGTTAAGGGTGATGTGTCGCCCTATACTGTGAATTTTCTTCACTGAGGAATGTTCGTGTTTTAGTTTTCCCTCTTTACTACTATTTAGAGATTTCGTATGCTGGATAGTTGAGTGGATAGTTAAGTAGGAATGTTCTGGATCTGGTTGGAAATTTATTTATTTGCAGGTACCTAGCATTTTGGAGGCGCCATTTTCAGGCGTTACTTTGCCGAAATTTCGGGAAGAACGCTGTGGTGCTTAAAGGTTAGGATTAAGAGGAATTAGTGAGTCTAGGCAGCTAGGTATGACGTAAGAAAGCATCGGGAGATTTAGTTTTAAATCCTGCAGTGTCAATTTTATTTTAAATGAGGTTTTAACGTGAGTTTGGTTAGCAAAGTGGCGCACCGAGCCAGAGTGGGTTCGGGGGCGTTACATAACCCTAACACATTCAGTCACTACACTTTCTGTTGTTTCGATTCATTTCTCATGTTATTAATCTTTTGCCCGTGCATCTCTCGTAGAGACCCTCCAGAGGTGCTCCACGAGCACTACTCCCCAGCGAGGCAACTCTATTTGATATCACGGTTCAATCTTATAGAGACCCTCCCGAGGTGCTCCATGAGCACTACTCCCCGGCGAGGCAGCTATATTCGATATTACGGTTCAATCTCATAGAGACCCTCCCGAGGTGCTCCACGAGCACTACTCCCCGGCGAGGCAGCATATTGAATATTACGGGTCAATCTCATAGAGACCCTCCCGAGGTGGCCAACGGCACTAATCCCGGCGAGGGCAGCTCTATTCGATATTACGGTTCAATCTCATAGAGACCTCCCGAGGTGCTCCACGAGCACTACTCCGGTGAGGCAGCTATTAGTATCCACTGTTTCAGTCTATATTATCATCAAAACACAAACTTGTAGAGACCCTCCGAGGGTGCTCCACGAGCACAACTACCAGAGACGCACTCTACTTGCCCATCACTGCTAGTGCCCAATGCTCCTTGCAGTGACCCTGACCGAGTGCGCCACGAGCACTACGCGCTAGCGAGGAGGACCCTCTCGGGATCACTGTGCATTTTCTTTATTTCTATGCATTACTTTGGCCTCCACTCCTTCAACTCGTGCTCCAATCATCTTTCATGTTCAATAACCTTGACGCATGCCACACAATGCACAACATAAAATAAAACACAATAAGCAAACAAGCAAACAAGCAAACAACAAACATCCCTACCGTTCCGTGGTGTAGGCATGAAGGCAACAAAACACACAATCATCTACTTACCTGTCGTCCTAGCTCGCTGAGGATACTCGGTTACCTGTCCACCTAAGGCTCAACCTACGACAAATATTCAAATTTATCAAAATCAAGCTTACATTCAACAATTACTCTCAAACTACTATCTCTAGAATTGTAACACCCGAGTTTTTCGGGTTTTCGCTCCGAGGGTATTTTTTTGTAAATAAGAGATATAGGTCTGTTTTGGGAGCGAGAGGTTTTATTAGGACCCAAGGAATTTATGGGGATTTTTAGAAGAATAATTAAATTTTTAGAAATCCAAATTGATGGCGTAACGCTAAGTTTCGTTTTAGCCCTATAGCGTTTTAATTAGTAAAAATATTAAATTAAGTCCGTTTTGCAAATAGAGAGTTTCGTTAGAACCTTAGAAATAAGTTTGAATATTTGGAGGAATAAGGAAATTTCGGAGAAACCAAATCGATAGACTAAATAACGGATTTGATAGAAAATTAAAGGAGAGGGGCAAAGTGGTAAAGAAGCATGTAAATTTTAAATAAATAAAAACTAAAAACCTTTCTCTCCCTTATCCATTTTCTCACGATTTTCTCCAGAGGGCTTCACCCTCTCCCTGGCGACTTTTCCACTTCTCCCTTCCACGCTTCTGCTCATGGCGATTTCCTCTCCTCCTCACAACCAATTTCTCTTCCAATTTCCTTTCACTGAATTAACGCTCTAGGTATGCTCTAATGTATTGTAAGCTTCATTGTTATTTTAAGGTTTTTGTATTAGATTGAGAAATCTTAGGGTTATGTTAGAAATCGTTAATTTTTACTATGTTTATGCCCATTGATGGAGAATTTATGTTTATTGTAGTAGTTAGAGCAAATCTATGATGATTATTTGGAGTTAGATTAAATTTTGGATTGTTGGGATTTGAGAAATAGTTATTAATGGAGGTTAGTAATTGATGAGCACAACGTGCTCGATAAAATGCCTGAATGGAGAAAATGAAGTTTTAGGAAAGAATTTCCTTAGTTAGGAGCTTGGTTTAAGTTTGGGATTCGTTCATTTAGGATCGATTTTAATGCCCTTATTTGTGAAATGTTTTAGGTGGAAACGACTTTTTGGACGGTGCACGGCTTGCTACGGACGTCAGGTAAGTGGGTGCTAGGTTTCCGGCCCTTAAGGCCCTACATCGTGTCAACGTTAGGCTTTTGTATTTTGATGATGAATTTCTGATTGTGGGGTTTACTGAGTCGGGTAGCCCAGGATGTTAGTTATTAGTTGTTTGTGAAGTTCGTTAAGAATAATGTATGTCCATGTACATTGTGAATTGTTTGGTGATATGTTTTGATGATATGTTATACGTAGATTCCTCATGCATCATGTTTTCTCAAATGTCATAAGAAACGTTCCGTGCATGATGTATGTAAAAGAAAGGTAACGATTAAGTGTGGGTTGGGACAGTATGGCCAGAACAACAAAACCAATGTCACTTCCATGCGATGGAACATGAATACGGCCGAAAGGATTATGTACACGCACTTGGCCTACTCCCTAGCACATCCCCACCTTAATCCATGTCAACCAAAAGAAAAAGAATAAGAACAAGTAAATGAACATGTTTTATGAAAAGAATCATGCATTCATGCATATGTCATGTATAGTACATCCCCTTACTAAGCATTAGGCTTAATGTTTATGTTGTATGATGTAGGTGATAGGTGAGAGTTCTCTCGATGGCAAAGAATAGGTGGTCAACGGATGGTGCTCGTGGCGACGGGGTGTGTTTTGGCAAGGTTCGATGACCGTGGGTGTGCTCCGAGCTATTTTGGGTAATTGATGTGAATTTGTTTTGATGTTAAAGATGTGAGGGGTTTTAAGATATGTAGAGAAGTTTGATATTTTGGGATTTGTTTAGTGGATGTAGGCTTGGAGTTGAGTCGTTTCGAATGATTTGGTGACGGGTTTGTTTTGGGAATGTTTTTAAAGAAATTCCACTTTTATTGTTCGATGTTATTTGAGGATTTGGTTGGGTTTTGTTTGATGATTTTTAGGTGATTTAAACTGTATGGATATGTTCGGTTTTAGAGCGACCAATGCAGTTGATTTTGAGATAATTCGAAGAGTGTGAAATAAGTTTTGGTCGTGTTTTGAGTGATGGATGAATGTCGGAAGATGCTTGTAGATGAGTGAGTTTAATGTAAAAATTGAGTTAAGTATGGTAGGATGAAAAGGGGAAGGAGGATGAAGGAAGATGGATGAGGGATGAAGAAATGAAGTATGCTCTGGAATTTAGAATTCCAGAGCAGCTGGCGATTGATCGCCCCAGGGGCGATCAATCGCCCATCGCCTGCAATGCAGGTGATTGCTCGCCTATGGAGTAGGCGATGGGGGTGGGGTTTTTACGCCTTCGCCCCCTCCCTTTTCCTTTGATTAATGTTCTTTGCAAAAAATAAATAAATAAATAAATAAGTAAATTACAAATAAATGTGTTTCAATGTAGACTTATGGAGGCTAAGATGACAGTAAGTTATGGTTAGGCTGTGACGGCCCTGACCGGGTTGGGGTCGTTACAAGCATAATCCAACTAAAACCTAACTAAACGGGCCACTAATTTGGGTTCGGTAAAAACCGACCCAAAACTTCAAACGTGTATAACTTTCGCGTCGGATATCGGAATCAAACGATTCTAGCGGCCACGTACTCCTTTAGAAACCTATTTTAACCTGCCAAAAGGAATTTTAAAACAAATGACCACAACTAGGTCAAAAATGGCAAAACCCGATTCTGCCCTTTACCCGGAATTTTCCCTATTTTGGTTTTTCATCAATTTTCACCTAATTCCTCACCAATCAACCATCCTAGCATCAAATTAACATAACCTAACAAAATCTCGAAGCTACACACAGCAAAACCAGAAATGCCCAAATCGGGCTTTCTGATTTTTCGCCCAAACAAGGCTCATCACGGCCAGGCGATGAAAGCCAGTCCAAGGATCAGCAAACCCACGCCGGAAACAACAAAAATCGGCCGGTGATCGGATCTCAAACTCACTCCTCACCCTTGGCCTCGAACAGAGCAAAAACAGGGCAAAAATGGCTTACCCGTCGGATTTGTGCACGAAGACGGGCCGGAGTCTGCTCCTCGCAGTCGTCTGGCCGGAGAACGTAAAAAATCGGCGGTGATTGCTCCGCCGATCGTCGCCCCTCTCTCCCTCCACCGATCGGGTCTTCGGCGCTCGGCGCTCGCCTTTCCAAAAATTCTGTTAAATCCCGTTCTTAAATTAGAAATTTTCGTAAATTGACTCTCATCCCGTTCTTTTAATTACTTTACCTTTTTATTATTTTCCTAAGATCCATAACTTTATTAAATCTAAAGCCTCGGGTGTTACATTAGCAAGGTACCGAGAACAGATCAAGCAAAGTGTAATTATTGTGGGCAAAATATATGCAGCACACCCGACGAAGAATTAGACTTCAAGTATGATAAAGCATAACAAAGTATGCAAAAAGTATTCACGAAATGTGGACAATAAGCAACCAACTTTGTCCTTTAAAATTGTTGAGGGCAAGAGTGCTAGTATACTAATATTTACTATGATGGGTGGTAGCGAATATCTAGCTAAGATGATTATAATCGATGAATTGGCATTAAAAGTGGTAGAAGAAATTAGTTTCAAGACATTTTGTTTGTATCTAAATCCGAAGTTTAGTATGTCATCTCGAAGAATAATAACAAGTGATATTCAAGGCATATTTCAGAAAGAAAAACAAAAGTTAAAGGAGTATTTTTTTTCAACATCATAGAGGGTGTGTTTAACCATGACACGTGGACCTCTATTCAGAATTTGAATTACATTGTGCTGACACGTCATTTTATTGATCAAGACTGACATGTGCAAAAGAAGATATTGAATTTTTGTTTGATTCCGAACCAAAAGGGCGAGACCATTGGTAAGGAAGTTGAAAACTTTTTGCTTAAGTGGGAGCTTGAAAATGTTACCAACATCACCGTTGACAAAGCGTCTTCCAACAATGTCGCTATCTCTTATTTGACAAAAACAATTAGAAATTGGAAGGGGTTGATTTTAAACGGCGATCATATGCACATGTCCTAAATTTGATTCTTTCTGAAGGTTTGAAAGAACATCAAACGTACATAGCCAGAGTAAGAAAAGTTGTCAAGTACGTAAGGTTTTCTCCGGGAAGATTGCAACATTTTAAAGTCTGTGTTGTTGCAGTGAAAATTAATTGCAAATGTAATTTTTCACTCAACGTTACTACTCGTTGGAACTTAACATATTTGATGCCGGCAAATGCTGAGAAGTTTGAAGCGGCGTTTGAAAGACTTGCTGAGAATGAAAGCTCTTTTGTGCAAGAAATGAGAGTGGAAGGTGCACTCACAATGGAAGATTGGGGATGCATTCAAGAATTTAATAAATTCTTAGAGACATTTTATAAAATGACACTTCATGTTTCTGCTTCTCTGCATATTACAGCAAATATGTACGTAGGTGAAGTCTACAATTTGAAGATTGCTAAATATGGTAACGGCGAGAATATAACTCTGAAAAGAATGACCAATAAGATGATTAAAAAATTTGACAAATATTGGGGATCTTTCAAAAAAATAAATATGTTTGCCTATGTTTCACTTGTTCTTGATCCAAACTGCAAAACAAAATTTTTACGACATTGTTTAAACATTTTATTTGGAAATGAAAGAGCTGTAGAATACGTAAAGAAAATAGTTGATGTAATTCAAAAGTTGTATACAGAATATAAAGGAGATACAACCAATGAAGACCATCTTCTAGCAGGAGTAGTCAACAAAAGTCTCCAAAGTCAATGAGTTTTTTGGCGCATGCTCATTCAAGTGCAATGTACTCTATATTTTATGATCCGGACAATTCTTCTTAGATAGGTGATGAAACTACTGAGTTAGAGATTGATATATATTTGTCTAAGAAGTTAGAGATTGTTAAAGATAGTTCTGACATTTTATCGTGGTGGAAAAGGCACTCCGAGAAGTATCAAATTTTGAGAGCCATTGCAAAAGACATATTGATCATTCCAATTTCTACGGTGGCGTCAGAGTCTGCTTTTAGTTGTAGTAGTCATGTTCTTGACGTTTTTTGTAGTTCTCTAAGTCCAGAAAGTGTTGAAGCTCTAATACGCTCACAAAGTTGGATCAAAACTTTCAATCGCTTTAAAGTTTCTACAGATAATTTAGAAGATAGTAGTACTACGACATTGACACCTATACAAGAAGGTTCAAACATTCTAATATTTATTTGTTTTACATGTTTATATCTAAATTAAGGATTAACTGTAACGCCCCCGAACCCACTCCGGCTCGGTGCACTACTTGGCTCACTCTAACCCCAATAAAAACGACGTTTAAAATAATTTTTATAAACCCCAAAACATAAAAAAAAAACACGGACACAACGGAATTTAAAGCTAAGTCTCCCGAAGCTCTCTTATGTCATACCTAGCTGCCTAGACTCACTAATTTCCCTTAATCCTAGCCATTAAGTACCATGGCGTCCTCCCCGAAAATTTCGACAAAGTAACGCCTGAAAATGGCACCTCCAAAATGCTAGGTACCTGCAAACGAATCAATCCTCAACCAGATTCAGAATACTCTTACTCCACTATCCACTCAACTATCCAGCATACGAAATCTCCAAATAGTATTACAAAGGGAAACTATAATATTAACATCCCTAAGTGAAGAAAGTCCACAGTATAGGGCGACACATCACCTTTAACTTAACTATAACTTTCCAAACATCAACCAAAAAGAGTTATGAATTCCCATCATTTCCATAAACATAAATCTACAATAAACTACAAAAATACAAAGCCCCACATCCCCCGAAGACCATGGTCGAGGCGCCCGACAACTGCCTGCACCGGCGTGCTCCGTGAACCTCTGACTACCCCTAATCCTTGGTTTCCTCATCAAGCTCACCTGTATACCTCGTCACCTACACCATAAAACATAAAACGTAAGCCTAATGCTTAGCAAATAGGGAATAACAAATGAGACAACACAATGCAATCAAACCTAACACATGCAGTTTCTAACTCTCAGTTGTGTTCATTACATGTTCGTTGCATTAATCTTTTAATAAGCCGTGTGGATCAAGTAGGCACACATCTCATAACTGTCTAAGACGGCCATTCCTTGATCCAACCAAATAAAATCGGTTAGCACACATCCCATAATTGTCTAGGATGGCTAAACCTGATACATCCCATAACTGTCTAGGATTACCAGGCCCGATTTGCCTTACCCACACCGATTGTAGAACCCTATGACTGTCTAGGAGTTCATATTCACGATGTCTTAATCTTATAGCCAAACCGTTCTCTCGTAAAAATCTCTTCGGGGTGCTATACTCCAGCACTTATTCCCGACAAGGCTAAATTACTCGAGGCCAGTTCTTAAGTCTTTAGCGAAACTAATCTCTTGTAAAAATCCCTTCGGGGTACTACACTCCAGTACTTAATCCCAACAAGGCTAATTTACTCGAGACTAGTTCTTAACAATCCTTTTTAGCTTATTACAATTCACGCTCACAACATAAAAAAAATGCACAAACAAAACAACAATACACAGACTATGCATGCCAGAATAATATGCAAACACAACACAACGCGAATAAGAAACCGACCGTCAACCCTACCGTTCCATGGTGTAGGCCTAAGGCAACAAAAGGATTCTACTACTTACCTGGCGTACTAGCTTGCTGGGTTTGGCACATAACGTCACCTATGGCTCGACCTACGACAAATATTCAAACTTCATTAAAATCAAGCCTCCATTCACCAATTACTCTCAAACTACTATTTCTAGCCTAATCCAACTAAAACCTAACTAAACGGGCCACTAATTTGGGTTCGGTAAAAATCGACCCAAAACTTCGAACGGGCATAACATTTGTGTCGGTTATTGGAATCAAACGATTCCAGCGGCCACGTACTCCTCTAATAACCTAGTTTAATCTGCCAAAAGGAAATTTAAAACAAACAGCCGCAACTAGGTCAAAAATGGAAAAATCGGATTATGCCTCTTAACCAAAAATTTCCCCCATCACGGTTTTTCATCAAATTCCACCTATTCCTCACCAATCAACTACCCTTACACCCAATTAACATAATCTAACCAAAATCCGGAGACTTCACACAACAAAACCAGAAATGCCCGAACTGAGCTTCTTGATTTTTGCCTAAATAGGGCTCTTCTTGGCCAGGCGATTATTGCCAGCCCAATGTTCGGAAATCTCAGGCCAAGACCGCCCAAAAACGGCCGGTGATCGGAGCTTAATCAAGCTCGTCACCCTCGGCCATGAACAGAATCAAAATAGGGAAAAAATCGAGTCTTACCGGTCAGTTTGTGCTCGGAGACGGGCCAGAATCTTCTCGCCGCGGTCGTCTGGCCGGAGAGCGTCGGAAGTCGCCAGTGAACGGCTCGCCGAATGCCGCCCCGCGCCTCCCCCTCTCCCCTATTCTGCTCTTTGCTCTCGGCACTCGAACAACAGAATGGCTTCGAGCCATTCTGTTGTTCTATAAAAAAAATATAAAATAAATAATAATAAAAATATTTCTTATTAAAACACTAATAATAAAAAAAATGACATTTACCATTTTTCGGCCATTTCGAATTTCGTTAAATCTCATTCTTAAATTATAAATTTTCATAAATTGACCTCACCCCGTACCTGGCTTAAGTTCTCCACTGAGAATACCCGAACATAAATTAATAAACCGTTTAGTTCAACCAAATTTATTCACTTTTAATTACTTTACCTTTTAATTATTACTTCCCCTACTTTTTTGCTATTTCTTTTAAATAAAGTAAAACAACTATTTTATTAAACAACCACCTTATCCTTTTATTTTCTCTCAAATTCTTCCTTTCTAATTTAGATAATTCTAGGATCCATAACTTAAACACATTGAGGAAAACTTCTCGGGTGTTACATTAACTAATGTCTTCAATATTGTCATTTTGCAGTAGTCGTTGAGAGTGACCCTTCCGATGATAATTTTCTAGAAGTACAATTTGACATATCCATGACTTGATATTTAGATTGTACTTTTAAGTTTTAAAGAACTTGAATAAATTTTGGATGTTGACTTTAGTTTCTTAGCTTGCATTTTAATATTTGATAGTTGCATTTAGTTTGTATGTTATATAGTTGAATTTTTTTTATCGGCACGGGACGTGATAAATGTTGACTTTGACTTAGACATTTTGGACGTAGAGTTTTTGACTTTTTAAGACTCTTAAAACGAAGGCTAAAACCATTTTTTGATAAAACGTTGACTCAATTTTTGGGTGGTTAAAAATCCTTAAAAATACGTAGGGAACGCGCGTAAAATACGCTTAAAAAGTATAGTAAAAAGTCAGGTTGAAACGTGTTTTGAAACATTAAAAATTTAAAAGAAATGCTTGGGGGTCAGCGCGTGCACACTGGCCGATCGATCGGTGCGAGCGCCGATCGATCGGTGACCCTCCTACCCGCGCGCCCTGCATCCAGAGGGAGTGCCGATCGATCGGCTAGGGCGCGCACCACGCGCCCAGCGTGCCCCTGCACGCCCCAGCGCGCCTCTCGCGCACTTCGTCCCCTTTTTCCACACTTAAACACTTTTTCTCCAATTCTACCCCCTACACTTCACATTAAACTTACTTAAAACCTTTCCCAATCTCTTTAAACACAAAATGTGATGACCCGAATGGACACGTATGAGGAGGAACCACCCAGTGCTCCGCGAATCCCTAGTGGGACTTAGCCTGAGGGTGACGGGAGGGTTAAAACTTGCGATTCATGGGGTGGACTTCGGGCGAAGGGTACGGCGTAGAAAGGGGGGTCGTCGCAATCCCACATCGCTTGGGGAAGTATGTGAAATGAAACATATGTAAGAGACCCTCCCAAGATAGTAAGACATGTTTTTTAGCACAATTGACAACGGATCCCATAAGAACTCCGAAGTTAAAAGTGCTTCGGCGAGAGTAGTACCAAGTTGGGTCACTACTAGGAAGTCCTCGCCAAACAAAGCCGTGATCCTAGAGCGGACAATATCTTACTGGGAAAATGGGTCATTACAAAATGGTAAACAGAGAAGTACCAACCGAAAATTGGCCAACGAAGAAGTTGGGCCCCCGAGGGGGGGTGATTGTGATGACTGAATGGACACGTATGAGGAGGAACCAACTGTGCTCCATGAATCTCGCGTGGGATGGACCAGAGGGTGACTTGGGGGGGGGGGGCGGGGTTAAAACATCCAAGGATCTGGGTTTGGTGAGAAAGGGGGGTCGTCGCAATCCCACATCGCTTGGGGAAGTATGTGAAATGAAACATATGTAAGAGACCCTCCCAAGATAGTAAGACATGTTTTTTAGCACAATTGACAACGGATCCCATAAGAACTCCGAAGTTAAAAGTGCTTCGGCGAGAGTAGTACCAAGTTGGGTCACTACTAGGAAGTCCTCGCCAAACAAAGCCGTGATCCTAGAGCGGACAATATCTTACTGGGAAAATGGGTCATTACAAAATGGTAAACAGAGAAGTACCAACCGAAAATTGGCCAACGAAGAAGTTGGGCCCCCGAGGGGGGGTGATTGTGATGACTGAATGGACACGTATGAGGAGGAACCAACTGTGCTCCATGAATCTCGCGTGGGATGGACCAGAGGGTGACTTGGGGGGGGGGGGCGGGGTTAAAACATCCAAGGATCTGGGTTTGGTGAGAAAGGGGGGTCGTCGCAATCCCACATCGCTTGGGGAAGTATGTGAAATGAAACATATGTAAGAGACCCTCCCAAGATAGTAAGACATGTTTTTTAGCACAATTGACAACGGATCCCATAAGAACTCCGCATTAAAGTGCTCGCAAGATTCAGTACCAGGTCTAGGTGACTGCGACTGGGAAGTCCTCGCCAAACAAAGCCGTGATCCTAGAGCGGACAATATCTTACTGGGAAAATGGGTCATTACAAATGGTATCAGAGCATGTACCCAACCGAAAATTGGGCCAACGAAGACGTTGGGCCCCCCTAGGGGGTATTGTTGGATGACCTGAATGGACACGTATGAGGAGGAACCAACTGTGCTCCATGAATCTCGAGTGAGTACTTGCCCAGATTGTGACGTGCTGGGTTAAAACTCCACGGATCCTGGGTTTGGTCGTAGAAAGGGGGTCGTCACAATCCCACATCGCTTGGGGAAGTATGTGAAAATGAAACATATGTAAAGAGACCCTCTCAAAATATTAAGATGCGTTTTGGAGCACAATTCGCAACGGATCCCATAAGAACTCCGAAGTTAAAAGTGCTTCGGCGAGAGTAGTACCAAGTTGGGTCACCTACTAGGAAGTCCTCGCCAAACAAAGCCGTGAGGGATGGATATTGGACTACGACCCAATCCCCAGAGCGGATAATATCTTACTAGGAAACGGGGTCGTTAAACAAAATACTTCAAAACCCCCAAAAACTCGACTCAAAATGTAATTTTAAACGTGTGAGAAAATGTGGCAGAAATTCAAGAAATCAAACTGCATGGATCGATCTAAAAACCGAACGAATCCATGCATAAACCTAAAAGTACAAACAGTTCAGTGTGTTTTTCAAAAAGTAACTATCTAAAGAAAAGTTCTATGACATCGACATAAAACCTATACATCTCCTAAATCTCAAAAAGACTATACAGATGTGACATACACCTCAAGACCTCACCCATGGGTCAAAAATGCGCCTGACTGCCTCGACCAGCCTCGCAAGCTGATCCCACCAACTGCGCCTACACATTGGCCTGAGGCTCAGAGTCCTCATCTGTATGATCCGTACCTACAACATAGAGTTCAACTATGAGCCTAAAGCTCAGTAAGATCATATAATGCAACAGATGCACGTGTTATGCATGAACATTTCAAATACATAAACATTATTTTACATTACGTTCAAATGGATATGTGGTATAAGTAGGGCTTATAGGGTGTGGGAAATATAACATACGTACATGACTTTGGGGTTAACATGGTTAAGGGTTAACATGGTTAGTACTTTTGCCGTATCCCATGGAGGGACAAAATACATGTTCGAGAATACATAAAAATCACATGTTTGTCTGCGACAAGGACGGTTTTACATAGTCCCAGAGAAGGACAAAATATATGCTAGCACCCATTGTAACACCCGAGATTTTTCTATAACGCATATAGGCCTAAGAGTAATCGTTTAGAGGGATTATGTTTAGTAATGAAAGGTTTAGAAATAATGAAAAAGGAAGAAGAATGAAGTTGACAAATCAAATAAGGATAGGTTTGAAATGTTGAAGAAAAGTCAAACTAACAATGAACCAATAGGAATTTGTGGTTGAAAAGTCAAAAGTATCTAACAACCAATAGGAATGAAGAGTTTGTGATGAAAATGAAATGTAAAAATAAGGGATTAAAAGAGTGGTTCACGTTGGAAAAGTTGAAGGAGAAGTGAGTTGAAAATTCAAAACAAACACATTTTGAAAAGTCAAAACAACAAGTGGACCAATAGGAATTAATTGTTGAAAATTCAAAGTAAATTACATGCAATAATGAGTGATGAGGGAGGTCTTTGGCGTTGAAAGCTTGAGTGAAAAAGGGAGGGTTAACTTTTAATTTTTAAAAGTTGTGAGGAGGAAAATCAAAGGTGGAGAATTGGTTTTATAAAAAGGGAAAAGTAAAAAGGTGAAAAATCAATTTTTCTCTTCTCCTTCTTCTCCAAATCGTGGCAGCCATTGAAGTGTATCTCCTTCCTTCAATCTTCCATTTTCTCAAGCTTTAAGGTAAGAGTTTAAGTGGGTTTTATGTTTGATGCAACTTAGGGTTGATTTTTAGTGTTTTGATGGAGTTTGTGTGAGTTTGAGTTAGGGTTTGGAAAACCTAGCTTGAGAGCTCCGAATTTTGGGTTCTTGGATGAGTGTTCTTCCTAGATTTCGTTATTTAAGCTTTAGATAGGTTAGTTTAGATTGTTTAGGTGGTTAGAGGAGTAAATTGGTGAAATTGTGCAAAACCGGGTTTTATGCAAAATGGGGGCCGAATCTGTTGGTGCATTTTCGGATTGGCTAAGTGTCTTGTTTGGCCAATTTAAACATTTCAATGGATAGTAGACGTGTAGAGGTTTCTGAATTGGTGTGGCACGTCGAAATCCGTTGAAAAACGAGAGAGTTATGACCGATTGAAGTTAGATGGTGGAAATTGGCGAAAAATCGGGTGTTGGGGTTTTTATTTTGAAAAGTTAGTTTGGTTGTGTGAGAAATTTAGTAAATATCCTTTAGTTTATGTTTTGGTGATTTTAAGTGATTTTTCCATTAATGTGCTAGGTTAACGAGCGAGTGAATTGTATACTCAGAGTGAGCCAACACGTGCGGGAGTTCAGGTAAGTAGTGGGCGTGTGTTTGTTGCCTTCGGGCCTACACCACAGAACAGTAGGATTTATTGTTTGATAGTGTATTGTTAGTGTTTGAGTATTGTTTGATGAATTGCTGGGTTGTTATTGTTAGTGTTTGAGATTGTTTGCTTGTTTGGTTGCTTTGTTCTGATTTGGTTGCTTAAATGTTTGGTTAAGTATGGTTTTAAATGTTTTGTTTGGTTAAGCATGGTTTTAAATGTTTGGTTGTGGTTAAGCATGGTTTTAAATGTTTGGTTGTGGTTAAGCATGGTTTTGAAATGTGAGTACGATATGGATTGAAAGTGGTCTATTGGCGGTGGTTCCTCGTCGCGAAGTAGTGTCTGAAATATGGCAAGCTTCGAGAGGTTTCCACAAAAGATATGCAGTGGTTCCTCGTCGCGAAGTAGTGTCTGAAATATGGCAAGCTTCGGGAGGTTTCCACAAAAGATATGCAGTGGTTCCTCGTCGCGAAGTAGTGTCTGAAATATGGCAAGCTTCGGGAGGTTTCCACAAAAGATATGCAGTGGTTCCTCGTCGCGAAGTAGTGTCTGAAATATGGCAAGCTTCGGGAGGTTTCCACAAAAGATATGCAGTGGTTCCTCGTCGTGAAGTAGTGTCTTGAATATGGCAAACTTTGGGAGGTTCTGCAAGAGGCACCTGACTGAGTATACGTAAGATGTTGTGAGTGGATTTGCTACGAAAGATGTTGGGGGTGGAACGGCATGTGTTAGGATTGTGTGAGAGTTGTGTGTGCATAGTGTATGTTTGTACTTGTTGTCCTCTACTTGCTAAGCGTAAGCTTACGTGTGTGTGCGTGTTCTGTGGTGTAGGTAACGACGCGGTTATAGGTGAGCTAAATGAGTGAGCCAGGACTTGGGAGCAGTAGGAGATGCACGGGGCGTGCCGGTGCGGGCAGTTGTCGGGGCGTCTCGACCATGGTCTTCGGGATGTATGTGAGATTTGTATTTGGTTAAGTTTAGTTAGATTTCGGGTTGTGGCTTGTATTGGAGATTTTGAGGTTTTGTGGTTAGTTTTGTGTAATATGTTTTGGTTAGTTTTGAGTTAGTATAGAGGGGTGTATATAATTGGTTATGTTTGGTCTGGTTGTGGTTGAGATTTGGTTTAATTGGTTGGTATTGTGGTGTGGTTTGTTTGGGATTGGATTTGTGGTGTTAGTTTGGTTATTTTTGTTTTGGTGTATATAGTACTTGGATTTGGTTAAATGGTGTTTTTAAATGTGTTTGTTTTTCAGGTTTTGGATTTTAAACTTTTAGCCGTTATATTGCCGATTTTTGATTTTTAAATCAATAACGCCGGGTTACTTTCACTATTTTTATTATTAATCGTCTTAAGTCAAAAATTCTGTAACGCCCCCGAACCCACCCTGGCTCGGTGCGCTACGTTGCTAACCAAACCCACTTTGAGACATAATTTAAACTAGGCCTAGACTCGCTAATTACCCTTACTCCTAACCGCTAAGCACCACGGCGTCTTCCCCGAAAATTTCGACAGAGTAACGCCTGAAAATGGCGCCTCCAAAAATGCTAAGTACCTGCACACAAACCAATTCCCAACCAGATCCAGAATATTCTTACTCAGCTAATCACTCACTATCCAGCATACAAAATCTTTAATAATAGAAAAATGGGAAACTAAAATACTAACATCCGCAAATGTAGAAAATCCACAGGTTAGGGCGACCTATCACCCTTAACTTAACTATATACAACAATAAACATTTACAATAACCACCAAAATATTAAACCCCACATCTCCGATGACCATGGTCGAGACGCCCCGACAACTGCCAGCACCGGCATACCGCGTACATCAACGACTGCGTCCCAATCCTAGCTTTCCTCGTAGCTCTAACCTGTACTGCTGTCGTCACCTACACCACAGAACACACACACACACGTAAGCTTACGCTTAGCAAGTAGGGAGTAACAAATAATAACAATAACAATGCACACACCATCCTACCCTAACACAACAGCACAACACCACCCAATGCAACTCAACAAACTAACTCAAAATACACGACAACACACAATGCAATAAGTGTTTTAGCTGCCATCTCTCATAGAGTACCCCTCGGGGTGCTACTACCAGCAACCTCAGCCCGACAAGGCACCTATTCGAGATGCATTTTTTTACAATTCACTTTATCTGATTACGTTCATTGCTTTAATTTGCTGTTCTTTGCTTTAATTCTTCATAGAGGTCCCCTCGGGGTGCTACTACCAGCAACCCAGCCCGACAAGGCCCACTATTCAGAATTCCATGTTTTAGCCGGTCATCTCTCATAGAGTTCCCCTCGGGGTGCTACTACCAGCAACCTCAGCCCGACAAGTCACCATATTCGAGATGCATTTTACATTTACGTATCTTAGCTAGTCATCCTTCACAGAGGTCCCCTCTGGGTGCTACTACCAGCAACCTCAGCCCGACAAGGCCCACTATTCAGGATCTCGTGTTTTAGCCGGTCATCTCTCATAGAGTTCCCCTCGGGGTGGTACTACCAGCAACCTCAGCCCGACAAGTCACCCTATTCGAGATGCATTTTACATTTTACTTTTAATTGCTTACATTTATGCTCACAATGCCAATCAATGCCACTAATCGTACCTAACGTGCTATACCATGATGCATGCTTAAAAAAATGCAATACCGAACAAAACAACCAAACAATTACCAAACAACACTGAACTAACAACACTAGACAACCACAACAAGGAAATTCATTTTCACATTACTTAATACAAAACAAAGCAGCCAACTCACAAATACTTAACTAGACCAGGACAAAGTAAAGCAATCAACCATCAACAATGCTTGACCGACAAAGAAGACAACCAAACATCAACAACAAATAACCAACAAGGCTTAACCAACAAAGAAGACGGCCAAACAACAAACAAATAAATCCTACCGTTCCGTGGTGTAGGCCCGAAGGCAAAACAAACGTCCTCTACTTACCTGAACTCTGGCACTGCACTTACTCCCTTTGGCTATGTACATTTCCCCACTCGGTAACCTATCACATTCACAAAATTCACTTAAGTATCACTATTTACTTCTAAAGAATATTTAAGCTAACTCTAACTACAATTAATCAAACTTCATTAAAATTAAGCCTACATTCACCAATTACCCTCAAACTACTATTTCTAGCTTAATCCAATTAAAATCTAACTAAACGGGCCACTAATTTGGGTTCGGTAAAAACCGACCCGAAACTTCAAACGCGCGTAACTTTTGCGTCGGATATCGGAATCAAACGATTCTAGCGGCCACGTACTCCTCTAATGACCTATTTTAACCTGCCAAAAGGAATTTAAAAACAAACGACCCAAGCTAGGTCAAAATCCCGAACTGCCCCTTTATCCGGAAAATCCCTCATTCCGATTTTCCATCAATTCTCCACCGATTCCTCACTAATCAACCACTCACATACCCAATTAGCATAAACTAACATAAAATCGAAGTTCCAATTCAGAAAACCCGAAATCCATAAATTGGAGCCCTCGATTTTTAGCTCCTCCCGAGCTGCCCACTGCTCGGCATTCCTTGCCAACACCGAGCTCAGCAATTTGACGCCGAGAGCAACCAAAAACGGCCGGCGATCGGAGCTCTAGCAGCTCGTCGCCGTCGGCCCTAAACAGAACCGAAACAGGGGAGAAAAAATTGGTCTAACCTATCGATTCATGCGCAGAGAGAACCGGCCCAGCTCGTCGCCGTCGTCTGACCGGAGAACGTCGGAGAAGGGATTTCGCTCGTTGCCGTCGTCTCCCTCTCCTCTCCCCTGCTCCTCGCGCTCGGCATCGGGCACTCGACAGAATAGCTTCGGCTATTCTGTTGAGTTTTATTTATTTTTATTTTTTAAATAATAATAATAATAATAATAATAATAACATTAATATTAACATTAACATTAACAACAATAACATTACCATTAAATCTCGTTTTTAAATTATAAATTTAACTCTCATCCCGTACTCGGCTTAAGTTCTCCATTTGGCATACCCGAACATAATTTAATAAACGGTTTAGTTCAACCAAATTTATTCACTTTTCTTTTTTTAAAAATCCCGGGTGTTACAAATACTACGAAAATTGTTTAAATGACGTTTTTAACGCGGGGTTGGTTAGCAAAGTAGCGCACCGAGCCGTGGTCGGTTCGGGGGTGTTACACCCGTCCCACACTTAACCGTGCTTTACATTTACATCTTTTATCTTTCTTACTTCAAATCATGTGCATAAAACATTTTTCATGACTTTCGTTAAAAACGTGAATGCATGAACATACATTGTGCATAAACATAGCATAAAGGAAAGACATGTCATCAAAACATAGAATAAATAACAGATCCTCATGACATTACGTGAAACATACATACTTAACTTTAGACACCACATACGACCTATCTACCCACCAACAAACCCGACAACATAAAGCCTAGTGCCTCTGTGTTGTAGGGTCTTAAGAGCCGACACCTACGATGAACTTACCTGACGTCCGTAGAGTTTGCGAGCCTTAAGCGTGTTGCCTCAGCGAGTCTTGTTGCGAAAAATCGTATACGCAAGTGCACGTGTCGCAGAAGTAATAAAGTGTATATAAAAGTACGAGTGTCGATCCCACGAGGAATAATAATGTTAAATATTGAGTATCTAAATTTTAGTTTAATTTGAAAAGAAATAATAATTTTTGTGATTTAGATTTTAAAACTAAAATAATAATTCAAATAAAATTAAGCAGCAATTTAAATAAAAGATTTAAAAATAAAGAAGTAAGATTATATGATGAGAAAATCTAGGGTTCCGATTTCACTTAGCTAATCCTATTTATTTAACCTAATTCAAGTAATTAAATTCTATTCCGTCGTGTTGATGGCAATTTCACGAAAATATTTATCAATCTCTCTCGAGCAAAAATAAACTTATTCAATTAACGAATTATTACCTCTCGGTCTCTAATCCTGAGAATTAATTGAATACATTAAGAATGAGAAATTATACTACCACATGAACGCATTAGCTATCTCTAGCCTAACATCCTTTTCATGGCAAACTATTCAGTGCACGGTTAAATTCTCCGCTCTCGCATCCCGAATCAACCCTAAAGTTCTTAGTTTTGGTGATCAATCAAACCTAAGCATTACGTTCAGAATAGATTACTCAACACAGAACAGAAACAGAAAATTAACTAATTGAATTAAGAAAAATAAACAATCATAGTAAAACTACATCGAAACCCTAGAACAGGAAGTTTAGTTCATGCTAATAAGAAAATAAACTACGATAATAGTGAAGAATTGCATAACGAAAATAATAAGAGAAAAGTAATGAAAAATATCCTGATCGCTCCTCTGCCGAAAATCGCCTCGATACTCTCTGTCGCCTCGCCGAATGCAGCCCCCCTTCTCTTAAGCGCTAGGTCTGTTAGGTTTTTATAATTTTCTTTTAACTCGGTCAACGGCTTGGATTTAATCTCGCTTCGGATCAACGGTTCGAATTAAAACACGTTGTCTTTCCATATGTAATTTGGTTAGCGATCGGTCGCTGTCTTTGTAAGGCGCACGGTCGCTGCTTCTTCTATGGCTTGTATTGTGTATTATAACTCAGCGATCGGTCTCTGGTAATTGTAGAGATTGATCGCTGCTGTTCTTTATCCGAATAAATGTGTCGCGATCGATCTCTAGATTGTATGGAGATCGATCGCTGCTTAATCTGAATGACAGCCGCTGCATTGCAATTCACTGGCTGGCGATCGGTCTCTGGACTTCATAGAGATCGATCGCTGCTTGCTTCCTGTGGCGATTATAGTGTGTGGCGATCGATCTCTGTGAATTCATGGAGATCGATCGCCACTTCTCCTTCAATTCTCTTCATGTATGGCTACCGATCTCAAGAATTCATGGAGATCGATCGCCACTTTTCCTTCAATTCTCTTCATGTATGGCTACCGATCTCAAGAATTCATGGAGATCGGTAGCCACTTCTTCTTTATTCAACATTTTCAACATTTTCTTTTCTGTTCCTATTTGTCTGCACACTCACGCAAATCTCGTCAAATTCTTCCAAATCACTTGAGTAAAACTTATCATTTCAAGTATCAAAGAATATAAATAAGTGCGTAAAATACACACTTATCAAGTCTCGAACCTATATTACGTACATTTTCAAATCATAAGCCACGTTGCAAAAATGCTAACTAACAAACTAAGTTGAACGCGCTCTAAGCTCCATTCAAATAACTCAAACCTAGTTAATAATTCTTTCAGGCAATTCGTCAAACACTTTATGTGCACACTGTCATACTCAAATTCTTCACCCAAACGACATCCGTTTTTGACGATCCTATATGTTTCAGAATCCTCATTACGTTTAGTTTAAAGTGGAATCATTTATTTATAAAAAGCACCCTGAAAAAGGTAGCAGAAAACCCAATTTTGTAGGTGCCCTAATTAGTGCCGATTTTTGATTGAATTTCCTTTTTTCGTTGATTGAGCTTAGTTATTCCTTAATTTATCCATTCAAACCCTTAAATAATATCCTAATATGATTTCGTATAAAATTGACGAGTTTTCTCCAAAACCCTAACCTTAAAACTTCAACGAAACTAACGAATAACTAACCTAAACTCGTTATCTAACGTAGATGATTACCTTTAATGGAGAAAACAGAAGAAACGGAGGAGAGGAGGAGCTCTGTCGTCGTCGTCGGCGTCGGCGTGAAGCTTCGTCGCCTGGAAGAGAGAACGCAGAGAAGTTGCGTTCTCTGGAGGAAAAGAAATGAGGAAGGATGAGGAAGGGGGGGGGGGGGGGTATTTGATAAAAAAAAAGTATTTAAATTCTAATTACCCTTTTGCCCTTCACTTAATTTTATACGTAATTTGCTATTTAACCTATCGGTTTGGATTCATCAAAATTTTCTTATCTCACTAAACATCCCAAATAATTCCTAGGGTTCTAACAAACCTTCCCACTCGTAAAACGACCTTAAATTTCTCCACTTTTCCGTTTTAGAGCATAAAATTAAAAATCGTAGCGCCAAAAATCTCGAATGTTACATTTTACCCTCGTTAATAAAATTTTGTCCCCAAAATTTTCTTAGACTTAATGGTCTCTTAATCCCTAAATCCTTTCAAGTATTATCAACCTCCTCTACTCTCACGTTCATTGTATTCGATGCTACATGCTCCCGTTCTTAGTTGTCAAACTCCATTTACTCAAGATCCCTCCCTTTTATCTTCGAATGTAACTTTCATAACTACCTACACTCTGCTTGAGTTGTCCAACTTTAATATCTATTACCCTCAAATACTATCAAACCCCTAAGTTCCACCATTGATTCGCTCTAACCTTAAATCATTTCCTAAACTTTGTTGATTACAATTTGTACCTTTGGACTTTCCTAACTTAGTCTCGACTTTAAGTTCACTTGAACAATCTTTATGCTAAACCTCTTATTTTAACTCTCCATTGAATCTAACTAATCTCTTCACTTACCCTTATTCCAAAATCCGTCCAAAATCCAGAATATAATCTAACCACCCCCTTTTTATCTTACATCGTATAGCCTATACTTTCCTCATCCATGAACTCAGAATCACAAGGCGGTATTTGGTCACACGTTCCATGGTATGAACCTCCTATTTAAGCTAACATCCACTTTTCTCTATCAACAATTCTTCTCTTAACTACGTCCTTAGGTAATAATTGTACCTACGCATCTTAACATCGTATGGAATAATGATTGCCTCAAGATTAAATCGTTCTCGCACCCTAAACCATACATTTTCTCTAGTAATGTTTTGACTTTATTTACCCCATCAACAAAATCCAAAATCACATAATCCCTTGGGATAGTCCAGCAATGTCGATAATTGTTCAAATTGCGAGTTTTCATAATTATTCATCCCAATGCCACTTTCATTAATCTTCCTGTCCCTAGTAATTAGTTATGTTCCCGTTTTTATGTTTCATCACTATATTGTTAGAATATCCTCGAAATTTCCTCTCATCTCTTATATCTGAATCTGAGTCATATATTTCTAACCAATCTCTCACATCAGTTGTTCTGTAACGCCCCCGAACCCACCCTGGCTCGGAGCGCTACTTGGCTCACGTTAACCCCAATAATTTAAATAGAATCAAACACAGCAGAATTTAAATCTAAACTTCCTAGACTCACTAATTCCTCTTAATCCTAACCTTTAAGCACCACGGCGTCCTTTTCGAAAATTTTGGCAAAGTAACGCCTGAAAATGGCGCCTCCAAAATGCTAAATACCTGCATAAAATCAATTCCCAACCAGTCCAGAATACTCCTAATCAACTATCCAGCATACAGCATGTGAAATCTCCAAATACAAATAGCTATGCAATAACTCAAACAAACATCATCAACCAAAAGACAACCTACAAACAACCAAAATAAATGTACATTATACATGACCCCAAAAATTGTAACGACCCAAAAACCTACCCTTAATTTTTCCGTATAAATTTTTTTTTATACGTACAACTTTAAATCTCTCATTCTAGCGGAATAAATTTTTTTAAATCATAATTGAAATTATTAACAGCGTTTAAAATTTTCGTTTTAAAACTATGTAAAATAAACTTAAAACAATCTATTTAAACAATTAAGTAATAAAAGAAAACATTTAGTTTAAAGTTAATTTAATTTTTTTTCTTTTTATTTTTTATTTATTTCTCTTTTGCATGTTCTGCCAAAATGGCAGAACATGTGGGGATTGCTCGCCACAATTGTGGCGAGCAATCGCCCTTCAACGATTGCAACAGGCACAATCGCCTGTTGCAATCGCTTGTGGCGATTGATCCCCACAATTGTGGCGATCAATCGCCACCCCCTCTGTAAATTTTCCAGAGGGTAGCGATCACTATCGCCTCCTGGCGATTTCAAACAGAGGGAGGGGCGACTGTTCGCCTCCCTCAGGCGATTATTCGCCACTGCCTCTGGATTTTGAAATCCAGAGGCATCTTTTCCTTAACCATTTCACGCCCTTCACCCTGCATACACCAATTAAACCCTAAACTCATATATCACCCAATCTTCACCTTTCACATTCCATTTTCACACATTTCATACATTCCTCTAAAACGCATTTCTACATCATAACACTATCATTAACACACTTTACACTCGTCATCCGGTTACCGACTCAAAATACGTTTTAAAACAAATTTCATGAAAACAAATAGCATGGTTCCGTTTAAACATTTCACATATTCCTCCTGTTTTAAAATACTAAAACATTTCAAAATAGTCACAATTTCCCAAACGCATTCTATCAACTATCCAAATCCAATCAACCTATTTGTTCTAACCATTTCTATCCGAAATAATCCAAAATACCTATGTACGTCCCCACGGGTCAAAATCACACTCCGACTGCCAGCGCACTCCCACGGGCCATCTTTCTTCAACATGCTCATACATCAGGCGGAGGGACATCATCCTCACCTGTCTCGAAATCACCTACACCATAGAGACACCTATGAGATAAAAAGCTCAGTAAGCCCTACGTAAATGCTAATGCATGATCATGTATGCTCTGTACTATGAAAACCATCCATGTCAATGCGTATATCCGTACGTGTCAGTCTATGGTTATCGGAAACGCTCGACAGATGGATAGGGCACGTCAAGCGATTAGACAGCCCACACCATCTGAAGGGAGGGAAACCCGCTCACCACAGAACGCCAGGTCAGAACCTCATCCCCGATAACCCCATGTCATGGTTGTTTACTGTGATACTTTATTTGCCTTTACATGCATGTTCTTTTCATGAAATCCGTGCGTAAATTCATTTTCATGTCATTTTTAAAACCGTGATGCATGAACAGTTCAAATATAACATAAAGTAAACAATCACATGTATACCATCAAGACGATAAATAAACAACATATAAAAACAACTAATCCTAACTACCCATACTCAAAACGATTTAAACAAATAATCCTCAAGGTTCCTCAAGACGACTTTGACATATGGTGTAGGCCTATCGGCCAGAGTAAGTCACGAGAACTTACCCGCGTCGTTGCACAACGAGCTCCGTCCACGAGCATTTGTTCACCTATACATTTAACAATATACGACGTTAAACTGAGTCTAAATCCTCAAACTCTAAAAACTATTAACTCCTAACTAAAGAAAATTCTCCTAAACTCTATTTAAGTTCGTTGAGGCATTTCATCGAACAATTCGCGCTCGAGACTACAAAAACTCCATTAATGGGGTTTTTAAGCTCCAATTTATCCAAATCTCCAATACACCTCAACAAACCGACGAACTAAGCTCCAATAATAACCATTACGTCTATTAGGGGCATAAATAAGCTCAACCTATCAATTTCAAACATCGATTCACGTTTTCGACGAAAACCCTAACAAACCCTAATTGTTTTAAACTTTAGAAATTGATATTTAACGCTCCAAAAGTCTAGAGCCTTACCTAGAGAGCAAAGACGACGAAGAAGCGTGAAGATTCGAGTCGCCGGAGGAAGGCAATCGCCGCCGAAATGGAGAATCGTCGGAGGAGGAAGAGAATGTCGCGCGTTGAGGGGGAGGAAATGGAGTTTCGTGGGTGAGGGGAAAGAATGACAGGGAATTTGATTTTTAATTGGAAATTTTGGTTTGCAATTTACCAAATCACCCTTTACTTAATTTAAATTTTCTTCTTCCAATTTTCTCGTTATTTGCCTAATGATCCTGTTTTCTAAAATTCTCATATTTTACCATAAATTCCAATTAATTGTTACGGCTCCGTTAAAACTTTCCCTTCGTAAAACGGACTTAATTTGACGTACTTACAAAATTGCCGTTTATATTGGAATATAATTTAAATCCCAAAAACTGGGTGTTACAATCCATCCACCTTAACTGAAATTTTTTCCTCAAAATTTGATTATACAAATAGTTCAGGATACTTTAGCATCATATCCTGCTGCCTCTCCCAAGTAGCCTCCTCCACGTCATGGTTTCTCCACAAAACTTTTACCAGAGGAATCTCCTTATTTCGCAAGACTTTGATAAAAGACTCTAGGATTCGTACTGGCCCTTCTTCATAGGTCAGCGTTGGTTGTACGTCAATCTCCCGTGTTTCGACGATGTGTGACGGATTACGTACACATTTTCTGAGCATAGACACGTGGAATACATCGTGAATACCTTCCATAGACGCCGGGAGTTGCAATCTGTATGCCATAGTTCCAATCCTCACTAGAATAGGGAACGGCCCCACAAAACACGGGTTCAACTTGCCTCGCCTCCCAAATCGCATAACGCCTTTGAACGGAGAAATCTTCAAATATACTTCATCACCCTTTTTAAACTGTAATTCTCTCCGTCTGGTGTCAGCATAACTCTTTTGGCGGCTTTGTGCAATCTCTATGCGTTGTCGAATAACAGAAATTTTCTCTGCTGTTTGTTGCAAAATATCTGGGCCAACAATGCTAGCTTCGCCTACCTCATCCCAATATAGTGGAGACCTGCATTTTCGACCATACAGCGCCTCATACGGAGCCATGCCAATAGTAGCCTGGAAGCTGTTATTGTACGAAAACTCAATCAATGGCAGATATCGGCTCCACGAGCCCTGAAACTCTAACACGCAGGCTCTAAGCATATCCTCGAGAATCTGGTTTGTTCTTTCAGTCTGTCCGTCAGTCTGAGGATGAAACGCCGTGCTAAAATTCAATTGAGTTCCCATTGCCTTATGTAAACTCTTCCAGAACTTCGAAGTAAACCTGGCATCTCTATCAGAAACAATAGAGATGGGCACTCCGTGTAGTCTCACAATCTCCTGTACGTATAGCTCAGCTAGCTGGTCCATAGAATATGTCATCTTTACTGGTAGGAAGTGGGCCGTCTTTGTCAAACGGTCCACACTCACCCAAATGCCATCGTGCCCCTTTGTTGTTCTCGGGAGTCCAACTATAAAATCTGTGGATATCTGCTCCCACTTCCACTCTGGAATAGGCAGTGGCTGTAAGGTTCAAGTGGGCCTTTGATGTTCTGCCTTAACTTGTTGGCAAATCAGGCAGGTTTCTACGTACCTGACAATTTCTCTTTTCATGTTAGGCCACCAAAAATGTTGTTTCAAGTCTCTATACATTTTGGTGCTCCCCGGATGCACTGAATATGCCGAGGAGTGTGCTTCAGTTAAGATCTCCTTTTTCAACTCACCATCGTTAGGCACGTACCACCTGTGCCTAAATTTCAACACTCCGTCATCTGTCAGGTTAAATTCAGTCGAATCCTCAGATGTCATGCTCATTCTATGCCTTTCACAATCTAAATCGTTTTGTTGAGCCACTCGTATCCGGTCCAAGATCGTCGGTCTAAGAGAAATGTTCGTAAGCATGCTAGACAATTCTGCTACTATCTCCACATCGAACTTCTCAATCTCAGACCTCAACGTTACCAACATAGAAGCAAGCGAAGGTTGGCTCACAATAGGCATTCGGCTCAAGGCATCAGCAACTTTATTTGCCTTCCCTAGGTGGTATTTAATTTCAAAATCGTAATCTTTAACAAACTCTAACCACCGTCGCTGTCGCATATTAAGTTCTTTCTGCGTAAATAGATACTTTAAGCTCCTGTGATCCGAAAACACCTCAAACTGCTGCCCATACAGATAGTGTCTCCAGATTTTTAAAGCAAAGACCACCGCTGCGAGCTCAAGATCGTGTGTTGGATAGTTTCGTTCATATGGCTTCAAGTGTCTAGAAGCATAAGCGATGACCTTGCCCTCCTGCATTAACACACATCCCAGTCCGATCCCCGAGGCATCACAGTAAATACTGAACTTATCACCCTCGACTGGTAGCGTCAGGACTGGAGCCGTAGTCAATCTCTGTTTCAGCTCCACAAAGCTTTTCTCACAAGCAGGAGACCACAAAAATCTTTCATTCTTTCTCGTCAATCGAGATAGAGGAACGGCTATCTTTGAAAACCCCTCGATGAATTTCCTGTAATATCCAGCTAAACCAAGGAATCCTCGTACTTCTCGTACATTCTTAGGCTGTGGCCATTGTTTGACAACCTCTATTTTAGCCGGATCTACTGAGATTCCTTCTTGAGATACGATATGACCAAGAAAACTTACTTGATCAAGCCAGAATTCACACTTAGAAAATTTCGGATACAACTGGTGTTGACACAGGGTCCTTAGAACGATCCGTAAATGCTCCTCGTGCTCCTCCTTTGTCTTGGAATAGACCAGGATGTCATCTATAAAAACAACGACGAACCTGTCCAAATACTCTTTGAAGACGCGATTCATCATATCCATAAATGCCGCAGGAGCATTAGTAAGCCCAAAGGACATCACAAGAAATTCGTAATGCCCATACCTCGTTTGAAACGCTGTCTTTTCAATATCTTCCTTTTGGACCTTCAACTGATAATAACCCGAGCGTAGGTCGATCCTTGAAAACACTCGGGCACCTTGCAGTTGGTCAAATAGATCGTCAATTCGAGGCAGTGGATATTTATTCTTCACGGTCAGTTTATTTAACTCTCGATAATCAACGCACATCCTGAGAGTTCCGTCCTTTTTCTTCACAAACAGGACTGGTGCACCCCAAGGAGAAAAGCTGGGTCGAATAAACCCTTTGTCTAATAATTCCTCCAACTGTGACTTCAGCTCCTTCAATTCAGCAAGCGCCAATCTATACTCATTCTTGGATACCGGTGCTGAACTCGGGTAAACATCAATTACGAACTCGATCTCCCGATCTGGTGGTAACCCTGGAAGATCGTCGAGAAAAATCCCTGAGAATTCTTTAACAACTGGAAGATCATCCGGTTTCAATTTGTCAAGTAGCCGAGTATCAATCACTGTGGCCACAAAAATCGAGCATTTTAAATTGTTCTCTGGTCAACATCGAAAAAGAGTCAGGTAGTCTACTTAACCTGCTCGTCGCTTGAAAAGTGAACTCAACCTTGTTCGGGGGGCGGAAAGTCACCATCCCGGACCCGCAGTCAATTGTGGCGCAATGGCGTGCAAGCCAATCCATCCCCAAAATAAGATCATACACCTCTATACCCACAACTATCAACCGGGCATAGAGGGTGTTGTTTCCCACAGAGACGACGTTGCCCTGGAAAACCCGATCAGACTGCATATTCGCTCCCGAAGGTAGCATTACTCGATACTCGCATTCAGCTAACTCAGATACTAGCCCCAATCTAATCATGCAAGCAGTTGAAATGAAAGAGTGCGTAGCTCCTGTATCTATCAAAGAAAACACTGGAACACCCATGACTAGAATAGTACCTGCTATGACAGATGGTTGTGCCTCATCATCAACATCTCCGGGCTCGATAAATGCGAAGATCCTCGGCATAACTGTTCTCTAATTGGTAGTCGCTCTCGGAAAGTTCTGAGCAAAATGACCGATCTCTCCACATCTATAGCAACTGTCCGTGCCCAACCGACAAGTGCCATAATGTTCCTTCTGACACTTTGGACAAACAGGTTTCTGTGCCCCTTGGACTTGTTTCCCCTTACCTTGATCGCCTCCTCCTTCATGAGGCCTTTTGATGCCTCGTTGTTATTGTTGCCCTCTGGGTTGCCAGCCCCTGTTTTGTACCTGAGGCTGAATCTCCCGTAAGAAGCCCTTAGCAGGCTCTCTAGGCTTTACACAAGTCAATTCAGCAGCCTCGAACTCCAGGGCTCTCGCTGCAATCTCTTCATATGGCACATCTAGAATACCAGACACTATAATATTTTTCCGAACTTCTCTATTCAGTCCATCCATGAATTGTTGCACCTTTTCTTCATTATCACTAACCAAGCGCGGTGCAAACTTGGACAAAGCTTCAAATTTCCTGATGTACTCTGCCACCGTACTAGTCTGTTTCAATTGGGTAAACTCAGCCCTCTTTGCCGCCCTTACTGTACGGCTGAAATATTTGTCAAAGAACACGGTCTTAAACCGTTCCCACCTCATTAGCGCCACGTCTGTTGTAGCCTTAATTGAATCCCACCAAGACCGGGCATCCAGCGCTAGGTGGAATGTGACGCACTCAACTTTCTCAGCATTGTCCACCTTGGCATACGCCAACATATCCTCCATTTTTCGAACCCACTCCTCAGCAATAGAGGGGTCCGAAGATTGCCCGTCGAATATCGGAGGTCTCAGCTTTTGAAATCTCTCCATGCTTTGACCATTAGGGACCACTATCTCTTGGGCCCTCCGATTCTCCCGAACCAAGTCCGCAATTTGTTGGGCTTGTCGATCCATATGTTGGGATTGACGGTCGAGTAAGTTTATTAGCCTGTCCATGGCATCGTCTCGGGCGTCCCTACCTCGAACCATTTTCTATAATCTCCTATACAAGTTAAAACAAGCAATCCTAAAAACTCAAATTGAAATAAAACAATTAAACGTACTTACAGTTGATGAAAGATGTCCGCGTAGTGGCTGAGCAGTCGTGCAGTCTACAGAACCGTTTTTAAAACCCGGGGGCTCTGATACCATAACTGTAACGACCCAAAAACCTACCCTTAATTTTTTCGTATAAATTTTTTTTATACGTACAACTTTAAATCTCTCATTCTAGCGGAATAAAACTTTTTAAATCATAATTGAAATTATTAACAGCGTTTAAAATTTTCGTTTTAAAACTATGTAAAATAAACTTAAAACAATCTATTTAAACAATTAAGTAATAAAAGAAAACATTTAGTTTAAAGTTAATTTAATTTTTTTTCTTTTTATTTTTTATTTATTTCTCTTTTGCATGTTCTACCAATATGGCAGAACATGTGGGGATTGCTCGCCACAATTGTGGCGAGCAATCGCCCTTCAGCGATTGCAACAGGCACAATCGCCTGTTGCAATCGCTTGTGGCGATTGATCCCCACAATTGTGGCGATCAATCGCCACCCCCTCTGGAAATTTTCCAGAGGGCAGCGATCACTATCGCCTCCTGGCGATTTCAAACAGAGGGAGGGGCGACTGTTCGCCTCCCTCAAGCGATTATTCGCCACTGCCTCTGGATTTTGAAATCCAGAGGCATCTTTTCCTTAACCATTTCACGCCCTTCACCCTGCATACACCAATTAAACCCTAAACTCATATATCACCCAATCTTCACCTTTCACATTCCATTTTCACACATTTCATACATTCCTCTAAAACGCATTTCTACATCATAACACTATCATTAACACACTTTACACTCGTCATCCGGTTACCGACTCAAAATACGTTTTAAAAAAAATTTCATGAAAACAAATAGCATGGTTCCGTTTAAACATTTCACATATTCCTCCTGTTTTAAAATACTAAAACATTTCAAAATAGTCACAATTTCCCAAACGCATTCTATCAACTATCCAGATCCAATCAACCTATTTGTTCTAACCATTTCTATCCGAAATAATCCAAAATACCTATGTACGTCCCCACGGGTCAAAATCACGCTCCGACTGCCAGCGCACTCCCACGGGCCATCTTTCTTCAACATGCTCATACATCAGGCGGAGGGACATCATCCTCACCTGTCTCGAAATCACCTACACCATAGAGACACCTATGAGATAAAAATCTCAGTAAGCCCTACGTAAATGCTAATGCATGATCATGTATGCTCTGTACTATGAAAACCGTCCATGTCAATGCGTATATCCGTACGTGTCAGTCTATGGTTATCGGAAACGCTCGACAGATGGATAGGGCACGTCAAGCGATTAGACAGTCCACACCATTTGAAGGGAGGGAAACCCGCTCACCACAGAACGCCAGGTCCGAACCTCATCCCCGATAACCCCATGTCATGGTTGTTTACTGTGATACTTTACTTGCCTTTACATGCATGTTCTTTTCATGAAATCCGTGCGTAAATTCATTTTCATGTCGTTTTTAAAACCGTGATGCATGAACAGTTCAAATATAACATAAAGTAAACAATCACATGTATACCATCAAGACGATAAATAAACAACATATAAAAACAACTAATCCTAACTACCCATACTCAAAACGATTTAAACAAACAATCCTCAAGGTTCCTCAAGACGACTTTGACATATGGTGTAGGCCTATCGGCCAGAGTAAGTCACGAGAACTTACCTCGCGTCGTTGCACAACGAGCTCCGTCCACGAGCGTTTGTTCACCTATACATTTAACAATATACGACGTTAAACTGAGTCTAAATCCTCAAACTCTAAAAACTATTAACTCCTAACTAAAGAAAATTCTCCTAAACTCTATTTAAGTTCGTTGAGGCATTTCATCGAGCAATTCGCGCTCGAGACTACAAAAACTCCATTAATGGGGTTTTTAAGCTCCAATTTATCCAAATCTCCAATACACCTCAACAAACCGACGAACTAAGCTCCAATAATAACCATTACGTCTATTAGGGGCATAAATAAGCTCAACCTATCAATTTCAAACATCGATTCACGTTTTCGACAAAAACCCTAACAAACCCTAATTGTTTTAAACCTTAGAAATCGATATTTAACGCTCCAAAAGTCTAGAGCCTTACCTAGAGAGCAAAGACGACGAAGAAGCGTGAAGATTCGAGTCGCCGGAGGAAGGCAATCGCCGCCGAAATGGAGAATCGTCGGAGGAGGAAGAGAATGTCGCGCGTTGAGGGGGAGGAAATGGAGTTTCGTGGGTGAGGGGAAAGAATGACAGGGAATTTGATTTTTAATTGGAAATTTTGGTTTGCAATTTACCAAATCACCATTCACTTAAATTAAATTTTCTTATTCCAATTTTCTCATTATTTAACTAACAATCCTATTTTCTAAAATTCTCATATTTTACCATAAATTCCAATTAATTGTTACGGCTCCGTTAAAACTTTTCGTTCGTAAAACGGACTTAATTTGACGTACTTACAAAATTGCCGTTTATATTGGAATATAATTTAAATCCCGAAAACCGGGTGTTACAAAAATAATGTTCCACCCACGTCTTTCCGAAGACCCTGGTCGAGACGCCCTGACAACTGCCCACACTGGCATACAACATGCACCAACGACTGCGTCCTAACCCTAGCTTTCCACAAAGCCCACACCTGTACTCCTGTCGATACCTACACCACAGAAAACAAAACGTAAGCCTAATGCTTAGCAAGTAGGGAATAATGTAACACCCCGAGTTTACTGAACCCGGTTTGTTACTCATAACCCGAATATTACTAAGAAAACTTGGACCAAATTTAAAACTTCGTACAAAAATTCAAATTTTGGACATTTGATAAAACATGTAAACTTACAGCGGAAATCGTTTAAACAAAAATAAAACTAACCAAAAACCATATAAAAAAAACGTTGGAAATGTTGAGAAACAATCGATTAAGAAGCAAAGGTTTAACCCGTGAAAAAATACTTTGAAGGTTGGAAGAGTCAAACTCGTCGTCCGCTGAACAAGGTCAACGAAGGGGGAAGGCTATTTGAAGACTTCATCCGGTCGCTAAACGACAAAACATAAAATTTGGTCATCCGGTCAGTCTAACAGGGACATCCACCGGTCACTAAACGACAAAACATAAAATTTGGTCATCTGGTCAGTCTAACAGGGACATCCACCGGTCACTAAACGACAAAACATAAAATTTGGTCATCCGGTCAGTCTAACAGGGACATCCACCGGTCACTAAACGACAAAATATAAATCTGGTCATCCGGTCAGTCTAACAGGGACATCCACCGGTGACGTCAGCCGGATGATCTCCTCATCCGAACGACTTTTCTCTATATCTACCAGTGACGTCAGCCGGATGATCTCCTCATCCGAATGACTTAACCCTTATCATCCGACGAGCAAAAGCTCGACATCACCGGACGACTAAAACACTCGACATCATCTGATAGCTTTATTAAAATCACATTCCGATAGAAGACAGACACAACTCTAACTACAGAAAGAAATTTTCTTGCCTCTCCAAGACCTTTCAAAAACGATTCAAACCATTTCATTAATCAAATCCAGTAAAACCAACACTTAAAACTCAACAGGTTACTAGAATCAATAATATTCAAATTGTATTCGAAATGCTAAAATCTCTATTGTCATGAAAACTCGACCTACTCAGACTAGATCATCATCAACTAAACCTCAACACCTGCTGACACCAGTTAGCCCGCCTCATCAGTTTACCAAGCCGAGACATGGATGTGCTCCTCCAACCACACCTAATCATCTGTGTACTCAGGAAATTATCCTGTGGTATCCTCAACACCTACATCAAAAAACTCATCTATTAGCCTAATGCTAAGTAAGTAAAGCAATAATGAAATGATATGCTGAAACAAAATCCTAAATATGCAGTTTCTACTTTCTCATCTCGGTTGTACTTCGTTTATTTACTGATCAGATCCCATGATTCCCTTGGGAGTGGGATCAGTTCTCTCAATGTCTACATCCTCTTCATTAATTAAGGGGCGGATGAGGTCCCTTAATAACTGTTCAGATCCCTCAATTCCCTTGGGAGTGGGATCAGTTCTCCCAATGTTACAAATCCTCTTCATCAGTTAAGGGGTGGATTAGTTCCCTTAACCGCCAATGCCCGTCAATCTGAACTAGCCTCTCCACATGATACATGAAAATTCATTTTCGTTTTCTTTCAAATTTATGATGCATGACATATAGAAAATACTCAAACATGCAAAAACCTACTGTTTTGTGATGTAGGCCCGAGGGCACACACAATACTTTACTTACCTGGTCTCCTGGAAATCGCTCGTCTATAGGCTACTCCAGAAATCTGCTCACCTAGAACCATCGACAGATTATAGATTAGATCTCCACTAGACTTTATCTAACTACCCTGAAGTCTAAGGAAGCCGGTTTGGGGCTCTACTGATTAAACATTCCCGATACATCAATAAACCCCAAACCCCAAATCTCTCACTCGCAGCCTTTCGAAAACACATACATTGCAATCCTTCAGCTACCTAAGCACTAGAACAGCAAGTAATTTAATCAAAACTCACCTTGGTTGGGGAAAATCGGAGGGGAATCACCTAGAGGATGTCCGCCGAGTTGAGAGGTAAGATTAATAAAATAGTGGCGGCTAAACCTCACTAAACCTTTCCTTAAATACGTTATCCACAATATAAATTCGCAATTACCATCTTGCCCCTGCCTAGTCACTTAATAACCTAATCAGCATTTCACTCAATTTTAAACCATAAGATTATATACCTCCGTTTAATAACTTATTTTTATTTATATTGAAACCGGGTGTTACAATCTACCCTCCTTAAAAGAATTTTGTACTCAAAATTCAGTACCTGAATAATTCTGGATGTTGGTCCATCATGTCCTGCTGGCGCTCCCAGGTTGTCTCCTCTACATTCTGGTTGTGCCATAAGACTTTCACTAGTGGAACCTCTTTGTTGCGTAATACCTTCACTGCGTAATCCAAGATCTTTACTGGTTTCTCTTCATAGGCAAGGGTAGGACAAATTTCGAGGTCTTGTTGTTCCATGATTTGGTTGGGATCCCTTATGCACTTTTTCAACATAAAAACATGGAATACGTCATGTATTCCTTCCATAGAAGCTGGTAGCTGCAACAGATAGGCTGCTCTCCCAACTCTTTTCAGAATAGTGAACGGTCCAATAAATCTGGGGTTCAACTTGCCTTTCTTCCCGAATCTGACAACTCCTTTAAATGGTGATACTCTAAGGAAAACTTCATCACCTACTTCAAACTCTAATTCTCTTCGTCTTTTATCAGCATAACTTTTCTGGCGGCTTTGAGCTGTCAAAATTCTCTGTCGGATGAGGGCAACCTTCTCCACAGTTTGTTGCACAATATTAGGACCAAGCAATTGTGCTTCACCAACTTCATCCCAGTACAAAGGAGATCTGCATTTTCGTCCATATAAGGCTTCATACGGTGTCATTCCTATTGTTGCTTGAAAACTGTTATTATAAGAGAACTCGACCAATGGTAAATATCTACTCCAAGATCCTTGAAAATCTAATACGCATGCTCGGAGCATATCTTCTAAGGTCTGAATAGTCCTCTCGGATTGTCCATCCGTTTGAGGGTGGAAGGCTGTGCTAAAATTAAGCTGTGTTCCCATAGCCTTGTGCAGACTTTTCCAAAACTTAGATGTAAATCTGGAGTCTCGGTCTGAAACTATTGAACTTGGAACTCCATGCAATCTGACAATCTCTTGCATGTACAATTCAGCAAGCTGATCCATTGAGTAAGTTATCTTAATTGGCAGAAAATGAGCAGATTTGGTTAGACGGTCAACTATAACCCAGATTGCATCATGCCCCTTTGCTGTCCTAGGTAGTCCAACGACAAAATCCATTGTTACTTGTTCCCATTTCCATTCAAGAACTGGTAAGGGTTGCAATGTCCCTGAGGGTCTCTGATGTTCAGCCTTGACTTGCTGGCAGACCAGACATGACTCCACATACTCCGCCACACTTCTCTTCATACCTGGCCACCAATAATGCTGCTTGAGATCTCTGTACATTTTCGTACTTCCAGGATGAACTGAAAATCTGGAGGAATGTGCCTTAGATAGGATCTCCTTCCTAAGCTCAGTATCAGCCGGAACAAACCATCTATTTCGAAACTTGAGAATTCCATCAGCTGAGCAGTTGAAATCCGACTTATCAGTGGAATCTATGCACAACCTATACTTATTACTCTCAGTGTCATTCATTTGGACCTCCTTTATTTTCTCCAAAATAGTTGGCCTCAAAGACATGGCCGAAAGCATGGCTGACACACTTGGCACAGCTTCCAGGTTAAATCTTTGGAATTCTGTCTCTAAAGCTATCGGTATGTCTAGAGTCAAAGTAGAAACTAAAGGAGTCACTCTACTCAAAGCGTCTGCCACTACATTCGCCTTGCCAGAGTGGTACTTGATCTCAAAATCATAATCTTTGACAAACTCTAACCACCTACGTTGCCTCATATTCAGTTCTTTTTGCGTGAAGATGTACTTCAGGCTCTTATGATCCGAAAATATCTCACAGGATTGTCCATACAAGTAATGCCTCCAAATCTTAAGTGCAAATACAACTGCAGCTAATTCTAAGTCATGGGTAGGGTAGTTCTTCTCATGCGTTTTCAACTGTCTAGAGGCATAAGCTATTACTTTACCACCCTGCATTAACACACCACCAAGACCAATTTTGGAAGAATCACAGTAAATACTAAATTTACCATCTTCAGCTGGAAGGGTTAAAATTGGAGCATTGGTTAGTTTCTGTTTCAAGGTCATAAAACTATGTTCACATTCATCAGTCCATATATACTTCACATTCTTCCTGGTTAACTTAGTAAGGGGCGTAGCGATCTTTGAAAATCCTTCAATGAACTTTCTGTAATACCCTGCAAGTCCAAGGAAACTTCTGATATCCGTAGCATTCTTCGGTTGGGGCCATCCCTTAACTGCTTGAACCTTAGCTGGATCCACAGATATACCATCTCCAGAGATGACATGTTCTAAAAAGTGAACCTGGTCCAACCAAAATTCACACTTGGAAAATTTGGCATAAAGTTGGTGCCTTCTCAATACTTCTAACACTAAACTCAAATGTTTTGCATGCTCATCCTTAGTGCTAGAATAGATTAGGATGTCATCTATGAATACAATAACAAACTTGTCCAAATACTCGTGAAACACCCTATTCATGAGATCCATGAAGGCTGCTGGTGCGTTTGTCAAACCAAAAGACATAACCAAAAACTCATAATGTCCATATCTTGTGCGAAAGGCAGTCTTTGGGATATCTTCAGATTTAACCTTCAACTGGTAATAACCGGACCTAAGGTCAATCTTAGAGAAAATCCTTGCACCCCTAAGTTGGTTAAATAAGTCATCAATCCTCGGCAAAGGGTATTTGTTTTTGACAGTTAACTTATTCAATTCTCTATAATCAATGCACATATGCATTGATCCATCTTTCTTTTTGACAAAAAGAACAGGTGCTCCCCATGGTGAAAAGCTAGGGCGTATGAACCCCTTCTCCAACAAATCCTCCAACTGTTTCTTCAATTCTTTAAGTTCTGTTGGTGCTAGTCTATATGGATTTTTGGACACAGGCTCGGCACCGGGGTAAACATCTACCACAAATTCAATTTCCCTATCTGATGGCAAGCCGGGAAGGTCATCTAGGAATACTTCAGGGAAGTCTTGGACAACTAAGACATTTTTGGGGCTTGATTTTTCTACTAGTTGTGTGTCTAAAACACTGGCCAAAAAGCACAGATACTCTCTGCATGGGGAGGGTTTACAATTGACAGAAGTCATTACAGTCATTTCCTTACTCTTCTTCAGAGCTTGGAAAGTATGGTTTAAACCTCCAGGGGGTTGAAAACTAACAATTCCAGTCCTACAATCTATTGTGGCAAAATGCTTAAACAACCAATCCATCCCTAAGATTACATGAAATCCAGTTATGTCCATAATGATGAGATCGGCAGCCAAATTCATGTTTCCTACTAATACAATGCTATCAAGCATCACTTGGTTAGAGTGCATGCGTTCACCAAAGGGTAATGCTACATTAAACACATGCCCAGAGGAAGTGAACCGTACATCTAACTTATCAGCAAAAGTAGAGGCTACAAAAGAATGTGTTGCACCTGAATCTATCAAAGTAAAAGCAGGGATAGAGTTAACCAATACAGTACCTGATACCACAGCAGGCTGGTCCTCATCACCTGACTCCATCATGGAGAATATTCTTGGCTTAACCTTGGCAGGTCCGCCCTTCAGGGCTGGGCAGTCTCTGATGATATGGCCGACTTTATTGCAGTTGAAGCAACGCGTGATTCTAGGCTTTGGGCAATCCCTGAACGAGTGTCCAACCTCTTCGCAGTTAAAACACTTATTTGTTCCAAATCTGCACTTGCCCGGGTGGTTCTTCGAACACTTTGGGCATTGAGGAAACATCTTAGTGTCTGGTACTTTCTTTCCCATTCCTTGACTATACTGGCCCTCACTTGGCCTCTTCACTCCTCTCTGTTGTTGGGGTTGAACAAACTTTCGTGGGGCTTCCTTCGGCCCTGAACATTTCATCTCGGCCTCCTCCACCTCCAAGGCTGTGGACACAACTTCACTAAAAGGCAAACCTCTAAAACCTGAATACTTGACCCCTCTGTACACTTCTGGCTTCAGTCCATTCATAAATTGAAACACCTTATCCTCGTTTCTGTGAATAAAGTGTCCAGCGAATCTGAAAAGAGACTCAAATTGTCTAACATACTCAGCCACAGACCCTGTCTGCTTCAAGTTCATGAACTCCACCTTCTTCGCGGCCTGAACCGTGCTGTTAAAATATTTCTCAAAGAAGGTGTCCTTAAACTGAGACCAAGTCATAGCCAAAATATCAGTGGTGGTCTCAATTGTCTCCCACCAAAGCTGGGCATCTCCAGCAAAATGAAACGTTGCCAGGGTGACCTTATCTCCTTCTCCAACGTTGGCACATCGAAGCATGCTTTCAATCTTCCTCAACCATTCTTCGGCAACAATCGGGTTAGATGATCTTCCATCAAATGTGGGTGGTTGAAGCCTGCGAAATCGGTCCCCTGAATGCTCATTGCCATGGCTCGAGTTGGCACTTCCTTGTGCTTCTCGGTTCAATAACACTCCTAATTGGTCGGATTGTTGTCGCACTATGTCAGTCTGCTGACGCACCAAATCTGTCAGCTGCCTAATCACACTAGGCTCCTCTTCACCTCTTACATTTGGCATTTCTCTAGGCACTCTAGGTCTTCCTGGGCGTCTAGCCATTATACTGGATTCCTGTGTAAGGTTAATTACTTTCATAAACATCTAATTACTAAGGCTAACATAAACACTTACAGTCGTTGGAGTACTTCCATGCAACGATTGGCACTGATGAGTAATCTTTTGAACAGTTTAACTAAATGTCTCTGATACCAAACTGTAACACCCCGAGTTTACTGAACCCGGTTTGTTACTCATAACCCGAATATTACTAAGAAAACTTGGACCAAATTTAAAACTTCGTACAAAAATTCAAAATTTGGACATTTGATAAAACATGTAAACTTACAGCGGAAATCGTTTAAACAAAAATAAAACTAACCAAAAACCATATAAAAAAACGTTGGAAATGTTGAGAAACAATCGATTAAGAAGCAAGGTTTAACCCGTGAAAAAAATACTTTGAAGGTTGGAAGAGTCAAACTCGTCGTCCGCTGAACAAGGTCAACGAAGGGGGAAGGCTATTTGAAGACTTCATCCGGTCGCTAAACGACAAAACATAAAATTTGGTCATCCGGTCAGTCTAACAGGGACATCCACCGGTCACTAAACGACACGACAAAACATAAAATTTGGTCATCCGGTCAGTCTAACAGGGACATCCACCGGTCACTAAACGACAAAACATAAAATTTGGTCATCCGGTCAGTCTAACAGGGACATCCACCGGTCACTAAACGACAAAATATAAATCTGGTCATCCGGTCAGTCTAACAGGGACATCCACCGGTGACGTCAGCCGGATGATCTCCTCATCCGAACGACTTTTCTCTATATCTACCGGTGACGTCAGCCGGATGATCTCCTCATCCGAATGACTTAACCCTTATCATTTGACGAGCAAAAGCTCGACATCACCGGACGACTAAAACACTCAACATCATCTGATAGCTTTATTAAAATCACATTCCGATAGAAGACAGACATAACTCTAACTACAGAAAGAAATTTTCTTGCCTCTCCAAGACCTTTCAAAAACGATTCAAACCATTTCATTAATCAAATCCAGTAAAACCAACACTTAAAACTTAACAGGTTACTAGAATCAATAATATTCAAATTGTATTCGAAATGCTAAAATCTCTACTGTCATGAAAACTCGACCTACTCAGACTAGATCATCATCAACTAAACCTCAACATCTGCTGACACCAGTTAGCCCGCCTCATCAGTTTACCAAGCCGAGACATGGATGTGCTCCTCCAACCACACCTAATCATCTGTGTACTCAGGAAATTATCCTATGGTATCCTCAACACCTACATCACAAAACTCATCTATTAGCCTAATGCTAAGTAAGTAAAGCAATAATGAAATGATATGCTGAAACAAAATCCTAAATATGCAGTTTCTACTTTCTCATCTCGGTTGTACTTCGTTTGTTTACTGATCAGATCCCATGATTCCCTTGGGAGTGGGATCAGTTCTCCCAATGTCTACATCCTCTTCATTAATTAAGGGGCGGATGAGGTCCCTTAATAACTGTTCAGATCCCTCAATTCCCTTGGGAGTGGGATCAGTTCTCCCAATGTTACAAATCCTCTTCATCAGTTAAGGGGTGGATTAGTTCCCTTAACCGCCAATGCCCGTCAATCTGAACTAGCCTCTCCACATGATACATGAAAATTCATTTTTGTTTTCTTTCAAATTTATGATGCATGACATACAGAAAATACTCAAACATGCAAAAACCTACTGTTTTGTGATGTAGGCCCGAGGGCACACACAATACTTTACTTACCTGGTCTCCTGGAAATCGCTCGGCTATAGGCTACTCCAGAAATCTGCTCACCTAGAACCATCGACAGATTATAGATTAGATCTCCACTAGATTTTATCTAACTACCCTGAAGTCTAAGGAAGCCGGTTTGGGGCTCTACTGATTAAACATTCCCGATACATCAATAAACCCCAAAACCAAATCTCTCACTCGCAGCCTTTCGAAAACACATACATTGCAATCCTTCAGCTACCTAAGCACTAGAACAGCAAGTAATTTAATCAAAACTCACCTTGGTTGGGGAAAATCGGAGGGGAATCGCCTAGAGGATGTCCGCCGAGTTGAGAGGTAAGAGTAATAAAATAGTGGCGGCTAAACCTCACTAAACCTTTCCTTAAATACGTTATCCACAATATAAATTCGCAATTACCATCTTGCCCCTGCCTAGTCACTTAATAACCTAATCAACATTTCACTCAATTTTAAACCATAAGATTATATACCTCCGTTTAATAACTTATTTTGATTTATATTGAAACCGGGTGTTACAAATAATGATAATGCATACACAAACAATGCACCCTCAACCCTCACACACACGACCCTAACATATGCAGTTTCTACTCTCGGTTGTATGTATCACGTTCTCACTTCATTAATCGTAGGCGTACCTCTCTCGTAGAATATCCATTCTACTCGAGACACAGCGTACCTCTCGAGTATCACTCGAGACACATTTGCGTACCTCTCGAGTAGCACTCGAGACACAGTTGCGTACCTCTCGAGTAGCACTCCAGACACAGTTGCGTACCTCTCGAGTATCACTCGAGACACAGTTGCGTAACTCTCGAGTAGCACTCGAGACACAGTTGCGTACCTCTCGAGTATCACTCGAGACACAGTTGCCTATCAGACTGTTGTATATCTTACATTTCATCCACACAATTCAAACCACGCTAAAAACCTGTTCGTTTCGTAGTTTGAAAACAATGATGCATGTCACATACAAACAATCAAGCAAACAACCAAACAAAGCAAACAAACAATTCCCTACCGTTCTGTGGTGTAGGCCCGAAGGCAAAAGGCACACATCCACTACATACCTGGGGTCCTAGCCCGCTGAGGATACTCGGTTTCTTGTCCACCTACGGCTCGACCTAATACAAAATTCAAACTTTATTAGAATCAGGCTTACGTTCACCAATTCACTCTCAAACTACTATTTCTAGCATAGCCAAACTAAAACTCAATTAATCGGGTCACTAATTTAGTTTGGTTAAAAACATCTCAAAACTTTGGACGTGCATAACTTTCATGTCGGTTATCGGAATCGAACGATTCCGACGACCACATACTCCTCTAATAACCTAGTTTAACCTACTAAAAAGGGAAATTAAAACGAGTGGCCGTAACTGGTCCAAAACCCCAAAAAAAAAGAATCGGTCCATTACGCTAAAACGCCCAAAATTTAACTTTCAACTCAATTTCACTAATTTCATGGTCAATTAACCTCATTCAGATTAATTTAAGCTTGACACCACACATTTTGAGGGTTCCTCACTCAGAACCCGAATTTCATCTAAACATCAAATTTGCGTAACTTTTGCTACGCTTATCGGAATGACTCGATTTCAGCGGCTAAACGCTCCCCATAAAACCTAGTTTAACATACCAGGAGAGAATTTAAAATGATTAACCCTAGCTACATCAAAACCCCTAAAAACAGAATCGGTTTTAGAATTTCAAATTTCCCATTTTTGGTTTTTCAACAAAACTCACTCAATTCGTCGCAATTCTATCACATTACAACCCATTCAGCATAATCTAACAACAAACTAAAGTTGCCAAATCGGGAAACCCTAATTCACAGCACACACCCCACGGTTTTCTCTCAGAAAACAGGGCATCACTGCCCAACGGCGATCACCCTCATTCTGCCGTCCCTTTCCCTACAATTCAGTACCCAACCATCCAAGGTTTGAAAACAAAACGTCATCGCATCCTCGGCAATCAAAACAGAAAGGAAACAGGGGAAGAACTAACCTGTTTTCGTCTAATTTGTGCACGAAATCGGAGAGGAAAAGGGAGGGGTTCAGTTCGCCGGAGCCTGCTCGTCGGAATGGGGGCCGGAGTCGCGTGGTCGCCGTCGGAGGGATGGCGCTTGTGCTCCCTCTGTCGTTGGGGGCTCGGGCTGAAGAAGAAGCAGAATGGCTTCCTCGCGAAGCCATTCTGTTTCTATATAAAAAAAATATTTATTTTTTTTATTTATTTCATTTAACTTAATTTTTAAGCTAAATTACTAATTTGCCCTCACATGTTTGAACTTACGTAATTCCGTTAAATCCCGTTCTTAAATTATAACCCACGGCTTAATTTTACAAGAAATACCCGAACCTAAAACCATTCACCTTTCTTTTAAATTAATTAAAACAACCTATTTATTATTATTTTATTTTCTCTCAAATTTTCCTTTAAAAATCCCGGGTGTTACAATCCACCCTCCTTACAAAAATTTTGTCCTCAAAATTTGTGACCTTGTTAGTCCTCAATGTACCCATCTCACCTACCCAATACCCTTACTCATCTATCGGTTACTACATACCACAAATTCCGACTTCACCTAGTCACTTACTTTTTTAATGCAGACACGTATCCATCAAACAATCTCAATAGCATAACACTAGAACCTACAGAGTCAACTTCTTACCCTTAGTTTTAGATTTCAAATTCCTTTCGATCTTACTATCGCATCTTACATCTATTTACCTCGCACCTCATTCTAACACCATTCACATATTCTTAATTCACTATACCCTCGAAGTACTAACTGAGTTTTCATTCACTCAAAATTGTCAACTCTCTATGACTCTAGGTTGGGTCATTCTAAACTATACACCCCAACGCTCAATTTTCTACATCACCCAAAGTTTTCATTTTCCTAACTTTGTTCCCTATATCTTGAGTATTTATACGTCCTTTAACTTCAATTCAATCAAGTATCACCTATACTTTCAAACTTTTCCAACTTAATTCTAATTCTAACTTTTCTAATCCAATGTTCATCAACACTTCCAGAACTACCTCAATAGTGTAACCTCAAGGACTCAATGAATAAACACCTTACCCTCAATTCTAAATTTCAATTTCCTTTCTCCTCTACCTTATGATTCCTAACTCATCACTTCCCGCTCTTACACTTACTTAAATCAACCAATCAAGACAATGTATACCTCAAACAATCATAACATTTCCTTAGTTATTCCAACTCAAAGCTCTCATCTCAAACCTATCAACAATTCCTCAAAGTATACTATAACTCTTCATACTTACAGTCACTTGTTCCCAACTTTTCACTCACCACTCATCACCCAAATACCTTAAATGATCTACACTCACTTCTTTCTTTCCTATGTCCGTCCAAAATCTAAAATATAATCTAATCGTTCTTCTAGCTTACTAATACTCGAGTTCTAACTTACATCCTACGCTTAAGTTTATTCACTTTTACTTATCAACTCCAACATAAGTTAGTCACCAAATTCGCACACTACTAATCTTATCGATTCTAGTATAAACTATATACAAAGTCAACAATTTCGATCTAATATATACAAGTCAAACCTTTGAAGTCCTCTATTCAATCTATTCCTATTGCACTCAACTGTTTCCCGTGCGAGTTCCCGTTTCTCTCACTAAAATTTCAATCTCTCCTCAAATCATAGTCTCCACACTTAACAATTTTCGCAACATCTATACCATATCTAATTTCACTCGGTTTTCTCTCTGAAATTACTAACTAATCTATTCTCTTTTGCTCTACCAACTCGAGTTCTAACTATTCTCCCAAAACCATGCCTCTCAGAAATGTTTTCGCACATTTATAACCACCCTTGATTGAGTAATCTCCTAAGACAATAACTCTTCCTTAGGGATTAACCAGTTTTCTTATCTGAGTATCTAACTCTTTACTATTACAATTGTATTGGCTTTTCTAACTCTAAATAGATCTCTAAAATTCCTTCCTCAATCACCGACCTACTTTGATGCTGTGGAACAAATTCTGCCATCTTATCTGTTCAAGTATTTATAACAACAAGTAATCCTAAATCTCTTCTCTACACTTACGAAAGTTCTAACAATACCCTACCAATCAACATCAAGCTAACTTTAATTACTAACTTACGAAAACCATGAAAACCGCTATCACCAAAAATATACAACACACCCTAGTCTATCAATGTAACAACAGACATGGAATTACAAATATCGTACCTGAAGTCATGGCTGGTCATTTTTTTGATGCAGAACAATCTTTAGCTACATGACCAAGCTTGTTACATCTGAAGCACCAAATGACTTTTGGCATTGTACAATCCCGAGAAAGATGTCCGGTTTCAAAACAATTGTAGCATCTTCCTGCATACTGTCCACATTCCCCTGGATGAATCTTTAAACACTTAGGACATTGTGGATATCTTCTTTGCTTATTCCCTCCTTGCTGATCACTTAAGTCACCTCCCGGTCTCTTCGTTCCTTGAAACTGGAAAGATGATTCATCTCTGCTCACCTGGTCTGTAATATCCTTAAACATCCTTTTCGGAGCTTCGGTGGGTTTAAGAATTTTACCAGCAGTTGCCTCTACTTCTAAAGCCTTGGCTGTCACACGAGTATATGGTATCCCTTCAATTCCGAATGTCTTTACTAGCATCTCGATCTCCGGCTTTAAACCCTGCACAAACTGGAATATTTTATCCTCCTCACTACCGACCAGACAGCTGGCAAATCGGGAAGAAGATTCAAATTGTTGGATGTAATCTCCCACAGATCTGGTTTGCTTCAAAGCCATGAACTCCAATCGCTTCTCAGATTGAACCGTTCGGTTGTAATATTTTTCATAAAACAGCTCCTTAAATTCTTCCCAGGTCATGCTCTGAATATCTGCTGTTGCTTTCACTGTTACCCACCAGCTTTTAGCACTATTCGACAAATGGAAGGTAGCACATTTAACCTTGTTTTGTTCTTCCACCTCTGCGACACTAAACATCTCCTCCACCGTACATATCCAACTCTCGGCAGCTGTCGGATCCGTCAAACGTCCTTCGAATGCCGGAGGTTTTAACCTTCTAAACCTCTCTCCACTTGAGCCCGCTCCAGAGCTGGACCCTACCGTCAAACCTCCCGGTAGTCCTTGATTCATAAAAATCCCCAACAACTGTGATTGCACCTTCAATAACTCCCTGAGTTGATTATTAGGATCCTCAGGTTGCTCTCTAGGCTGTTCTGGTACGTTTCTAGGTTGTCTTGGCTGTCCTGGGTTTCTAGGCATTTTCTTTGCTATTCCTGTAAAAGGTTAGGAAAGCTAATCTTAGAAAAGGAACTAACTAGAGTTACACAAATACTTACAGTCGGTGAAGCACGTTGCACGGCGGCCGACATTGTCGGGTAATCCTTTGAACGACTCGACCACTAACGCTCTGATACCATCTTGTAACGCCCCCGAACCCACCCTGGCTCGGAGGGCTACTTGGCTCACGTTAACCCCAATAATTTAAATGGAATCAAACACAGCAGAATTTAAATCTAAATCTCTCGGTACTATTTTAAATCATACCTAGCTGCCTAGACTCACCAATTCCTCTTAATCCTAACCTTTAAGCACCACGACGTACTTTCCGAAAATTTCGGCAAAGTAACGCCTGAAAATGGTGCCTCCAAAATGCTAAATACCTGCATAAAATCAATTCCCAACCAGTCCAGAATACTCCTAATCAACTATCCAGCATACAGCATGTGAAATCTCCAAATACAAATAGCTATGCAATAACTCAAAAAAACATCATAAACCAAAAGACAACCTACAAACCACCAAAATAAATGTACATTATACATGACCCCAAAAATAATGTTCCACCCACGTCTTTCCGAAGACCCTGGTCGAGACGCCCCGACAACTGCCTGCACCGGCATACAACATGCACCAACGACTGCGTCCTCACCCTAGCTTTCCAAAAAGCCCACACCTGTACTCCTGTCGATACCTACACCACAGAACACAAAACGTAAGCCTAATGCTTAGCAAGTAGGGAATAATGATAATGCATACACAAACAATGCACCCTCAACCCTCACACACATGACCCTAACATATGCAGTTTCTACTCTCGGTTGTATGTATCACGCTCTCACTTCATTAATCGTAGGCGTACCTCTCTCGTAGAATATCCATTCTACTCGAGACACAGCGTACCTCTCGAGTATCACTCGAGACACATTTGCGTACCTCTCGAGTAGCACTCTAGACACAGTTGCGTACCTCTCGAGTAGCACTCAAGACACAGTTGCGTACCTCTCGAGTATCACTCGAGACACAGTTGCGTACCTCTCGAGTAGCACTCGAGACACAGTTGCGTACCTCTCGAGTAGCACTCGAGACACAGTTGCGTACCTCTCGAGTAGCACTCGAGACACAGTTGCGTACCTCTCGAGTATCACTCGAGACACAGTTGCGTACCTCTCGAGTAGCACTCAAGACACATTTGCGTACCTCTCTCGTAGAATATCCATTCTACTCGAGACACAGCGTACCTCTCGAGTATCACTCGAGACATATTTGCGTACCTCTCGAGTAGCACTCAAGACACAGTTGCGTACCTCTCGAGTATCACTCGAGACACAGTTGCGTACCTCTCGAGTAGCACTCGAGACATAGTTGCGTACCTCTCGAGTATCACTCGAGACACAGTTGCCTATCACACTGTTGTATATCTTACATTTCATCCACACAATTCAAAACATGCTAAAAACCTGTTCGTTTCGTAGTTTGAAAACAATGATACATGTCACATACAAACAATCAAGCAAACAACCAAACAAAGCAAACAAACAATTCCCTACCGTTCTGTGGTGTAGGCCCGAAGGCAAAAGGCACACATCCACTACTTACTTGGGGTCCTAGCCCGCTGAGGATACTCGGTTTCCTGTCCACCTACGGCTCGACCTAATACAAAATTCAAACTTTATTAGAATCAGGCTTACGTTCACCATTTCACTCTCAAACTACTATTTCTAGCATAGCCAAACTAAAACTCAATTAATCGGGTCACTAATTTAGTTTGGTTAAAAACATCTCAAAACTTTGGACGTTCATAACATTCACGTTGGTTATCGGAATCGAACGATTCCGACGACCACATACTGCTCTAATAACCTAGTTTAACCTACTAAAAAGGGAAATTAAAACGAGTGGCCGTAACTGGTCCAAAACCCAAAAAAAAAAGAATCGGTCCATTACGCTAAAACGCCCAAAATTTAACTTTCAACTCAATTTCACTAATTTCATGGTCAATTAACCTCATTCAGATTAATTTAAGCTTGACACCAAACAATTTGAGGGTTCCTCACTCAGAACCCGAATTTCATCTAAACATCGAATTTGCGTAACTTTTGCTACGCTTATCGGAATGACTCGATTTCAGCGGCTAAACGCTCCCCATAAAACCTAGTTAAACATACCAGGAGAGAATTTAAAATGATTAACCGTAGCTACGTCAAAACCCCTAAAAACAGAATCGGTTTTAGAATTTCAAATTTCCCATTTTTTGTTTTTCAACAAAACTCACTCAATTCGTCGCAATTCTATCACATTACAACCCATTCAGCATAATCTAACAACAAACTGAAGTTGCCAAATCGGGAAACCCTAATTCACAGCACACACCCCACGATTTTCTCTCAGAAAACAGGGCATCACTGCCCAACGACGATCACCCTCATTCTGCCGTCCCTTTCCCTACAATTCAGTACCCAACCATCCCAGGTTTGAAAACAAAACATCATTGCACCCTCGGCCATCAAAACAGAAAGGAAACAGGGGAAGAACTAACTTGTTTTCGTCTAATTTGTGCACGAAATCGGAGAGGAAAAGGGAGGGGTTCAGTTCGCCGGAGCCTGCTCGTTGGAATGGGGGCCGGAGTCGCGTGGTCGCCGTTGGAGGGATGGCGCTCGCGCTCCCTCTGTCGTCGGGGGCTCGTGCTGAAGAAGAAGCATAATGGCTTCCTCGCGAAGCCATTCTGTTTCTATATAAAAAAATATTTATTTTTTTTATTTATTTCATTTAACTTAATTTTTAAGCTAAATTACTAATTTGCCCTCACATGTTTGAACTTACGTAATTCCGTTAAATCCCGTTCTTAAATTATAACCCACAGCTTAATTTCACAAGAAATACCCGAACCTAAAACCATTCACCTTTCTTTTAAATTAATTAAAACAACCTATTTATTATTATTTTATTTTCTCTCAAATTTTCCTTTAAAAATCTCGGGTGTTACATGTTCTTAACTTAGTGTTTCTATATCTTGTTATTCATAGACCCTTGCTCTCAATTAAACCCGTTATACTATCAACCTTCAAAATTATCCGATCTCTCTTTGATGCCATAACTCCTTAAACGCACGCCATTTAAACCTCGAGCTGCCCCATCCATGCTTCCAAATAAATGTACGCTAAGTACATAGGTGAAGAAGCTCTTCCAAAATTTCTCATCTAATTCCTTATATCAGTATTATATTGCCATATCATCTGCTACATAACCAAATACTTGCTAACTAGTAGTTTATTGAGTTTCTGTAACGCCCCGAGTTTTCCGAACCCAGTTTGTTACTCATAAACTCGAACTTGACTAAGAAACTTTGGACCAAATTTAAAATTTCGCTCGAAAGTCTAAATTTCACATTTTCTAAAACTTCAAAACGTTTAAATACTTGCAGCGGAAATCATTTGAACAAAAATAGAGTTAAACAAAACTAAAGAACAATGTTTGAATAATCAATTGAGATGTTAGGGAACATTCGCCCAAAAGGAATAAGGTTTAAATCGCGAAATACTTTGAAAGTTGCAAAAGTCAAACTCGTCTGCCGCAGAACAAAGTCAACAAGAGGGCATAAATAAAACTGAAGGATCTCTACCGATGACGTCAGCCGGAGGATCATTCTTCCAGCTTCAGCCCATTGCAAAACGATAAGTTTCGCTACTACATCTACCGATTATGTCAGCCGGATGATTCATTCATCTAGCCTCTGCCGACCATAAGACGACAAAAGATTTTACTCACAAAACAAAACAAACAGAATACATTGGTCAGTCACTAAACGACAAAAATCTTCCCGTATCTTCCGATAGACATAATACACAATGTCCACCGATCACTAAACGACAAAATCATTTCCTACATCTTCCGATAACTATAGTACTCGACATCCACCGATCGCTAACGACAAAAGTCTAAACTTTCTACCGATGAAATAAACTACACCATCCGATAGATTTAACACGCTACTCCTATCGGTAGAAAACAACCATCTTCTACCGATAAAAAAAAGATGTCTTCTATCGATAGACTACCACTGCCGGTAGAAAACAGAGCAATTTTATTTTTTACAGTTCATACTCTATACAAAAATAACTCTACTACGAAGGGACTTATTCACTTCAATGAAACCTTTCGAAAACGACTCCAAATCCCTACATTACTCAAATCTAGTAAAAACCAATGCTAAATCAGCAAGGTACTATTATCAGAAGATTTCAAAACGTTGAAAACTATTATTGTCATAAGACTCAACATACTTAAGTGAAAACATTGTCGACTGAACCAGAGAGTTTTCAAACCTAAGATCAGGACATTAAAAGTTGATTCTGTCAACGAAACTCAAACACAACTCAGCTATCCAGTTTTTCATTACAATGCACATGTACAACACACTGGTTAAACCGCCTCATCAATTTACCAAGTCGTGCCCTGAATGCGCTCCTCCAACATCATCTATGCATTTGTGAACTCAGGGAAATCACCTGCAGTAACCTCAACACCTACATCACAAAACTCATCTATTAGCCTAATGCTAAGCAAGCAAAGCAATAATGAAATGATATGCTGAAACATAAAACCTAAACATGCAGTTTTTACTTTCTCATCTCAGTTGTACATTCGTTCATTTACTGATCTGATCCCTCGGTTCCCTTGGGAGTGGGATCAGTTCTCTCAATGTTCTACATCCTCTACTCGATTAAGGGGCGGATGAATTCCCTTAGTAGCTATTCTGATCCCTCAGTTCCCTTGGGAGTGAGATCAATTCTCCCAATGTTCTACATCCTCTACTCGATTAAGAGGCGGATGACTTCCCTTAATAGCTATTCTGTCACATTCGGTTCATGCCTTACCATTCTTTACATGAAAATTCATTTTCGTAATCTTTCATAAAAACATGATGCATGTCATACAAACTCATTCGCACAATGCATAATCCTAATGTTTTGTGATGTAGGCGCGAAGGCACACACATACTTTACTTACCTGGATTCCTTGGGAAATGTTTGGTTGCTAACCACTTCGGGTTCTGCTCAAACCTAAAATCGTAGACAGTGTATTAGTCAAACTTCATTCTAAACTACCTAGGAGTCTAAGGAAATTAGTTTGGAAGCTCAGATCTTCGTACATCCCTGATTCTGCACTAAACCCGAAACTACACACATTCACAACACTCCTAAAAACACATACATTGCACTCCCTCTGTTATCTAACTGTCAAGTCGTAAGGAAAAGTGAAGGAACTCACCTAAATCGAAGAAATCACTGGAGAAGTCGGAGGGAAAATCGCCTGGAGCTTTGATGAGCTTGAGCTGAATACCGAGAAAGGAAAAATGAGGGGACAATGGCGGCTAAACCTCATTAAACCCTCCCTTAAATACATTATCCACAATAAATTGCAATTTACCATCTTGTCCTTACTCATTCACTTATTAACCTAATCACTAAATCACCCAAATTTAAATTTTAAAGCATTCTCAAAAAGGTAAATCGGTTAATAGAAACCGGGTGTTACAATCTACCCTCCTTAAAAGAATTTTATCCTCAAAATTCAGTACCTGAATAATTCTGGATGTTGGTCCATCATGTCTTGCTGGCGCTCCCAAGTTGTCTCCTCAATATTCTGGTTACGCCACAATACCTTCACCAATGGAACTTCCTTGTTGCGCAATATCTTCACTGCATAATCTAAGATCCTTACTGGTTTCTCTTCATAGGCAAGGGTAGGATGAATCTCAAGGTCTTGCTGTAGGTGCCTTAATTAGTGCCAATTTTTGATCGAATTTCCATTTTTCGTCGAACGAGCTTAGTTATTCCTTAATTTATCCATTCAAACCCTTAAATAATATCCTAATATGATTTCGTATAAAATTGACGAAAACTCTAACCTTATAACTTCAACGAAACTAATGAATAACTAACCTAAACTCGTTAACTAACGTAGAAGATGACCTTTAATGGAGAAAACGGAAGAAACGGAGGAGAGGAGGAGCTCCTTCGTCGGCGTCGGCGTGAAGCTTCATCGCCTAGAAGAGAGAACGCAGAGAAGTTGCGTTCTCTGAAGGAAAACAAATGAGGGAGGAAGAGAAGGGTGATGGAGGGATTCTAATTACCCTTTTTCCCTTCACTTAATCTTATACATAATTTGCTATTTAACCTATGAGTTTGGATTCATCAAAATTTTCTTATCTTACTAAACATCCCAAATAATTCCTAGGGTTCTAACAAAATTTTCCGCTCATAAACGGCCTTAATTTTTCCCCTTCCCCATTTCTGAGCATAAAATAAAAACTGTAGTGCCAAAAATCTCGAGTGTTACAGTTTGGTTGCTACAATGAAATTGACTATGTACTTAGATTTATTATTTAGATTGTACTTTTAAGTTTTAAAGTATTTGAATAAATTTTGGATGTTGATTTTAGTTTCTTAGCTTGCATTTTAATATTTGATAGTTGCATTTAGTTTGTATATTACATAGTTGAATTTTTTTTTATATTGTATTTAGTTTTTTAGATTACATTTTAATATTTGATAGTTTAATTTAGACTTTTAGTCTGTATATGACATACTTAGATTTATTTTGGAAGTAGTATTTTTTTCATTTAAATGTTTGATAGTTAGATTTAGACTTTTAGTTTGTATGTGACATACTTGTATTTATTTTGTTATATTTATCATTTTTTAAAATTTTATCATTTTTCGTAATTTTTTTGTTAAAAAAAAAAAATACCTTGGGCGATACCGAGACCGACCCGAGACCGGACGAAAAATTTTGATCCAATCCCGGTTCCGCTTGGACTAGTTTCGGGATTAAAATCTTGAAACCTTTCGAACCGATTTCGGTCCGGGCTCGGGACCGGACTGAACCGACCCGTGCCCACCCCTAATGATAGTTTGATTATATAGTTTATTTGATTACATAGGGTTTAACATACTAAACTGTACTCGTAATGTAACGCTCCGAATTATATAAACCCGGTTTGTTACACATACTACTGAACCGAACTATGAGACTTTGTAAAAACTTTAAAATTTTATTTGATGATCAAGGTTTGACTCTTGAAACGTTAAATCTTGCAGCGGAAAAATCATCATATAAAAACAATCTTGATTAAATACTTAAAATATTCAAAGCAGTTGGTTGAATGACAAAGAGAAAACTAATCAAGTCGTCCGGTCACTAAACGACAAAAGAAAGTCTTTTAATCACAAAACAAAACAGAGCACATCATCCGATCACTAAACGACAAATTACTGCCTACATCATCCGATGGCTTTTACTGAAGACGTCATCCGATGGCTTTTACTGAAGACGTCATCCGATGGCTTTTACTGAAGACGTCATCCGATGGCTTTTACTGAAGGCGTCATCCGATGGCTTTTACTGAAGACGTCATCCGATGGCTTTTACTGAAGGCGTCATCCGATGGCTTTTACTGAAGGCGTCATCCGATGGCTTTTACTGAAGGCGTCATCCGATGGCTTTTACTGAAGGCGTCATCCGATGGCTTTTACTGAAGGCGTCATCCGATGGCTTTTACTGAAGACGTCATCCGATGGCTTTTACTGAAGACGTCATCCGATGGCTTTTACTGAAGGCGTCATCCGATGGCTTTTACTGAAGACGTCATCCGATGGCTTTTACTGAAGACGTCATCCGATGGCTTTTACTGAAGGCGTCATCCGATGGCTTTTACTGAAGACGTCATCCGATGGCTTTTACTGAAGGCGTCATCCGATGGCTTTTACTGAAGACGTCATCCGATGGCTTTTACTGAAGGCGTCATCCGATGGCTTTTACTGAAGACGTCATCCGATGGCTTTTACTGAAGACGTCATCCGATGGCTTTTACTGAAGGCGTCATCCGATGGCTTTTACTGAAGACGTCATCCGATGGCTTTTACTGAAGGCGTCATCCGATGGCTTTTACTGAAGACGTCATCCGATGGCTTTTACTGAAGACGTCATCCGATGGCTTTTACTGAAGACGTCATCCGATGGCTTTTACTGAAGACGTCATCCGATGGCTTTTACTGAAGACGTCATCCGATGGCTTTTACTGAAGACGTCATCCGATGGCTTTTACTGAAGGCGTCATCCGATGGCTTTTACTGAAGACGTCATCCGATGGCTTTTACTGAAGACGTCATCCGATGGCTTTTACTGAAGACGTCATCCGATGGCTTTTACTGAAGACGTCATCCGATGGCTTTTACTGAAGGCGTCATCCGATGGCTTTTACTGAAGACGTCATCCGATGGCTTTTACTGAAGACGTCATCCGATGGCTTTTACTGAAGACGTCATCCGATGGCTTTTACTGAAGGCGTCATCCGATGGCTTTTACTGAAGGCGTCATCCGATGGCTTTTACTGAAGACGTCATCCGATGGCTTTTACTGAAGACGTCATCCGATGGCTTTTACTGAAGACGTCATCCGATGGCTTTTACTGAAGACGTCATCCGATGGCTTTTACTGAAGACGTCATCCGATGGCTTTTACTGAAGACGTCATCCGATGGCTTTTACTGAAGACGTCATCCGATGGCTTTTACTGAAGACGTCATCCGATGGCTTTTACTGAAGACGTCATCCGATGGCTTTTACTGAAGACGTCATCCGATGGCTTTTACTGAAGACGTCATCCGATGGCTTTTACTGAAGACGTCATCCGATGGCTTTTACTGAAGACGTCATCCGATGGCTTTTACTGAAGGCGTCATCCGATGGCTTTTACTGAAGGCGTCATCCGATGGCTTTTACTGAAGGCATCTTCCGATGGCTTTTACTGAAGACATCTTCCGATGACGTCAGCCGGACAATTTACCCATCTAACATCTATCGGTAGACAACTTCTTCTGACAGACAACAGAACAATAACTCAGCACAGCACCAAATTTCACTCTAAACACAGAGAATTCCGACTACCAAGGAACCTAAGCATTTTACTAAAAATCATTCAAAAATACTTAAATTCGTGTATTACTCCAAAATTTGGTAAAGGCTACTTTAAAAAGAACTAACAGGGTATCATTATTAGAATAAGCTTCAAATTGTATCCAAAAACTACAACTGTCACTAAAACTCCCAATATATTTAAATCGAATCATGATTCACTAAACCTTCTCATCTACTGACACCAGTTAAACCGCCTCATCAGAATCACCAATCCGTAGCATTGAAGTGCTCCCCCAACCTGCCTAGTCCTCAACATGCTCAGAGAACACACCTTCTGAGGCTTCTTCACCTACATCACAAAACTCATCTATTAGCCTAATGCTAAGTAAGTAAAGCAGTAATGAATGAAATGCTAAACAAAATTCCTAAGCATACAAATTTCTACTTTCTCATCTCAGTTGCATACGCATTTGTTTCTGATCTGATCCCCCTGTGAAATTAGGAGTTGGATCACTTCTCCCAAAGTCATACGTCCTCTCTCTCGATTAAGGGGCGGACTAGTTCCCTTAACAAACTGTTCAGATCCCCCTATGAAATTGGGGTTTGGATCACTTTCCCCAAAGTCATACATTATCTCACTTGATTAAGGGGCTGATTAGTTCACTTAACAACTGTTACAATCTGTTCATTCCTTGCCATGCCATTTCATGTAAATTCATTTTTCGTATATTTTCAAAATATGATGCATGACATACAAACACAATCAAGCATACATGATCCTACTATTTTGTGATGTAGGCCCGAAGGCACAAGCATACTTCACTTACCTGGCTCTCCTGGAAATGCTCGGTTTCAAATTACTTCAGAAGTTTTGTTCACCTAAGTCATAAACAGAATATTAATCAGATTTCTACTAAGCCTTATTCTAATCTATCCAGAAATCTAGGAAAACTAGTTTGGAAGCTTAGTTCATTGTACATTCCCGATTTACCACAAAACCCAAACTAGCTTACCCATACGGCATTCACAAAACTCATACTTATACGCTCTCCAATCATCGATAGTTACTAGTACAGCAAGAAATCGAAGTAAGACTCACCTAGTTTGGAGAAGATTCAAGTAGAAGAATCGCCTAGAGAGCTCTGCTGCTTGAGCTAAAGACCGAAAGAGAAAAAAGTGGGGGAATGGTGGCGGCTACAGTTCATTAAATCCAAAATCTCTTTCCTTAAATACGTTATCCACTTTTAAATTTCCAATTACTTTTATACCCTTGCTTAGTCATTCATTAACCCTACATTTATTATTGCCATGTAAAGTGTACCATTAATTAAAAGATTAAATAATTAGTTCTATAGAACCGGGTGTTACAATCTACCCTCCTTAAAAGAATTTTATCCTCAAAATTTAGTACCAGAATAATTCTGGATGTTGGTCCATCATGTCTTACTGGCGCTCCCAGGTTGTCTCCTCTATGTTCTGGTTGTGCCATAAGACTTTCACTAGTAGAACCTCTTTGTTGCGTAATACCTTCACTGCGAAGTCTAAGATCCTTATTGGTTTCTCTTCGTAAGTAAGAGTAGGTTGAATTTCAATGTTCTGCTGTTCCACAATTTGATATTGATCCCTTATGCACTTCTTCAACATAGAAACATGGAACACACTGTGTATCCCCTCCATAGAAGCCGGTAGCTGCAACTGATAAGTTTCTCTCCCAATTCTCTTCAGAATAGTGAATGGTCCAATAAATCTGGGGTTCAACTTGCCTCTCTTCCCGAATCTCACAACTCCTTTAAATGCTGTTACCTTGAGGTAAACTTCATCGCCTACTTCAAAATCTAATTCTCCGCGTCTTCTGTCGGCATAGCTTTTCTGTTGACTTTGAGCTGTTAAGATCCTCTGGCGGATGAGGGCAACCTTCTCAACAGTTTGTTGCACAATATCAGGACCAAGCAACTGTACTTCACCAACTTTATCCCAGTACAAAGGAGATCTACATTTTCGTCCATACAAGGCTTCATAAGGTGTCATTCCTATTGTTGCCTGAAAACTGTTATTATAGGAAAACTCCACTAATGACAAGTATTTACTCCAAGATCAATGAAAATCTAAGACACATGCACGGAGCATATCTTCTAATGTCTGAATAGTTCTCTCGGATTGTCCATCAGTTTGAGGGTGAAAGGCTGTGCTAAAGTTGAGCTGTGTTCCCATAGCCTTGTGCAAACTTTTCCAAAACTTAGATGTGAATCGAGAATCTCGGTCTGAAACTATGGTACCTGGAACTCAATGTAACCTAACAATCTCTTGCACATACAAATCAGCAAGTTGATCCATCGAGTATGTCATCCTTAATGGCAAAAAGTGGGTAGATTTAGTTAATCGATCAACTATCACCCAGATTGCATCATGTCCCTTTGCTGTTCTAGGCAATCCCACAACAAAGTCCATCGTTATTTGTTCCCATTTCCATTCAGGAACTAGTAAGGGTTGTAATGTTCCTGCAGGTCTCTGATGCTCAGCTTTAACCTGCTGACAACACAAACATGATCCTACATACTCTGCCCCACTCTTTTTCATACTTGGCCACCAATAATGCTGTTTAAGATCCTTCTACATCTTTGTACTCCCAGGGTGAACAGAGAATCTAGAAGAATGTGCTTCAGAAAGAATTTCATCTCAAAGTTCTTTTATGGCAGGAACAAACCATCTATTTCTAAACTTAAGGATTCCATCAGCATAATAGTTAAAATCTGATTTGTCCGTAGAATCCATGCTTAACTTGTACTTGTTGCACTCTACATCATTTACCTGGCCTTCCTTTATTCTTTCAAGAATGGTAGGTCTTAAGGATATTGAAGTCAGCATGGCTGACACACTGTGCACTGCTTCTAAATTAAACCTTTGGAATTCGGTCTCTAAAGCTAATGGCACGTCAAGAATCAAGGCTGAGGCTGAAGTTGTCACTCTACTCAAGGCATCAGCCACAACATTTGCTCTGCCGGGATGGTATTTAATCTTAAAATCATAATCCTTTACAAATTCCAACCATCGACGTTGCCTCATGTTTAATTCCTTCTGTGTGAAGATGTATTTTAGACTTTTATGGTCCGAGAATATATCACAAGTTTGTCCATACAGGTAGTGCCTCCAAATCTTAAGTGCGAATACTACTGCAGCTAATTCCAAGTCATGTGTAGGGTAATTCTTCTCATGTGTTTTCAACTGTCTAGAGGCATAAGCTATTACCTTTCCCTCTTGCATCAAGACATAGCCAAGTCTAATCTTGGATGCATCACAGTAAATGCTAAATTTACCATCATCAACAGGAGGGGTCAAAATTGGAGCATTGGTCAGTTTCTGTTTCAAAGTCTGAAAACTATGCTCACAATCCTCAGTCCACACATACTTCACATTCTTCCTGGTTAACCGAGTGAGGGGTGTTGCAATCTTTGAGAATCCTTCAATAAACTTCCTGTAATATCCTGCAAGTCCAAGGAAACTCCGAATATCTGCAGCATTCTTCGGTTGGGGCCACTCCTTGACTGCTTGAACCTTGGCTGGGTCGACAAATATTCCATCACCAGAGATCACATGACCAAGGAAGTGAACTTTGTCTAGCCAAAACTCACATTTGGAAAACTTAGCATAAAGTTGGTGCTGTCTAAGTGTTCCTAACACCAAACTCAAATGCCTTGCATGCTCGTTCTTAGTACGTGAATAGATTAAAATGTCATCTATAAACACAATGACAAACTTGTCCAAATACTCATGAAACACCCTATTCATAAGATCCATGAAGGCTGCTGGTGCATTTGTCAATCTAAAGGACATAACCAAAAACTCATAATGTCCGTACCTTGTGCGAAAGGCAAGCTTTGGGATATCTTCAGATTTAACTTTCAATTGATAGTAACCTGACCTTAGGTCAATTTTAGAGAAAACTCTTGCACCATTAAGTTGGTCGAATAAATCGTCAATCCTTGGCAATGGATATTTGTCTTGACAGTTAGCATATTCAATCCTCGATAATCAATGCACATCCGCATCGATCCATCCTTCTTTTTGACAAAAAGGACAGGTGCACCCCATGGTGAAAAGCTAGGATGTATGAACCCTTTCTCCAACAGATCCTCTAACTGCTTCTTTAATTCTTTAAGTTCTTTTGGTGCTAATCTATATGGATTTTTAGACACAGGCTCAGTGCCGGGGTAAACATCTACAACAAATTCAATTTCCCTATCTAGCGGAAAACCAGGAAGGTCATCTAAGAATACTTCAGGATAGTCTTGGACAACTAAGATATTTTGTGAATTTGCCTCCCCTACAAGTTGTGTGTCTAAAAAGCTAGCTAAGAAGCACGAATACTCTCCACATGGGGAAGGTCTAGTGTTAATAGAAGTCATCACAGATATTTCCTTACACTTCCTTGAAGCTTGAAAGGTATACGAAACTAACTATTCCAGTCCTACAATCAATTGTGGCGTAGTGCTTAAAGAACCAGTCCATCCCTAGGATTACATCAAACCCCATTATATCCATAATAATGAGATCAGCAGGTAGATTTATGTTCCCTACTAACACATCACTGTCAAGTATCACTTGGTTAGAGTGCATGTGTTCACCAGAGGGTAATGCAACATTAAACACATGCATGGAAGGGGTAAACTATACATCTAATTTAACAGCAAATGCAGATGCTATAAATGAATGAGTTGCACCAGAATCTAATAAGGTAAAAGCAGGCACATAGTTGATCAATATAGTACCTGACACAACAGCGGGCTGTTCCTCACCCGACTCCATCATGGAGAATATCCTCGGTTTGATCATGGCAGGGCCACTTTTAGAAGCTGGGTAGTCTCTGCTAATATGGCCAACCTTGTTACAATTGTAGCATCTGGTGATTTTAGGCTTCGGGCATTCTCTGATCGTGTGTCCAACCTCCTCACAGTTGAAACACTTCCCAAAGCCCAACCTGCACTCGCCCGGGTGGTTCTTCAAACACTTGGGACACTGGGGAAATTTCCTGGCATTCTGTATTTTCCTTCCTGTTCTTTGGCTATTTTGGCCCTCAATAGGCCTCTTCATTCCTCTTTGTTGGGGTGGCTGGATAAACTTTTGTGGGGCTTCCTTTGGTCCAGCACACTTCTTTTCAGCTTCTTCCACTTCCAGAGCAGTGGACACAACTTCACTGAATGTCAAGCCTTTAATGCCACAAAATTTAACTCCCCGATAAATTTTCGGCTTCAGCCCATGCTCAAATTTGAACACCTTATCCTCGTCCCTGAGAGCAAAATGTCCAACAAACCTGGACAGGGACTCAAATTGCCTACTGTACTCGGCCACAGACCCTGTCTGCTTCAAGTTCAGAAATTCCAACTTCTTTGCAGTTTGGACAGTGCTGTTAAAATACTTCTCATAGAAGACGTCCTTGAATTGTGACCAAGGCATCGCCAAAACATCAGTGGTGGTCTCTATTGTCTCCCACCAGAGTTGAGCTTCACCAGCCAAATGAAATGTTGCCAACGTGACCTTGTCTCCTTCTCTAATGTTGGCACACCTAAACATACTCTCAATCTTTCTAAGCCATCCTTCAGCAATAACTGGATCAGATGACTGTCCATCAAATGTGGGTGGTCGTAATCTCCTGAATCTATCTTCAGAATGTTCATTGCTAGAACTCGAGTTGGCACTTCCCTGTACCTCTCGGTTCAACAGCACTCCTAACTGATCGGACTGCTGACGTACCAGATCTGTCAGCTGCATAATCACGCTAGGATCTTCCTCAGCTCTCAAGTTGGGCATCTCTCTGGGTACCCTTGGTCTTCCCGGTCGTTTAGACATCTTACTAGATTTCCTGCACAGGGTTAACTACTCTCATAAAAATCTAATAACTAAGGCTAACATAAAAACTTACAGTTGTTGGAGTACTCCCATGCGACAATCAGCACTGATGAGTAATCTTTTGAACGGTTTAACTGAATGTCTCTTATACCATACTGTAACGCCCCGAATTATATAAACCTGGTTCGTTACACATACTACTGAACCGAACTATGAGACTTCGTAAAAACTTTAAAAATTTATTTGATGATCAAGGTTTTACTCTTGAAACGTTAAATCTTGCAGCGGAAAAATCATCATATAAAAACAATCATTATTAAATACTTAAAATATTCAAAGCAGTTGGTTGAAGGAGAAAGAGAAAATTGATCAAGTCGTCCGGTCACTAAACGACAAAAGAAAGTCGTTTAATCACAAAACAAAACAGAGCACATCATCCGATCACTAAACGACAAATTACTGCCTACATCTACCGATCACTAAACAACAACACTTCTACTACATCTCCCGATAGGTCTAATACACGACATCCACCGATTACTAAATGACAAGACTTATCATATCCATCTCCCGATGACGTAAGCTGGATGATTCATTCATCCAACTCGCACCGGTCATAAAACGACAAAACTTATTATACACATCTGCCGATAGCTTTTACTGAAGACATCATCCGATGGCTTTTACTGAAAACATCATCCGATGGCTTTTACTGAAGACATCATCCGATGGCTTTTACTGAAGACATCATCCGATGGCTTTTACTGAAAACATCTTCCGATGACGTCAGCCGGACAATTTACCCATCTAACATCTACCGGTAGACAACTTCTTCTGACAGACAACAGAACAATAACTCAGCACAGCACCAAAATTCACTCTAAACACAGAGAATTCTGACTACCAAGGAACCTGAGCATTTTACTAAAAATCATTCAAAAATACTTAAATTCCTGTATTACTCCAAAATTTGGTAAAGGCTACTTTAAAAAGAACTAACAGGGTATCATTATTAGAATAAGCTTCAAATTGTATCCAAAAACTACAACTGTCACTAAAACTCCCAATATAATTAAACCGAATCATGATTCACTAAACCTTCTCATGTACTGACACCAGTTAAACCGCCTCATCAGAATCACCAACCCGTAGCATTGAAGTGCTCCCCCAACCTGCCTAGTCCTCAACATGCTCAGAGAACACACCTTTTGGGGCTTCTTCACCTACATCACAAAACTCATCTATTAGCCTAATGCTAAGTAAGTAAAGCAGTAATGAATGAAATGCTAAACAAAATTCCTAAGCATGCAAATTTCTACTTCCTCATCTTAGTTGCATACGCATTCGTTTCTGATATGGTCCCCCTGTGAAATTGGGAGTTGGATCACTTCTCCCAAAGTCATACGTCCTCTCTCTCGATTAAGGGGTGGACTAGTTCCCTTAATAAACTAATCAGATCCCCCTGTGAAATTTGGGTTTGGATCACTTTCCCCAAAGTCATACATCATCTCTCTTGATTAAGGGGCGGATTAGTTCCCTTAACAACTTTTACAATCTGTTCATTCCTTGCCATGCCATTTCATGTAAATTTATTTTCGTATATTTTCAAAATATGATGCATGACATACAAACACAATCAAGCATACACGATCCTACTGTTTTGTGATGTAGGCCCGAAGGCACAAGCATACTTCACTTACCTGGCTCTCTTGGAAATGCTCGGTTTCAAACTACTTCAGAAGTTTTGTTCACCTAAGTCATAAACAGAATATTAATCAGATTTCTACTAAGCCTTATTCTAATCTATCCAGAAATCTAGGGAAACTAGTTTGGAAGCTTAGTTCATTGTACATTCCCGATTTACCACAAAACCCCAACTAGCTTACCCATACGCCATTCACAAAACTCACACTTATACCATTTCCAATCATCGATAGTTACCAGTACAGCAAGAAATCGAAGTAAGGCTCACCTAGTTTGGAGAAGATTCGAGTAGAAGAATCACCTAGAGAGCTGTACTACTTGAGCTGAAGACCGAAAGAGAAAAAAGTGGGGGAATGGTGGCAGCTACAGTTCATTAAATCCAAAACCTCTTTCCTTAAATACGTTATCCACTTTTAAATTTCTAATTACTTTTATGCCCTTGCCTAGTCATCCATTAACCCTACATTTATTATTGTCATGTACCATTAATTAAAAGATTAAATAATTAGTTCTATAGAACCGGGTGTTACACGTAATCTCATAGTTCTATTTTTTTAACGTAAAATAAAACTTATACACGAACGTTTGATGTCGTTTATAAATTATACTTTATACTATTTTTTTTTTAAAACCTCGATTATTAGTATTTCAAATATTAGTAATTTAGAAATTATGGTCAATTTATCTATTAAATTAGTGCTTACATATCATGATTTTTATTCAAGAATCACATGTGTTTAATCCAAATATTGGTTTTTTTATTAATCTTGAAGTAAAATAATGGAAAGGGGAATAATTTGAATGGAGAAAGATAGTTCTTGTAGAAGCTTTAATGGGGATTCCCATTCCTTTCTTTCTGATTTATTTTTAAGCCTTTAACTGCTGAAGAAGTAAAGGTGGGAGGGCAGGAAATGCATTTTAGAGTTTCTCTGTTGGGGGTTCAAGTGCGTTGCAAAGAGGGATCCCTTCATTCTATCATTTGTTCTCATTGAGGCTATTAGATGTGCTCCGTTTGTTTATTCAAATCACATAGCTTACCCTACTGCTTAACATTGGATCGCTTTCACAGGCAAATTTGAATTTTTTGGGCTGATTTTGTTTTGATAATTTGCCATTTGGGCTAATATGATATTGTTTTTTTCTTATTGATGTCTGTGATCTTGGGTCAAATTTTCTGTTGAATACTGATTATGGATGATAGATTTTGCTTTTTGTTGTCTGACTTTTGTTTTAGGCAATATTTCTTTAAAATATGATTATCCACTTTTTGATCGATGCTTGATATTTTCGTTAAAGGAAGATAACTATAGAGAAAACGTTAGGGGTTTGAAGGGTAGTTTTATTACGGATTTAGATGATGTTTTGATGAATTCTAATGTAACGCCCCGAGTTATCTGAACCCGGTTCGTCACACCATGCCCGTACATGACTAAAAATTTCAACCGTATTATTATTTTATTTATTATTTTTTTTTAAAAGAAAAACTTGCAGCGAAAATCATCCAAGTAAAAAAAATAGAGTTAAACAAAACTATTGTACAATGCTTGAATACTCAGTTAGAATTTTGGGGAATAATCGGCAAAAGGAATGAAGGATTAGATCGCAAAACACTTCATAAGTTTCAAAAGTCAAACGCATCACCTGCTGAACAAAGTCAACAAAAGGGGCTGAAGCAGAAAATGGAAGACATCATCCGGTGAAAAAACGACAAAATGCACTCTACATCTTCCGATGACGTCAGCACGCATCTGCCGATGAGTTTACTGAGACATCATCCGATAGACTTAAACCTGCACTTTCCGATGACGTCAGCACGCATCTGCCGATGAGTTTACTAAGACATCATCCGATAGACTTAAACCTACACTTTCCGATGACGTCAGTACGCATCTGCCGATGAGTTTACTGAGACATCATCTGATGGACTTAAACCTACACCTTCCGATGACGTCAGCACGCATCTGCCGATGAGTTTACTGAGACATCATCCGATAGACTTAAACCTACACCTTCCGATGAAACAAGTTACACATACCGATCACTAAACGACAAAGTTTGTTCTATATCATCCGATAGCTTCCACTGAAGACATCTTCCGATAGACAACAGAACAACAACTTAACCTACAGAAAAGAATTTACTCACTTCACTGAAACCATTCAAAAACATTTCAGACCATTACATTACTAAAAATTCAGTGAGTGCCAACATTAAATCCCAACTGACACTATTAACAAAAAGGAACTCAAAAACGTATTCAAAACATCAGAATCACTTCTGTCATGAAACTCAACAAATTTAAATTGAAATACTGTCAACTAAACTTTCAGATTACTGACACCAGTTAACCCGCCTCATCAGTTTACCAGGCCGAAACATGAATGTGCTCCTCCAACCAGCCTATCCCTCAGTGAACTCAGAGAATTCACCTGTAGTATCCTCAACACCTACATCACAAAACTCATCTATTAGCCTAATGCTAAGTAAGTAAAGCAGTAATGAAATGCATTGCTGAAACATAAATTCCTAAACATGCAATTTCTACTTTCTCATCTCAGTTGCATACACGTACGTTCATAAACTGATCTGATCCCTTGGTTCCCTTGGGAGTGTGATCAATTCTCCCAATGTCATACATCCTCTACTCGATTAAGGGGCGGATGAATTCCCTTAATAGCTGATCTGATCCCATGGTTCCCTTGGGAGTGGGATCAATTCTCCCAATGTCATAGATCCTCTACTCAATTAAGGGGCGGATTAGTTCCCTTAATAGTTTGTCTGTCACATTCAGTTCATACCTTACCATTCTTACATGGAAATTCATTTTCGTAGTCTTTCAAAAACATGATGCATGACATACAAAATCATTCACAAAATGCACAACCCTACTGTTTTGTGATGTAGGCCCGAAGGCACATGCATACTTTATTTACCTGGATTCCTGGAAATTGTTCGGTTACCACTACTCGGGAAGCTCTGTACACCTAATGTCATAAGCAGAATACCGATTAGATCATCACTAACCTTAACCCTATATCGTTCAGAAACCTAAGGAGCTAGTTTGAAAACTCTGGTTATCGAACATTCTCAACACTAAACCCGAACTCAACACACTCGCAGCCTCATTAAAATACACGCATTGTACTCTCTCTTCTATATAGCCACTAAAATCTCAAGATAACGAAAGGAAAACTTACCTAGTTTGAAGGAGAATCGGGCGAGGGAAAATCACCTAGAGAGCTCGACTGCTTGAGCTGAAAACCCAAAGAGGAAAAAGAGGGAACAGTGGCGGCTAAACCTCATTAAACCCTCCCTAAAATGCGTTATCCACAATAAATTACAATTTACCATTTTGTCCTTGCTCAATCACTTGTTAACCTAATCACTAAATCACCCATATTTCAATTATAAAACATTCTCTATAAATGGAAAAAGGTAAATCGGTTAATGGAAACTGGGTGTTACAATCTACCCTCCTTAAAAGAATTTTGTCCTCAAAATTCAGTTCCTGAATAGTTCTGGATATTTGTCCATCATGTCCTGCTGGCGTTCCCAAGTTGTCTCCTCAACGCTCTGGTTATGCCATAAGACTTTTACCAGTGGAACTTCTTTGCTGCGTAATACTTTTACTGCATAATCTAAGATCCTTACTGGTTTCTCCTCATAAGTAAGAGTAGGAAGGACTTCAATGTTCTGCTGTTCCATAATCTGTGAAGGATCTCTAACACTTTTCTTTAGCACGGAAACATGAAACATTATGAACTCCCTCCAAGGAGGCTGGTAACTGAAGTTGATATGCCGACTTCCCAATTTTCTTCTCGATTTGGAAAGGTCCAATATATCTGGGGTTCAACTTGCCTCTTTTCCCAAATCTCATAACTCCTTTGAAAGGTGACACCTTAAGGAAAACTTCATTACCAACATCAAATTCTAATTCTCTTCGTCTTTTGTCTGCATAGCTTTTCTGCCGGCTTTGAGCTGTTAAGATTCTTTGTCGGATAAGAGCAATCTTCTCCACTGTCTGCTGCACAATATCAGGACCAATCAATTGTGCTTCCCCAACTTCATCCCAATATAACGGAGATCTGCACTTTCGTCCATATAATGCCTCGTATGGTGTCATGCCTATTGTTGCTTGAAAACTGTTATTATAAGAGAATTCAATCAATGGTATATACTTACTCCAAGAACCTTGAAATTCCAGTACACATGCACAAAGCATATCCTCCAACGTTTGGATAGTTCTCTCGGATTGTCCATCAGTTTGAGGATGAAAGGCTGTGCTAAAACTAAGCTGTGTTCCCATTGACTTGTGCAAACTTTTCCAAAACTTAGATGTAAATCTGGAGTCTCGGTCTGAAACTATGGTGCTTGGAACTCCATGCAGTCTAACAACCTCGTGCACATACAACTTAGCCAATTGATCCATTGAGTATGTTATCTTCATTGGCAGAAAGTGAGCTGATTTGGTTAAACGATCAATTATTACCCAAATTGCATCGTGACCTTTTACTGTTCTAGGTAATCCTATAACAAAATCCATAGTTATTTGTGCCCATTTCCATTCGGGAACTAGTAAGGGTTGCAATGTTCCAGCAGGCCTCTGATGTTCAGCTTTGACTTGCTGGCAGACCAGACATGACTCCACATACTCCGCCACACTTCTCTTCATACCTGGCCACCAATAATGTTGCTTGAGATCTCTGTACATTTTCGTACTACCAGGATGAACAGAAAGTCTGGAGGAATGTGCCTCAGATAGGATTTCCTTTCTAAGTTCGGTATCAGGCGGAACAAACCATCTATTTCGAAACTTGAGAATTCCATCAGCTGAGCAGTTGAAATCCGACTTGTCAGTAGAATCTATGCACAACTTATACTTATTACACTCAGTGTCATTCATTTGAACTTCTTTTATTTTCTCCAAAATAGTTGGTCTCAAAGTTATGGCCGAAAGCACAGCTGACACACTAGACACAGCTTCCAAGTTAAATCTTTGGAATTCTGTCTCTAAAGCTATCGGTATGTCTAGAGTCAATGCAGAAACTAAAGGGGTCACTCTACTCAAAGCATCAGCCACTACATTCGCCTTGCCAGGGTGGTACTTAATCTCAAAATCATAGTCCTTGACAAACTCTAACCACCTACGTTGCCTCATATTCAGTTCTTTTTGCGTGAAAATGTATTTCAGACTTTTATGATCCGAAAATATCTCACAGATTTGTCCATACAGGTAGTGCCTCCAAATTTTTAATGCAAAAACCACAGCAGCTAATTCTAAGTCATGTGTGGGGTAATTCTTTTCGTGTACTTTTAACTGCCTAGAAGCATAAGCTATAACCTTTCCATCTTGCATCAATACACCACCAAGTCCAACCTTGGAAGCATCACAATAAATACTGAATTTACCATTTTCGATAGGAAGAGTTAAAATTGGGGCATTGGTCAATTTCTGCTTCAAGGTCTGGAAATCGGATTCACATTTATCAGTCCAATTATACTTCACATTTTTCCTTGTTAACATAGTAAGGGGTGTGGCAATCTTTGAAAATCCCTCGATGAATTTTCTATAATGCCCTGCTAATCCAAGGAAACTTCGGATATCAGTGGCATTCTTCGGTTGGGGCCATTCCTTAACAGCTTGAACCTTGGCTGGATCAATAGATATCCCATCTCCAGAGATCACATGACCAAGAAAATGAACTCTGTCCAACCAAAACTCACACTTAGAAAATTTGGCATAAAGTTGGTGCTGCCTCAGCAATCCTAACACCAAGCTTAGGTGTCCTGCATGCTCCTCCTTAGTTCTAGAATAGATTAAAATGTCATCTATGAATACAATGACAAACTTGTCCAAATACTCGCGAAACACCCTATTCATGAGATCCATGAAAGCTGTTGGCGCATTTGTCAAACCAAAAGACATAACCAAAAACTCATAATGTCCATACCTTGTGCGAAAGGCAGTCTTTGGGATATCTTCAGATTTAACCTTCAACTGGTAATAACCGGACCTAAGGTCAATTTTAGAGAAAACTCTTGCACCTTTAAGCTGATCAAATAAATCATCAATCCTCGGCAGTGGATACTTGTTCTTAACAGTTAGCTTATTCAATTCTCTATAGTCTATGCACATACGCATTGATCCATCCTTCTTTTTGACAAAAAGGACAGGTGCACCCCATGGTGAAAAGCTAGGGCGTATGAACCCCTTCTCCAACAAATCCTCTAACCGTTTCTTCAACTCTTTAAGTTCTGTTGGTGCTAGTCTATATGGATTCTAGATACTGGCTCAGCGCCGGGGTAAACATCTACCACAAATTCAATTTCCCTATCTGGTGGCAAACCAGGAAGGTCATCTAGAAATACTTCTGGAAAATCTTGGACAACTAAAACATCTTTGGGGCTTGATTTTTCTACTGTTTGTGTGTCTAAAACACTGGCCAAAAAGCATAAATACTCTCTGCGAGGGGAGGATCTATAACTAACAGAAGTCATTACAGTCATTTCCTTACTCTTCTTCAGGGCTTGGAAAGTATGGTTTAAACCACTAGGGGGTTGAAAACTAACAATTCCAGTTCTCCAATCTATAGTGGCATAATGCTTAAACAACCAATCCATTCCTAGGATCACATCAAATCCCATTATGTCCATAACAATAAGATCAGCAGGCAAATTCATGTTCCCTACCAACACCACACTATCAGGCATCATTTGACTGGAGTGCATGTGCTCATCAGAAGGTAATGCTACGTTATACACATGCTCAGAAGGAGTAAACCGTACATCTAACTTATCAGCAAATGCAGAGGCTATAAAAGAATGAGTTGCACCCGAATCTATCAAAGTAAAAGCAGGTACAGAGTTAATCAATACAGTACCTGACACTACAGCAGGCTGGTCCTCATCACCTGACTCCATCATGGAGAATATTCTTGGCTTAATCCTGGCAGGGCCACCCTTCAAAGCCGGGCAGTCTCTATTGACATGGCCAACCTTGTTACAATGGAAACACCGAACGATCCGGGGCTTTGGGCAATCCTTGTACAAGTGTCCAACCTCATCGCAGTTGAAGCACTTACCCGATCCAAATCTACACTCGCCCGAGTGATTCTTCGAACACTTTGGGCACTGAGGAAACGTCTTGGTATCTGGTACCTTCTTTCTTATCCCTTGGCTGTGCTGGCCTTCATTGGACCTCTTCACTCCTCTCTGCGGCGGTGGTTGAACAAACTTTCTTGGGGCCTCCTTTAGTCCAGCACATTTCAATTCAGCTTCTTCCACCTCCAATGCTGTGGACACAACATCACTGAAGGGCAAACCTTTATAACTAGAAAACTTGACCCCTCTGTACATTTCTGGTTTCAGTCCATTCATGAATTGAAAAACCTTATCTTCATTTCGGTGAATAAAGTGTCCAGCAAATCTTGACAGGGACTCAAATTGTCTAACGTACTCAGCCACAGACCCTGTCTACTTCAAGTTCAAAAACTCTACCTTCTTTGCTGCCTGGACTGTGCTATTAAAATATTTCTCATAGAAGATGTCCTTAAACTATGACCAAGTCATAGTCAGAATGTCAGTGGTGGTCTCAATTGTCTCCCACCAAAGCTGGACGTCTCCAGCAAAATGAAAGGTCGCCAGGGTGACCTTGTCTCCTTCTCCAACGTTGGTGCATCGGAGCATGCTTTCAATCTTCCTCAACCACTTTTTAGCAACAATCGGGTTAGATGATTTTCCATCAAACGTGGGCGGCTGAAGCTTTCGGAATCGGTCTCCTGAATGCTCATTGCTAGAACCTGAGTTGGCACTCCCCTGCACCTCTCGGTTCAGTAACACCCCCAACTGATCGGACTGCTGATGCACTAAGTCTGTTTACTGACGTACCAAGTCTGTTAATTGTCTAATAACACTAGGTTCTTCCTCACTCCTCAAGTTTGGCATTTCCCTCGGTATCCTAGGTCTTCCTGGGCGTCTGGCCATTAACTCACTTCCTGTACAAGGTTAACTATGTTCATAAATATCTAATTACAGAGGCTAACATAAACACTTATAGTTGTTGGAGTACTTCCATGCGACGATTGGTACTGATGAGTAATCTTTTGAACGGTTTAACTGAATGTCTCTGATACCATACTGTAACGCCCCGAGTTATCTGAACCCGGTTCGTCACACCAAGCCCGTACATGACTAAAAATTTCAACCGTATTATTATTTTATTTATTATTTTTTTTAAAAAAGAAAAACTTGCAGCGGAAATCATCCAAGTAAAAAAAATAGAGTTAAACAAAACTATTGTACAATGCTTGAATACTCAGTTAGAATTTTGGGGAATAATCGGCAAAAGGAATGAAGGATTAGATCGCAAAACACTTCATAAGTTTTAAAAGTCAAACGCATCACCCGCTGAACAAAGTCAACAAAAGGGGCTGAAGCAGAAAATGGAAGACATCATCCGGTGACAAAACGACAAAATGCACTTTACATCTTTCGATGACGTCAGCACGCATCTGCCGATGAGTTTACTGAGACATCATCCGATAGACTTAAACCTACACCTTCCGATGACGTCAGCACGCATCTGCCGATGAGTTTACTGAGACATCATCCGATAGACTTAAACCTACACCTTCCGATGACGTCAGTATGCATCTGCCGATGAGTTTACTGAGACATCATCCGATGGACTTAAACCTACACCTTCCGATGACGTCAGCACGCATCTGCCGATGAGTTTACTGAGACATCATCCGATAGACTTAAACCTACACCTTCCGATGAAACAAGTTATACATACCGATCACTAAACGACAAAGTTTGTTCTATATCATTCGATAGCTTCCACTGAAGACATCTTCCGATAGACAACAGAACAACAACTTAACCTACAGAAAAGAATTTACTCACTTCACTGAAACCATTCAAAAATATTTCAGACCATTACATTACTAAAAATTCAGTGAGTGCCAACATTAAATCCCAACAGACACTATTAACAAAAAAAGAACTCAAAAACGTATTCAAAACATCAGAATCACTTCTGTCATGAAACTCAACAAATTTAAATTGAAATACTGTCAACTAAACTTTCAGATTACTGACACCAGTTAACCCGCCTCATCAGTTTACCAGGCCGAAACATGAATGTGCTCCTCCAACCAGCCTATCCCTCAGTGAACTCAGAGAATTCACCTGTAGTATCCTCAACACCTACATCACAAAACTCATCTATTAGCCTAATGCTAAGTAAGTAAAGCAGTAATGAAATGCATTGCTGAAACATAAATTCCTAAACATGCAATTTCTACTTTCTCATCTCAGTTGCATACACGTACGTTCATAAACTGATCTGATCCCTTGGTTCCCTTGGGAGTGTGATCAATTCTCCCAATGTCATACATCCTCTACTCGATTAAGGGGCGGATGAATTCCCTTAATAGCTGATCTGATCCCATGGTTCCCTTGGGAGTGGGATCAATTCTCCCAATGTCATACATCCTCTACTCAATTAAGGGGCGGATTAGTTCCCTTAATAGTTTGTCTGTCACATTCAGTTCATACCTTACCATTCTTACATGGAAATTCATTTTCGTAGTCTTTCAAAAACGTGATGCATGACATACAAAATCATCCACAAAATGCACAACCCTACTGTTTTGTGATGTAGGCCCGAAGGCACATGCATACTTTACTTACCTGGATTCCTGGAAATTGTTCGGTTACCACTACTCGGGAAGCTCTGTACACCTAATGTCATAAGCAGAATACCGATTAGATCATCACTAACCTTAACCTTATATCGTTCAGAAACCTAAGGAGCTAGTTTGGAAACTTTGGTTATCGAACATTCTCAACACTAAACCCGAACTCAACACACTCGCAGCCTCATTAAAATACACGCATTGTACTCTCTCTGCTATATAGCCACTAAAATCTCAAGATAACGAAAGGAAAACTTACCTAGTTTGAAGGAGAATCGGGCGAGGGAAAATCACCTAGAGAGCTCGACTGCTTGAGCTGAAAACCCAAAGAGGAAAATGAGGGAACAGTGGCGGCTAAACCTCATTAAACCCTCCCTTAAATGCATTATTTACAATAAATTGCAATTTACCAGTTTGTCCTTGCTCAATCACTTGTTAACCTAATCACTAAATCACCCATATTTCAATTACAAAACATTCTCTATAAATGGAAAAAGGTAAATCGGTTAATGGAAACCGGGTGTTACATCTAAGAAGTTGACATCATTTTGGTTTAAGAATTGTTTGAACCCGGTCAGCATTAGTTAATTCGCCTTTGGAGATTGTTAGAATTTGGTAACCTGAATTATTGACTCAAATATCCTTTAAAATTTTTGTAGAAGAGTAAGTTCGTTGAAGATTTGCTCCTCATTACTGTAACGCCCAAATTTTAAAATTTCTAATTTAATTTTCTCAATTTGAAACCCTAATTTGAAAATCTAAAAAATTTCTCAAATTGATTTAGATTTAAATTCGATCGTTTAAAACCTAATTTCAGAATATTGAAAACATCTTTAAATAATAACTTAAACATTAAATGCGCAGAAACTTAATCAAAGTTTCAAACTTTAAATAACCTTGTCAGAAATTATAAATAAATCCAGAATTCATAAAACTTTAAATAAATTCAACATAATTTATTCAAAGTTAAAAATACGAAATATCTTCGAAAACAGAAAATACTCATTTAAACTCTTTCCTTCAACCCGAAAATATTTTCTTTTTTTTTTCTATATGCTCATTTGTCTCTGGGAGATTTTCGAGCAACGTTATTTATTTCTCAGACAAAAACTCACCTACATCACAAAATTACAACTATGAGAATAACTCAGTAAGCAAAAATATGTGCAAGTGCCAAAATTTACGTTACATTTACTAAATCCTGACTTAATAGTTACATATTGGGTGGAACTCATTTTCCAACACTCGTTCAAACTTAGCCATCTCATTGTCGTTCAGGCTTTGTCATCTTATTGTCGTTCAGGTATAGCCATCTCATTGTTGTTCAGGTGTAACCATTTCATGTTCGTTCAAGTTTAGCCATCTCATTATCGTTCAGGACTTACTATAACATATTTTCTATCAATTCCATCGCATTCATATACATGCAAAATATCCTACCAATTTTATCTTTATGCAATTGTATGTCAATGACTAAACATGCATACTCAAATATAAAAAACATGTAATAAAATAATTATAAGAAAATAACATAGATTTTGTGATGTAGGGCCGTAGCCAAAACATTGAAAGCGTGGTATTTTCACTTACTTGGATTCTGAAAGTTTAGGGTTATCAAGATTTTTCTAATATTCCAATAATGTCCTGCATAAATAAAATCTTTGGTATTAAATTTCTACTTAAATAAATCCAATTTCAAAAGAATGTAAGCAGAAATTTCTTACGTGTGCTTTTGGGTCGGATTGGATCAATTCAGACGACCTTCAAAATTTTCTTGCCTAAATAAAATTTTGGATATTAATTTCCTACTTTGATAAATCCATTTCATAACGATTTAGACAGAAATTCTTTATCGGTAAAATTGGAGATTGGTTCATAAACAATTTTGTTCGGTATGGGTCAATTCTAGTCATATTTGATGTTGGGTCTGGTTCAGTTGGACAAGATCTTGTTCAGCTGGGCCGATTTAGTTTGCTAGGCTAGTTCGGTTGGACCTCCTTTAAGTGAACTAGTTCTGTTTGGTTATAAAGAAACCTCCTCCTTCTTCTTCTTCGTCGGACTCTTGAACACATAGAGAGTGTGCTGCTTGATGAAGGTTTGGCGGTGACAACTTCAACCGAGGGAAGCTTAGTCACTCGAGTGGAGGACTTTTTTCCTCAGAGTTGCTGCGTGCCGAAGGTCGAGCGATAGTCGAAGCTAGGGTTAAGAGTCTTTGAACTCAAGAGGGAGGGAGAGAGTTGTTGGTGTGATTTCTCCTTCATTGAACCTCTTCTATTTATAGGAGAGGTTCGCACCTCGCTCCTCCGAGAAATCTTAGTTCAGCTCAGATTTTTCAAACTGAACAAAGCGTATGCTCCCAACCTTGGATTTCTAGAGGTTAATTCCCCAAAATTTGAGTTCAACGGATTTGTAGCTGGTAAATCCGATCCCCAATCGGATTTCTAGAGATGCTCTCTGGTGGTTTAGTTGTTAGGGAAGGGTAAATCCGAACTTCATCTGAATTTGGACGATTTTTAGGGTTAAGTTCATCTTATTTTTCTAAACTAACATCCGATCCAAAATAAGATTTTCAATGTTGAATGTGTTTATCCACTTTTACTTTGATTTTGTTCTGATTTTCAGAGAAGAAATCCGAGATTAGGTTTGACTTGAAAAGAATTTTGGAAATTTCGAATTTAAATTTAAATTTTGAACCTTAAACTGTTAGAATTACAAATCAAAGCCGTAGATCCAATTTAGTTAGAACTTCTCACACTAGAATTCAAGGGCAACACACCAAATTCTTTAGAACTATCAAAATTAGATCTCACTTGGGCATTTGAATCGATTTTGTTCAATCCTTAAGAAAATCCAACTTAAAATCAAATGCAGTAGAACGTAAGATTATCTGTTAAGTTTAAAAAAGTTGACAAGAAGTTAACCTAAGCATCATTAGTTAGTATTTAAAGTTATTTTTTTCAATTTTCATGGAAATGCTGACGAAAACCAAACAAATTGGAGTTAAGCTGACAAAGTAAACAAGAAAACAACAAAACAAAATGAAAAAATTAAATCCAAAACTAAACTATGTGGAGTGGTTTAAGCCTAAATATGTTTTTAACCTTATACTTTGTAATAATAATATTTATCATTAAAGTCTTCGTAGTTATAGTTTCCCATCTATTTTTGTCATAAAATGTAAGAAAAGTTGGTAAATGACAAGTTTTTATTCAAATCTAAGTCAATATTTTGGCCAATATGAATGAACAATGTAGATTTCAAGTAAACCATTTTGAAATTGAAAGTATCGATTTTTTTTTTTAAAAAACTCTTAAAGTATTAACCCTAACTAAACAAACCTCAAACTATCAAAAACCTAATAATCTAAATTTTGACGGACACCCGATAGCCTCCCGTTTCACATTTTACAAAGCAAACAAACAACCGTTTTGTAAGCGCGGCCCCACGTTCTATCCGAGGGTCGACGTGGGGTGTAAAACTCTCGCGCACGTGCGTTGCACATGTAGAACGGGGGATCGATCTAAAAAGAAAAGTCCTTCGTTCTATCCAGAGGTCGACGCGGAGGTGTAGAACCCCTGCGCACATGTGTTGCACGTGAAAAAAAACACGGGAGGCTGTTTATTTTAGGTCGGCTCCCCGTGTTATAGAGCAATTTTAAAACGGCGGGTCGTGCTTCAGGACACGGCCCCCCGTTCTCCCGCCCGTGATCAATTATTGATCACGGGTGCATTGACATGGGGGCTGAGTCTGCGAACGGACCCCCATTCTCTGGCACGTGATCAATTATTGATCACGGGCTGGAGCACGCAGGGGGCCGTTCTCCCGAGAATAGGGGTCCGATCTTCTTGATTATTTAAGGAGATCAACCCTCCACTCTCACTCCACACCTTCCTTAAATTCTAAAACATTGCAAATATTTTCTTACTCCAGCGAATTTTCTCTGTATTAGCGACGACAATAGATTTTTATTAAAGTCAATATGTTGATTTAGACAAGACAACAACATGTTATGCCGATATGAATTGGTATTCGTATGACACTCCTGTTATAACAACCCTTTTTCCCAGTAAGATATTGTTCGTTCTAGGGATTAGGCTGTAACCCAATGTTCTGCCCTCACGGCTTTGTTTGGCGAGGACTTCTCAGTTGGTCACCCAACCTGGTACTACTCTCACCGAAGCACTTTTAACTGCGGATTTCTTATGGGATCTGTTGTCAATTGTGCTCAAAAACGCGTCTTACTATCTTGGGAGGGTCTCTTTACATATGTTTCTGTAACACCCCCGAGTACACTACTTTGCTAACCAATCCTGCGTTTAAAACGACGTTTAAAATAAAATATGATAACAATTTGACTCGATTTTCAGGTTTTTTGAACCCTAAAAAATTATTGGAAAACATGCCCAAATTACGTGCAAAATGTGTCGAAAAAGATCGGGTTAAAATATAGTAGAACTAGGAAAATTTAAAAAAAATAAAAAAAAATTTCGTGCTGCACGCCCCGCGCGCAACAGCGTGCCACGTGCGCGCGAGGTGCCGATCGATCGGCGCTGAGCGCTGCACGCGCCACCGCTGCGCCGCGCACCCCCTTCCCTTGCTTGCGTGCCTACTTCCCCGACCACCCGCGCCCCTTTTTACTTTTCTTCATTTTTCCTCAAACCAAAAACTTCCAAATCACCCATAAATTTACCCCCAACATTCCCGACACTCCCAACTCATTGACAAGTAAAATTCTTAGAAAACCGACCTCAAAATATCAACAAAACCGTGGAACCAAATAAACCCGACGTTGTTTGTTATATGAAAAAAATGAGCAGCATAACGACTGAATATTTTCTAAACCAAAACCTGAAAATCAAATAGTTTTAAACCACTATCATTTACACATAAACAATCCAACAAAATGACCACTATCCACAGTCATACCAAAATAGTTAGAAAACTATACACAATACAAAATACCGAACTCCCCACACATTCCCCAGGAAGATCATGGCCGAGACGCCCCGACAATTTTACTAGCACCAGCGTTGTGACGACCCTAGTACTGTACCCAATTTCCCGTACTATCAGTTTTTTTTTTTTTTTACACTTTTAACTTTAACTGTACTTAAGAAGAAATCTCAATCGAAATTGAAATCGAAGTTCGTTTAGTAAATTGTTTAAAACAAATACTAAAACAATTAAAACTTAAAACAATTAAATCAATTAAAACTATTAACTAATTAAAATTAAACTTAAAATAAAAATGCTATGGCGATCAGTCGCCCATAAAAGGGGTGACTGATCGCCACGCTCTCTGGATTTCTCCAGAGAGCACAGCTTTCTCCTCTCTTCTTTCTTTCTTCCTTCCTTCCTCGCCCTGTACTTCTCATTCACAACACTCTTCTCCTTTCTCACTCCTTGACACAATCCTTACATACATCTCACAAAATACACTCCCTACATGAACTTTATCCAAACACTCAAAACCTACACAATTCACTTTTAAACATAATCAAATTTCGTAAAAACTGACTGCATGGATCGCTCTAAAACTGTGCGTATCCATACAGTCATAAATCACCTAAAATCATAAAAAAAAAACCCAATCAAATCCTTAAAACAAACATCGAACATAAACATGAAATTTCCTTAAAACATCACTAAAGACATACATTATCAAATCATTCAAATAGCACTACTTCAAACCTACATCCACTATAAATTTTCTAAATAATAAACCTAACTATACACCCTAAAATCTATATCTTTCTAACCAACAAAACTAACTCACATCTCCTCACCACAAAACAGTTCAGGGCGCACCATCGGACCATCAAGCCAAACCAAAACACACCCCGTCGCCACGAGCACCATCTGTCGACCACCTATTCCTTGACATCGAGAAAATTCTCACCTTCACACCTGTCACCTACATCATGCAACATAAACATTAAGCCTAATGCTTAGTAAGGGAATGCACTATAGATGACGTATGCATGAATGCATGACTTTTTATATGTTCATTTACTTGTTCTTATTCTTTTTCATTTTCGTTAACATGGATTAAGGTGGGGATCTTGCCAGGGAGTAGGCCAAGTGCGTGTACATAGTCCTTTCGGCCGTATTCATAGTCCATCGCATGGAAGTGACATTGGTTTTGTTGTTATGGCCATACTGTCCCAACCCACACTTAATTATTACTTTTCCTTTACATAATTAATGCATGAAGACATTTCATATGACTTTTGAGAAAACATGATGCATGAGGAATTCACGTATAACATACCATCAAACATATCACCAAACAATTCACAATGTACATGGACATACATTATTCTTAACGAACTTCACAAACAACTAATAACTAACATCCTAGGCTACCCGACTCAGTAAACCCCACAATCAGAAAATCATCATCAAAACAACAAAAGCCTAACGTTGACATGAAGTAGGGCCTTAAGGGCCAGAAACCTAACACCCACTTACCTGGAGTCCGTAGCAAGCCGAGCACCGTCCAAAAGCTGTGTCCACCTAAGGCATTCCATAAATAAAGGCATCAAAACCAATCCATAATAAATGAATCCCAAAGTCAAACAAGGTTCCTATCTAAGGCAATTCCTCCTAAAATTTCAATTTTCTCCTTTCGGGCATTTTATCGAGCAAGTTGTGCTCACCATAAACCAAACTCCATTAATGGAGATTTTACAACCTTCAACAACCAAAAACCTAACCTAAATCCATCAATTACTATAAATTTCACATAACTATCATCAATAGTCGAAAATACACTGTCAAAAGGGCACTAATTTAAACATCCTAACGATTTCTAACTAAAATCGGAGATTTATCACAAAACCATAAACCAACATCAACCTAACCTTCTATTTTCGATCTAAACTACAACAACAATTACAATTTTATCATTAATAACCATCAATTAACAACCCAAACTAATATCTAACTTATACCGGTAATCTCTCCAACCCTAAATCGGAACCCTAACTAAAATGAGTTCGTTAAAATCAAAGCTAAATCTCTAGAATACTTAGAGTCTTACCTAGAGTAGAGATTTGGGGAAGAAAACTCAAAGAAGAAACGTTGGAGGAGGGAGTGTCGATCAGCGCTTGAAGAATCGGCCGTGGAAGATGAAGAACAACAAGGAGAAGGGGGAAAAACCTTCTCTGGAGGTTTTCCAGAAAAGGGAAATGCGTGGAGGGGGAGGGGTGTTTGATTTTTATTTAACATTTGACTTTACAAAATTACTTAAATGCCCTCCCCTCCATTCTTTAACTTAAATCGTTATTTTGTCTATCAATTTGATTTCTCTGAAATTTTCTTATTTCTCCAAATATTATAACTATTCCCAGGGTTCTAACGAAACTCTCCGTTAGCAAAACGGACATAGTTTACTATTTTTACGAGTTAAAACACTATAGGGCTAAAAACGAAACATAGGT
>CM039514.1:13112613-13306952 GCA_022432975.1 Begonia masoniana | reverse complement strand
CCGTAACTATCTTAGCCTACGTATATTCATGACCATTAATTTCAGTTGCACGGATATTTATCACCTCTCGGTCTCAAAACATCCCAAACATTCAAGTAAAAGATGACAGAATTATAGGCTTTAAGAAAACAGAAATTAAATGTGCCAACCGTGGTGGAAGAAATACTCAATAAATATAATTAAACGAAAGAAAGTGAAAAAAAAAACAACGTCCGGCTACATCGTAGCTCTAGTAGAAGAGTTCGTTTGTTGGACTTTTTTTTTTTTTTTTTTTTTTTTTTTTTTTTTTTTTTATAGACGACTATAGAATTAGAATTTAAAGTTGGTGATGAAGTTTTTCTTAAGGTATCACCATTTAAGGGAGTTGTGAGATTTTGAAAGAGAGGCAAGTTGAACCCCAGATATATTGGACCATTCACAATCTTGAAGAGGATTGGGAAGACAGCTTACCAATTACAGTTACCAACCTCTATGGAAGGAATCCATAATGTGTTCCATGTTTCCATGTTAAAGAAGTGTATGCATGATCCATCTCAGATTGTAGAATAGTAGAATATTGAAGTTCATCCTACTCTTACCTATGAAGAGAAACCAGTGGAAATTCTGGACTATGAAACTAAGGTGCTGCGTAACAAGGAGATTCAACTAGTGAAAGTCATATGGTATAACCACAATGTTGAGGAGGCAACTTGGGAATGCCAGCAGGACATGATGAGTCGTTATCCTGAACTATTTAAGCACTAAATTTTAAGGACAAAATTCTTTTAAGGAGGGTAGATTGTAGCAACCGGTATGAAGCTTTTTTTTTTTAAAGAAAGTAAGTGATTTTGATTGGTTGCTTAAATAGGTTAAGGTTTTACTAACTGGGGGAAAATGTGTAATTTATGAAGGTTAGTGTATAAAAGGTGTTAGCTAAGGGTTTTTGCCGCCACAATTTCATTTCCTCATTTGGCATTCAGCTTGCTCAACAGATTTTCCTCTCGGCGATTCTCCTACCCGATTCTCCTTCAACCGAGATTTACCTTGATTTCTTGCTACATTTGTGATTACTAAGGATTGAGGGGATTGAAAATGTGCGTTGTGAGAATGCGGTGAGTGAGAGTAGTTTCAGTGTTGAGGTGAATTGAGAATGCACTATGAACAGAGCTCCAAAATCAGTTTCCTTAGATTTCTGGATAGTTTAGAATGAAGTTTAGCTAAGACTTAACTAATACTCTGTTTACGGTTTTAGGTTTGAGTAAAAATCGAAGTAGTTTGCAACTGATCTTTTTCCAGGAGACTAGGTAAGTAGAGTATGTGTGTGCCTTTGGGCCTACATCACAAAACAGTAGGGTTTACGTGTGTTTATGAATGTTTTTAAGTATATTATGCATCATGTTTTATTGAATGAGAACGAAAATGAATTTACATGTAAAGGCATGGTGAGACATGGACAAATTGTATCAGATCAGCTATTAAGGGAACTAATCCGCCCCTTAATCTAGTAGAGGATTTATACTTTGAGAAGACTGATCCACTTCCCATCGTACAGAATGATCAAATCAGCTATTAAGGGAATTAATCCGCCCCTTAATCTTGTAGAGGATTTATACTTTGGGAAAACTGATCCATTTTCCATCGTACAGAAGGATCAAATTATGAACGAATGAAATCACAATTGAGTTGAGAAAGTAGAAATTTGCATGAATAGGATTTATGTTTCAGCATATCATTTCATATTTTGCTCTACTTATTTAGCATTAGGCTATTAGATGAGTTTTGTGATGTAGGTGAAGAAGTGTCAGCAGGTGTGTTCTCTGAGTATGTTGAGAACTAGGTTGGTTGGAGGAGTACGTTCACGCATCGACTTGGCAACTGATGGGGCGGTTTAACTTGTGGCAGTAGGTGTGAAGGATTTGTGAACGATTGATCAGTTTAACTTTTCTGCAAATTTTAATGACAATGATAGTATTTAGTATTTCTGATACATATTTGAGATTTCTCGGAAAATGATACATTGTTAGTTTTAACTGTGATTCTTACTGGTTTCAAGCATTTCATTGGGTCAGATTGTTTTGAACGATTTCAGTAAAATTTACGAGTCCTTTTAGTAGTCGGAGATGTTCTTTGTTTAGAGTGTAAATGGTTTATACGCTGTTCTGTTGTCTATCGGTGGATGTTGAGTGTTACTATTCACCGGTAGATGTTGTCTATCGGTGGAAGTTGAGTATTTCTATCTATCGGTAGACGTTGTCTATCGGTGGATGTTGAGTGTTATTGTTTACTGGTAAATGTTGTCTATCGGTGGAAGTTGAGTATTTCTATCTATCGGTAGACGTTGTCTATCAGTGGATGACGAGTGTTACTGTTGAGCGGGGGATGTTGGATGCATGAGTCATCCAGCTAACATCATCGGTAGATGTGAGTAGTAGATTTTGTCGTTTTGTGATCGATGGATGTGAGCGGTAGATGTGAGTAATAGATTTTGTCGTTTTGTGATCGGTGGACGTGAGCGGTAGATATGGGTAGTAAATTTTGTCGTTTTGTGATCGGTGGATGCGAGCGGTGGATGTATTTTGTTCAGCTTCAACCACCGAGACTATTCTGTCTCTATTTCCACCGCTGATACTATTCAGCGGTAGATGTGTTCTGTTTTTCCTTTCTCGTTTTCTTTAAATCAATGGTCTCTAATATTTTAATTATTTAATAAAAGTTTTTTTATACAAATGAATTTCCGTTGCAAGTTTTGATGTTTTAAGGGTCAAATTTTGACGGTTGAGTGAAATTTTAAAATTTTCTAAAAATGTCAAGTTCGGTTCAGTATTATGAATAGCGAACTGGGTTCAGAAAATTTGGGGCGTTACATACAGACTCTGATACCATTTCTAACGACCCATTTCCCCAGTAAGATATTGTCTGCTCTAGGGATTGGGTCGTAACCCAATATACTCCCCTCATGGCTTTGTTTGGCGTGGACTTCCCAGTCAATCACCCAACCTGGTACTACTCTCGCCGAAGCACTTTTAACTTCGGAATTATTATGGGATACGTTGTCAATTGTGCTCCAAAACACGTCTTGCTATCTTGGGAGGGTCTCTTTACATTTGTTTCATTTCCATATACTTCCCCAAGCGATGTGAGATTATGACGACCCCCTCTTTACAACCTGGTCGTCTTCATACGTACACATCTGGGTCATCACACCTGAATATGATGATCTTCGAGCATTCGATCACTTAGATGGAAATGAAGAATTAGAGGTGCATTCGACCTCCAGAACTATAGACGATGAGCTTAAAACTCCGATCAGTTCGAGGGATGATGAGGTGGAAAGCATACCGGTATGAGAAGAAATCTCAATGGAATTTTTTTGAGGACAAAATATAGTTATTTAAAAAAAATTAGAGCGGAAATAGTTAAATATTCTTTGAAAAATGATTATAAGATCAAATTCACCAAAAGTGAAAATCGACGACTGATGGATGAGTATGAAGACGAGTGTGAGTGGCGACTCCATACTTCTAAGATGCAAGACAACCATACATTTCAAATAAATGGTTTGATCGATTCTCACAGTTGTTTGAAAAAAATTGAAAATCGACATACTAGAGCAAAATGGGTGGCAAATCATTATCTGAATAGGTTCAAAAGTCAACCTATGTAAGAAATCTCTTCCATTATCGAGATAATGAGGAAGAATTTTACTATCAACATTACACCCAGTCTTGCTATAAGAGCAAGAAGCGTAGCTTGAACACTTAACGAAGGCAAGAGCAACGGATAGTATAAGCTAGTCTTGTCATACGCAGTAGAAATATGTAGATCAAATCTGGGTAACACATTACAAATACATACTTATGAGATCGGGTGTGATTCATTGGTATGCCAAAGAATGTATATGTGCATGGCTGTTTGCAAGGCAGATTTACTGCAGTACGGTCGCCCTATTTTCTATTTGGATGGTTGTTATCTGAAGGGCTCGTTTCCCCGGCCAATTACTCCCAGTCGTCAGTATTGATGGCAACGATGGAATATATCCCATTGTTGTTGCCAATGTAAAAAAAGAGTGCATAGGCACATGGACATTGTTTTTGTAATATTGGAAACAAAACCTAAACACTAGATTGAGAGACGGATAGACAATTATTTCAGATTGACAAAAGGTATAATGCATTCACGGCAGGGGATCGCATCTGCTATTGTTTCTCATACCGCTTATTTAGTGGTGTAATTGTACTGTGTAAGGAAATTCTGTCTATGAGACTAAATTTTAAATGAGACCATTTGTGACCCCTCCACTCTTTCTTGGGAACTTACTTGGAAAAGTAATTCTATCTAGGAGATTGTTTAGTACAGTCTTTCCTGGGAATTGTCTGATCAGTAATCTCCACGTTTTACAGTGATAGTTTTATTATTATTGTTTCCACCAATTTTATTATCTTTCCAACACAAATATTGAGGCGTTGTGGTCGTTATATTGTTTTATGTTAACTTCATTTTTCTCAAATATTAAGGTTCGGTAAAGGCTGTGGAAGATCAATTTAAAGAAGCCGAACACTGCTATTGCCTCTGGCATATGTACATAAATTTCAAAAACCAATTTTAGGACAGAGCATACAGAGATGCGATGTAACAACCCCAGTTGGAGTCGCCACGTAATTCATAACTTAACCTCTTAATCATTCGGTTCTTACTTCATGCACCTTGTTCATTATTAGTGTTATGTATATTTTTTTTTTCAAACATCTCCTAAATTGCATCTACCGATAGAGTCATAGACTCACATCGACTGATGGTCACGTGCCCGCCACGTGACACATCTGTTTCTAAACATCTCTTAAACTGCATCTGCCGATAGAGTCATAGACTCACGACGACCGATGGTCACGAGCGTCTCACGTGACTCGCAGACATCATCCGGCAGAAGACTTATTCACTTCTGCCAATCGCTAGGCGACAAAGAGTATCACTTACATCGACCGGTAGCAAACGACAAATATTATGCTACTTCTACTGATGGTAAAACATCTACCGGTCACTAGACGACAACACAACACTTACATCATCTGGTATTTGAGATACACAGCATCTACCGATAGACATGTGCAATCCACGTGCTCTTTTAAGACATCTTTCGATAGGGAACATCTATCGGTGGATGCAAGCTCATACACCTTCTGATAGAGGATATCTATCGGTTGATGCAAACACATACATCTTCCGATAGAGAACATCTATCGGTGGATGCAAATTCCTAACATCATCCGATGGAGTACAACTATCGGTGGACATAGAAATGCACAGGCTTCTAACTTCATTGACTAATCACTCTTATAAATGAAAATCAGAGACTCATCCAGAATACATATAGCGGAAGACTTAACAACAGATCATTTAATAATCCTTATAATCATTCCCAGACTTAGTAGTCAACCAGACAATTTTCAAAACTCAATGTTATAAAAATAAACTCATTCAGCTTAAACTACCATATTCTTAATCATAACAAAATCATAGAGCATTAACCAGGGGTCTCAATCGCCATCCAGCCACAGAATTGCACCCTGATCACCTTCCAGCAACCAGACTTAGACATCTTCATTAACTTTGGAATCCTCACCTGAAATCTCATCACCTACATCATAAGGTTTAAACGATAAGCCTAATGCTTAGTAAGGAATGCAATACTAACATGTATACGTGAATGCATAGTTGCAAGAAAATCATGATCATATTCGTTTCATGCTCTTTTCTTGTTCTTATTCGTGTTCTTGTGCATCACTTTCATCATATGGATTAAGGGAGGATTTGTACCGTAAAGGGGGGATGACAGTGCAAGTGTACATAGTCCCTTTCGGGCCATATTCATGGTCCTTCTCTTTGGACAGTGACATACGCCAAACCGCCCCCAACCCTCACTTAATCTGGTTGCATAAGTTTCATATTCATTCTCATAAATCATTTTCATATGCTTGAGAAGTAAATCATGATGCATGACATGAATGCTCTTAATCATCAAACTATGGAAATTATCATTCTAGACATATGATTTCATAGGCTTAACAGAACATCACATTATATAGCTCTCAAACATCCGTAAATCATCCAAGTACAACCATCTCACTAACTTAAAACAAACATCAAGCACATAACTAATTTAGTACTCTTAAGATGTAGGGCCCTAGTGGCCGGAAGTCTTAATACATTCACTTACCTGGTGTCCTTTGCAAATGGAATACTCATTTCACATCTTCTTCACCTAAATCATTTCACATTACCAAGTTAAAAATAAAATCATAATAGTGCTAACCAAAAATCATCCTAATGCTTAACTTACTTGTATTTCTATATTCTTCTGCCGAGCACCTTGTGTGCGTGGATTAAATTTCTACAATCTAAATAACCAGATTCAACCCAGTAACTAATCGCATACAGCTATCTAAATGTCCAGAATCAACTCGGAAATGCCTTTACTAAATGCATAATAGAAATGATCCTATTATTACTCTGCCACTAAAGAATCTGAAACCTCGGGTTCTAACCAAAAACAGAGCTCAAAGTATCTACCAGTGTAACGACCCCGTTACTATTCCTAATCTCCCGTATAAAATTTTTCTTTTTAAGCCTCTAAATCAATTAAAAACATCCTCGAAAACCTTTAAAGAAAATTCATTTATCATACAAAAACAGTTTACATAAAACTACTCAACCTTCTATCATTCCTCAATTTATCAACTTATCACTTCTTCACAATATCATTTCTATCTCCATTTCAATTATACATTTTACATAAACTTTCCAAACATTCATACGTTCTCGTAACTCTGCCCAAAACCGACTCTAAACACGATTAAAATGAAGTACATTTTCTTGAAAACGAACTGCATGGTTCCGTTTAAAAGTGTGACATATCCTCCTGTTTACAAAATCACCAAGCAGTTCATAAAAATCCAAATAAAAATCTTAACAAACGTTTTATAAAACAAATCTATCAACTAAACGTAATCAAACACCCTAAAATGTATCAACTATACAATTAAACTAAAAACATTCCCATAACGTTAAATTAATGGTTTAAATAAAACATTTGAAACATCAACATAAAAATCTAACACCTAACCAGAACCAAACATCCTAATATGTTCGACTATACAAATTTATCTAACTAATCCATCATTCACCCAGAATATCTCAATACCCTCAAAATACATACGTAAATCCCCACGGGTCGGTTAAGCATCGACTGCGCTAGCACACCCCGCGAGCCATCCTCCGTCAACTGCATCACTCCTCAGGTGGAAGGATCTCGTCCTCACCTATATCAGGATCACCTACACCATACAGACAATCTATGAGCTAAAGGCTCAGCAAGACTCGTAAATGTAAATGCATGCTGTGCGTATGAGTTTCAGAAATCATTTTTGGGCGATGCGGTATTGTGCCCGACCCCTTTTGGCCTACACAATAGATCAATAGCCCCCTTTCGGGCCACATCACGATGTGGTATTGTGCCCGACCCCTTTTGGCCTACACAATAGATCAATAGCCCCCTTTTAGGCCACATATCTTTACATGAAAACATAGTGCATTTTGATTTGGGCGATGTGGTACTGTGCCCGACCCCTTTTGGCCTACACAATAGATCAATAGCCCCCTTTCGGGCCACATCACGATGTGGTATTGTGCCCGACCCCTTTTGGCCTACACAATAGATCAATAGCCCCCTTTCAGGCCACATCTCTTTACATGTTAACATAGTGCGGAAATTCATTTTCTATGCATAATTTGAAACCGTGATGCATGAGCAATTCATATTATAGATAAACAACCACATGTGTACCATCAAGACGATAAATAATAACAACATATGTACCTCCAAGACGATAAATCATAACTTATTAAAGCAGTCTATCTTAACTACCCAACCAAAGCATTTAAACAAAACATCACCAAAATTCCTCAAGACGACATTGACGTACGGTGTAGGCCAATCGGCCAGAGAAGATCACGAGAACTTACCTGTCGTTCGTAGCTTGCTGGTTTTGGCACATCACGTCGCATATGGTTTGACCTATGAAAAATATTCAAGCTTTATTAAAATCAAGCCTACATTCACCAATTACTCTCAAATTACTATTTCTAGCCTAATCCAATTAAAACCTAACTAAGCGGGCCACTAATTCGGGTTCGGTAAAAACTGACTCAAAACTTCGAACGTGCATAACTTTCGCGTCGGTTATCGGAATCGAATGATTCTAGCGGCCACGTACTCCTCTAATAACCTATTTTAATCTGCCAAAAGAAATTTTAAAACAAATAACCGGAACTAGGTCAAAAAGGGCAAAACCCGATTCTGCCCCTAACCCAAAAAATCCCTCATTCCGATTTTTCATCAATTCTCATCAATTTCTTCACCAATCGTCCACATATACACTCAATTAGCAATATCTAACCAAAAATCGAAGCTACACTCACCAAAACCGAAATGCTCTAAATCGACTTCACTGATTTTCACCCAAATTGGGCATTCCACGGCTAAGCAACAATAGCCGGCCCAAGGGTTGGCAAACCCACGCCGGAAGTGACTGAAAACGGCCGGTGATCGGAGCTCAATCGAGCTCGCCACCCACGGCCATGTACAGACCCAAAACAGGGCAAACAAAACGAACCAAAACAGAGGAGAAAACCGAGCCATACCGTCGGTTCGTGCGCGGAGACAGGCCGGAATCTCCTCGTCGCCGGCGCCTGGTCGGAGAGGGCCGGTGTTCGTCGGTGAACGGCGCCGCGTCGCCGTCGTCTCCCTCTCCCCCTCGCGCTCGGGCTCGGGTGTTCGACGAACAACAGAATAGAATTCTGTTGTTTTTATTGTTTTTGTTTTTTATTAATAATAATAATAATAATAACTATAAAACTAACCATTAATTAATCGAATCCTCATTTACCGTTTTGCCCTCCCGTGTTTCCGACCATTTCGACTTTCGTTAAATCTCGTTCTTAATTATAATCCACGGCTTAATTTCACAGGACATGCCCGAATCTAAATTAATTAACCAATTAGGTTATCCAAACTTATTCACTTTTCTTTTAAATTACTTAAAACAATTATTTTATTATTCTTTTACTCGCTCTCCAATTTTTTTTTTTCCTTTTTAAAAATTCCTGGGCGTTACAACCAGTAACTACATTCATTAAGTCTTACCTGGTAAGCTGAGTATCGGCGAGAACGAAGGAGAATCGGTTGTTGATGAAGAAGTCTACCTGCTGCAAGAGTGAGAGATTTCTGGGAGGATGGGAATCGCCGAGAGAGAATGTCAGCTACAGTGGGGTTTTTGTGAGGTTTAAGAGTTTCCATTTTCTACTTATACCAAATAAATTCCTCCTTAATTACAATTCTGCCACTACAATAAAGATCCAATAAACTTTGGCATATAATTATTAAATAAAAGGTCAAATAAAGAGGTGACCGTTAATTCCGTTAAGAAAATCACCTGACTGAGAATGTCGGGTGTTACATGCGATGTGGAATACGACCATGGCAACTACAAAGTATAATTTCAAAATAGAAATGAGGGAATTACTTTAGCTTAACTCGGATATTGAGCTAGTCATGCCTTCTCTTCCATCCCCAAGTGTGAAATGAGCTTGAATAATTTGTGCGAGTCATTCAATGTAGTTCTATTGCCTGCCAGGGACAAACTGATCATTTCCATGTTTGAGATAATCTGAAAGTGCTTGATGACTTGTATTGTGAAAAACTTTAAGAAGTTGGCCCAATCAACAGACCTCTTATGTCCCCAGATAAGCAAAAATCTTGAGAAGCTAGAAAGGGCAACTCGAAATTAAAGTCCTGCGTTTGCGGGAGTTGCACAATTTGAGGTCAACAACGGTAACGAATAATACGTTGTCGACATGAATACGTGTGTGTGCAACTGTAATAGGTGGGAGCTTACTGGAATCCTATGTGTCCATTCCATTCTATGCATGCATTTCTTGGGAGTAGCACTAAAAAATTATATGCATCAATACTATCACCGGGCAACTTACATGCATATGTACTCACACTTTATCCAACCCGTGAGCAATCACCAAATGTTTCCACAAATACCAAATGTGAAGGAACTCATCCTGCCCAGAAGATATCCCCGACCTGGTAGGCCGAATAAGACAAGAGTGCGAGATGTCGATGAACCGTCAAGTTCGATAATTAGTAAGAAGAACTCAAAGATTTCGTGTGGTATATATCAGTAGTGGGGGCATAATAGACGCACTTGTCCTCACTGGGGATCCACTTTAGGCGGTTCTTTGCAAGACATGTTTATGGGTTTCAACATGTTTAACGAGACATGTATATTTTAACACATTTCGCTCATAAACACACAATCATTCTTTTTTATATAGTTTTCATTATTTGCAAGAATCTGCGATGCACGGCTGAGGCAAAAATTATTAACTGTTATAATTTATGTTTGAAAAAGAAAAAGAAAGATGAAATCGAATAGAAATGTGTTCGTTGGCTGGGGATCGAGTGAGCTTCAATCTATTTTTGTTAGGAAATTAACCGTTACGAGATACACGACATGCTGGATTCACATTTTGCTGATTCAGATTGATTATCAAAAAAATGTGAATTCAGCATGTTGTGTATCTTGTTACGGTTAATCTTTTTTCTATCAAAAATGGATTGAATCTCACTCGATCCCCAGCCAACGAACACCTTCCTATTCGATTTCATCTTTCTTTTCATTTTCAAACATAATCAATCCGTGTAATATTTATTTCATTTTCATGTAATTTCCAAGGTTATTCAAATTATAATTATTTATTTTGGTTTATCTGAATAATATTTATTTATTTTAGGTTATTTAAAATGATAATTATGTATCTCTTTTAGTTTATATATTTATTCAAATTAAAACTTTCGCTTAAAAAAACTGTACTATAAAATAATTTGAATACATTAATTAATATAACTAATTTAAAAAATAATTAATTATGTTATTTTTATATAGAAATATATATTTAAATAAATTATATATAATTACATATATTTTTTAGGTTATTCAAATTATAATTATTTATTTCTTTCAGTTTATTTAAATATATATATATATATATATATTTAAATAATTGAAAAAATAGACGGAGTTTCGTTTGTTTTATGACTCATCTATAGCTATCTTCAAACAGTTTCTGCAAATTCAAATCACAAATATATATCTAACAGCCAGATTCCAGTACAGATATAAACATCAAGATATAAAATTAAAGTACATCAAATTTACAGACAAAAAGTAAAGTACATAAAATGAAATATAAAATCTAAACTATACTACTCCGGTGGGACATCGTCATCTCCAACCAGCATCTAATCCCCCATCCTCTAAGGGACTCACTGCGATAGTCCTGTGACTCGATCACCTTTTTATGGCTCACGGCGAGCTCCTTGACCCCACCTATGGGGAACTCCATTCTCTGGTCCCTCTGCTGCTCCATCTGCTGCTGCATCTGATACCTCTGATCCAGCTAATGCTGCACCTGATACATCTGCTGCTGAATCTTGTTCCAGCTACTATCAACCTGAAGGGCAAATGGCGGCACGGTCCCCCTCGCGGTGGCGAGGGCGTCCTGCTCCATTGGAACATCCCGAGATGTGTAGGCCCCAGGATCTCCATTCATCATCCAAGACCCGGTAAATTCGACTACGCCCATCCGAATCAAATGAAGTCTGTCAAATACATTGACAGATCTTGGAGCTCTTCGCTGCTCTACAGTGGGTAGCTGAACCTGAGATCACTTCACGATCTTCCAAATCAATGTCCCATATGACAGATTTTTGTTGAGTGTTCGCCCGATCTCTTCAATGTGACCTAAAATCATGTACCCCGGGTCTAACATCGTGCCGCTGTAGAGCTTCTCAAAGATATAGAGATCTATCCAGCTCACGAGATCTTATGTACATGCCTCGGCAGCAGGGTGTGGCTGATCAGATTGTGAATAACCTGAGCTTTTATGTTTAACTCCTTCGATTTTGGTTTCACATTTGCGGCAAATTCGAGCAATTCATTGACATCGCCTGCCCTTACGACAATATCTGTACCAAATAATGTAACGATCCCTCTTCCCAGCAAGATATTGTCCGCTCCGGGGATTTGGCCGCAGCCCAATATCCTCCCCTCACGGCTTTGTTTGGCGAGAACTTCCCAAAAGGTCACCCAACCTGGAATTGCTCTCGCTGAAGCACTTTTAACTTTGGAGTTCTTATGGGATCCATTGTCAATTGTGCTCCAAACGCATCTTGCTATTTTGGGAGGGTCTCTTTACATATGTTTCATTTCCACATACTTCCCCAAGCGATGTGGGATTGTGACGACCCCCCTTTCTACGACCGAACCCTCCGGCCCAAGTCCAACCTGGGATTCGTGGAGTTTTAACCCAGCACGTCACCCTCCGGCCCAAGTCTCACTCGGGATTTGCAGAGCACTGGGTGGTTCCTCCTCATACGTGTTCATTCGGGTCATCACAATCACCCCTCCTCTGGGGACCAACGTCCTCGTTGGCCACATTTCCGGTTGGGTACATGCTCTGGGAGTTATCTGAACCCGGTTCGCTACACAAGATACTGAACCGAACTATGACTTTTGAGAAAATTTTAAAATTTCATTCAATGATTAAGATTTGACTCATAAAACGTTAAAACTTGCAGCGAAAAAATCATCATATAAAAAAAACAATATTTATTAAATAGTTAAAATAATCAAGATGGTTGGTTGAAAGAGAAAAGAAAACTGTAACACCCAACTTTAATTAAAAATTTAAAATAACAGATAAATCTATTAAGTATAATCGATGAATGGAATTTTAGTATAATGTAGGTTAGGTTGAAGAATGAGTAAGTAAGGGCATAAGGGTAATTGGCAAATTTGAAAGTGGATAAGGTATTTAAGGCAAAAAGTTTAGAGTAGCCGCCACCACTACTCATTTTCTTTCCCTTTCGGTCTTCAGCTCGAACGGCAGAAATCTCTAGGCGATTCTCCTTCAACCTAGGTAAGCCCTCCTTGTTTTCTTGCGATTTTAGTAGTTAGATAGCTGAGGGAGTACAATGTGAGGAGTTTCGAGGAATGTTGTGATTTAGAGTAGGTTCGGGCTGAGCGACTATTGAGAATACCCAAGTTGTGGGGTTTCAAATTTTGTTCCTCAAACTCCTGTTTTGATTCTGTGAAGTTTAGTGAAAGTTTGATATATGTACTATTATGATTTTAGGTGAGCGAGCTTCTGAAGTAGCATTTAGCCGAGCGATTTCCAGGGATCCAGGTAAGTAGAGTTTGTTTGTGCCTTCGGGCCTACATCACAAAACAGTAGGATTTATGTATGTTTTGTATGTTTATTTTCCAGTTGTCATGCATCATGTTTTTTGAAAGATTACGAAAATGAATTTACATGAAACGCATGGTAAGTGTGAGCAGGATGATCAGAACAACTGTTAAGGGGGATTAATCCGCCCCTTAACTGAGAACAGAGGATTGAGGTTTTGGGAAAAGTGATCCACTTCCCAATCCTACAGGGGGATCAAACCAGTTAACTGTTAAGGGAATTAATCCGCCCCTTAATTGAGATCAGAGGATGTATGCTTTGGGGAATGACTGATCCACTTTCCCATCGTACAGAGGGATCAACAGAGAACGAATTTGAATACAACTGAGATGAGAAAATAAAGACCGCATGTTTAGGGAAATTATTGCTTCATTGATCCATTTCATTCATCGCTCTACTTGCTTAGCATTAGGCTAATAGATGAGTTTTGTGATGTAGGTGAAGAAGTTACTGAAGGTATGTTTACTGACCAACATGAGGAATAGGCTGGTTGGAGGAGCATTTTCAGGCATCGGTTTGGTCATCTATTGAGGCGGTTTAATCCATGGCTGCAGGTGTTGAGTTGAGGGTAACTAGTTCAATATAGATGTTTTTCTGAAAATTTTATGACAATAGTGGTCTCAAAGCTTTGAAAACATTTTTGAGAATCTTCTGATATTGGTATTCTGTTGGATTTTGAAAACATTGTTTTTACTGAATTTGGGAAGGGCAGTGATTTGGTTTGTTTCTGGATGTTTAGTTTTGTCGTTCTGCCTATCGGAAGGTGCCTTCAGTAAAGTCGTTGGATGAGAGAGAGAACATCCGGCTGACGTCATCGGCAGGTGCAAGTCGCAAAACCTGTAGTTTTGCTATCGGCAGATGTAGTGTATATTTTAATCTTATCAGAAGGAGTCGTAATGTCGTTGTCGGTAGATGTCGCGTGCTTGTCTATCGGCAGATGGAAATCTATCGGTAGATGAAGTTATGTTGACTCCATTGGCAGATGAAGTTATGTTGACTTCATCGGCAGATGTAGTTGTGTTGGCTTGTCGGTAGATGGTGGTGCGTTGTTTGTACACGTCATCGGTAGAAACCTCCTATTCCTATTTCTGCTTCTTCCATTGACTTTGTCGTCGGCAGATGTATTCGACTTCGGCAACTTCACGGGCATTCCGCGTTTTTTTTTTAAGCTTTACGTCTTTTGGCCAATTACTCTTAACACTTCCATTAGTCATTTTAAAATGTTTTTCACAGGTTACTTAGCTTCATTGATGTTCATTTGATTTTCCGCTGCAAGTTTTAAAATATATTTAGTTTTAGAAAAAGTCAAATTTTGGCTGTCGAGTGAAATTTTAAATTTAGCATCAAGACGTCATGGTTCGGTTCAGCGTTATGAGTAGCAAAACGGGTTCAGATAACTCGGGGCGTTACAAATTGGTATCAAAGCCATTTGGTTAAACCGTTCAAAGAATTACTCAACAGTGCCGATCGTTGCATGGAAGTACTCCAACAACTGTAAGTGTTTATGTTAGTTTTAGTTATTAGAAATTTATGAGAATAGTTAACCTTTTACAGGGATATAGTAAAATGTCTAGACGACCAGGTAGACCGAGAGTACAGAGGGGGACACCAAACCCAGAGAGTACTGAGAATTCTGGTGTGATCAGGCAGCTGACAGACTTGGTACGCCAGCAATCTGATATGATGCGCCAGCAGTCCGATCAGTTGGGACTGCTACTGAACCGAGAGGTACAAGGGAGTGCCAACTCGGGTTCCAGCAATGAACAGGCAGGAGAGAGGTTTAGAAGGTTGCGACCACCTACTTTTGATGGAAAGTCAGCTAATCCAATTGTGGCCGAGGAATGGTTGAAAAAGATAGAAAGCATGTTTAGGTGTGCAGATGTGGGAGAAGGAGAAAAGGTCATTTTGGCAACCTTCCACTTTGCCGGTGATGCTCAACTTTGGTGGGAAACGGTGGAGACCACCCATGATGTTCTTACGATGACTTGGACACAATTTAAGGAGATTTTCTATGAGAAGTATTTTAACAGTACTGTTCAGACCACAAAGAAGTTGGAGTTCATGAACTTGAAACAAACAGGGACCGTAGCTGAATACAGCAGATAGTTTGAATCCCTATCAAGGTTTGCCGGACACCTCGCACGCAGAGATGAGGATAAAGTGTTCCAATTTGTGCATGGGCTGAAACCTGAGATTTATAGAGGAGTCAAGTTCTCGGGTATAAAAGGATTGTCCTACAGTGAAGTAGTGTCCACGGCATTAGAAGTGGAAGAGGCGGAGATGAAGTGTGCTGGGTTTAGTGCGGCTCCACGAAAGTTCACCCAACCACACCATCACAGGGGAACGAAGAGGCCCGGTGAGGGCCAGGGCAGTCAAGGGAAGGAGAAGAAGACACCAGATACTAGGAAGTTCCCTCAATGCCCAAAGTGTTTAAGATTTCACCCGGGAGAGTGTAGAATTAGCGCGGGGAAGTGTTTCAACTGTGAGGAGACCGGGCATCTGCTTAAGGATTGCCCAAAGCCTAGAGTCCTTCGCTGTTATAATTGTAATAAAGTTGGCCACATGAATAGGGATTGTCCAGCTCTGAAGAATGGCCCTGTGAATGTCAAGCCAAGAATATTCTCCATGGTAGAATCGGGTGATGAAGATCAGCCTGCTGTTGTGTCAGGTACCATACTAGTCAATTTTATGCCTGCTTTTACTTTAATAGATTCAGGTGCAACACATTCCTTCACAGCGTCTGCCTTTGCTGATAAATTAGACGTCGAGTCTTCACTTTCTGAGCATATGTTCAATGTTGCTTTACCTTCTGGCGAACGCATGCGCTCTAGCCGTGTGCTGCTTAATAGTGTAGTGACAGTAGGAGATAAGAACCTACCTGCTGATCTCATTATTTTAGAGATCATGGGATTTGATGTAATCTTAGGAATGGATTGGCTGTTTAAACACTATGCCACAATAGACTGTAGAACTGGAATAGTTAGTTTCCAACCCCCTGGTGGTTCGAAACACACCTTTCAAGCCTCAAGGAGAGACAGAAGAATCTCTGTTTTATCCTCTGTCGGCGCTAAACCTTTCCCGTGTAGTGAGTATTCATGCTTTCTGGCCAGCGTATTAGACACAAAGCTGGTAGGAGAACCGAGTCTCCAAAAGGTTCCAATAGCTCAAGATTTCCCTGAAGTTTTCCTTGATGACCTGCCTGGTTTACCACTTGATAGAGAGATCGAATTTGTGGTGGATGTCTATCCTGGTGCTGAACCTATATCTAAGAATCCATACAGATTGGCACCAATGGAACTCAAGGAATTAAAGAAACAATTAGAGGAACTGTTGGAAAAAGGATTCATACGGCCAAGTTATTCACCGTGGGGTGCACCAGTCCTCTTTGTTAAGAAAAAGGACGGATCAATGCGCATGTGCATTGACTACCGAGAATTAAATAAGTTAACCATCAAGAATAAGTACCCATTACCTAGGATCGATGATTTGTTTGACCAACTTCAAGGTGCACGAGTTTTCTCTAAGATTGACTTGAGATCGGGGTACTACCAATTGAAGGTTAAGTCTGAGGATATACCAAAGACTGCCTTTCGTACGAGATATGGACATTACGAATTTTTGGTTATGTCCTTTGGTTTGACAAATGCACTAGCAGCTTTCATGGATCTCATGAATAGGGTGTTTCATGAGTATTTGGACAAGTTTGTCATAGTATTCATAGACGACATTCTGATCTATTCTAGAACTAAGAATGAGCATGCAAGGCATTTAAGTTTGGTGTTAGGAGTACTCAGACAGCACCGGCTTTATGCTAAGTTTTCCAAATGTGAGTTTTGGTTGGACAGAGTTCACTTTCTTGGTCACGTGATCTCTGGGGATGGAATATCTGTCGATCCAGCCAAAGTTCGTGGGGTTAAGGAATGGCCTCAACCGAAGAATGCTTCTGATATTAGGAGTTTCCTCGGGTTAGCAGGGTATTACAGAAAGTTCATTGAAGGATTTTCAAAGATTGCTACACCCCTTACTAAGTTAACCAGGAAAAATGTGAAGTATATATGGACCGATGAATGTGAACATAGTTTCATGACCTTAAAACAGAAACTAACCAATGCTCCAATTTTAACCCTTCCAGCTGTGGATGGTAAATTTAGTATTTACTGTGATGCTTCCAAGGTTGGTCTTGGATGTGTGTTAATGCAAGATGGTAAGGTCATAGCTTATGCCTCTAGACAGTTGAAAACTCATGAGAAGAATTACCCTACCCATGATTTAGAATTAGCTGCTGTAGTATTTGCACTTAAGATTTGGAGGCACTACTTGTATGGACAGCCTTGTGAAATATTTTCGGATCATAAAAGTCTGAAGTATATTTTCACGCAGAAGGAATTAAATATGAGGCAACGTAGGTGGTTGGAGTTTGTTAAAGACTACGATTTTGAGATTAAATACCACCCTGGTAAGGCCAATGTGGTGGCTGATGCATTAAGTAGAGTAATACCGTCAGCCTCAGCTTTGATTCTGGATATGCCGGTGGCCTTAGAGACTGAATTTCATAAGTTTAACCTAGAAACTGTGTCCAATGTAGCAGCTATGCTTTCTGCCATCTCCTTGAAACCTACCATTCTAGAAAAGATAAAAGAAACCGAGGACATTGATGAGGAGTGTAAAAAGTTCAAGTCGAGCATGGATTCTACTGACAATTTGGATTTCAATTATACTGATGATGGAATACTTAAGTTCAGGCATAGATATTTTGTGCCAGCCAATAAAGAGCTTCGTGATGAAATCCTTTCTGAAGCTCACTCTTCTAGATTTTCCGTTCATCCTGGTAGTACAAAGATGTACAGAGACCTTAAGCAGACTTATTGGTGGCCAGGTATGAAGCGGAGCGTCGCTGAACATGTAGGATTGTGTTTGATCTGCCAGCAGGTTAAGGCTGAACATCAGAGGCCTGCAGAAATGTTGCAGCCATTACCACTCCCTGAATGGAAATGGGAGCAGATAACCATGGACTTTGTTGTAGGATTACCCAGAACAGCAAAAGGACATGATGTAATCTGGACGATAATCGATCGATTAACCAAATCAGCCCATTTCTTACCCATCAAGGTGACTTACTCTATGGATCAGTTAGCTGAATTATATGTGCAGGAGGTTGTGCGACTGCATGGAGTTCCAGCTACTATAGTTTCGGACCGAGACTCTAGATTCACATCCAAATTTTGGAAGAGTTTACATAAAGCCATGGGCACACAGCTAAACTTCAGTACAGCCTTTCACCCTCAAACAGATGGACAATCGGAAAGAACCATTCAAACATTAGAGGATATGCTTCGGGCATGTGTTTTGGATTTTCAAGGTTCTTGGAGCAAGTATCTGCCTTTGGTGGAATTTTCTTATAATAACAGTTTTCAAGCAACAATAGGAATGGCACCGTATGAAGCTTTGTATGGACGAAGATGTAGATCTCCTTTGTACTGGGACGAAGTTGGTGAAGCACAGTTGCTTGGTCCTGACATTGTGCAGCAGACTATTGAGAAGGTTGCTCTCATCCATCAGAGGATCTTAACAGCTCAAAGCCGACAGAAGAGCTATGCTGACAGAAGACGCAGAGAATTAGAGTTTAAAGTAGGCGATGAGGTTTTTCTTAAGGTATCACCATTCAAAGGAGTTGTGAGATTTGGAAAGAGAGGCAAACTGAATCCTAGATTTGTTGGTCCTTTCTCAATTCTGAAAAGGATTGGGAAGGCAGCCTATCAGTTACAGCTACCAGCTTCTATGGGAGGGATACATGACGTGTTCCATGTCTCGATGTTAAAGAAGTGTGTGCGGGATCCGTCCCAAGTTGTTGAACAGCAAAGCATTGAAATTCAACTTACACTTACCTATGAGGAGAAGCCAGTAAAGATTCTGGATTATGCAGTAAAGGTACTACGCAACAAAGAAGTGCCGCTGGTGAAAGTCTTGTGGCACAATCAGAACACAGAGGAGGCAACATGGGAGCGCCAACAAGACATAATGGACCAACATCCAGAACTGTTCAGGTACTGAATTTTGAGGACAAAATTCTTTTAAGGAGGGTAGATTGTAACACCCGACTTTAATTAAAAATTTAAAATAACAGATAAATCTATTAAGTATAATCGATGAATGGAATTTTAGTATAATGTAGGTTAGGTTGAAGAATGAGTAAGTAAGGGCATAAGGGTAATTGGCAAATTTGAAAGTGGATAAGGTATTTAAGGCAAAAAGTTTAGAGTAGCCGCCACCACTACTCATTTTCTTTCCCTTTCGGTCTTCAGCTCGAACGGCAGAAATCTCTAGGCGATTCTCCGGCCCGATTCTCCTTCAACCTAGGTAAGCCCTCCTTGTTTTCTTGTGATTTTAGTAGTTAGATAGCTGAGGGAGTACAATGTGACGAGTTTCGAGGAATGTTGTGATTTAGAGTAGGTTCGGGCTGAGCGACTATTGAGAATACCCGAGTTGTGGGGTTTCAAATTTTGTTCCTTAAACTCCTGTTTTGATTCTGTGAAGTTTAGTGAAAGTTTGATATATGTACTATTATGATTTTAGGTGAGCGAGCTTCTGAAGTAGCATTTAGCCGAGCGATTTCCAGGGATCCAGGTAAGTAGAGTTTGTTTGTGCCTTCGGGCCTACATCACAAAACAGTAGGATTTATGTATGTTTTGTATGTTTATTTTCCAGTTGTCATGCATCATGTTTTTTGAAAGATTACGAAAATGAATTTACATGAAACGCATGGTAAGTGTGAGCAGGATGATCAGAACAACTGTTAAGGGGGATTAATCCGCCCCTTAACTGAGAACAGAGGATTGAGGTTTTGGGAAAAGTGATCCACTTCCCAATCCTACAGGGGGATCAGACTAGTTAACTGTTAAGGGAATTAATCCTCCCCTTAATTGAGATCAGAGGATGTATGCTTTGGGGAATGACTGATCCACTTTCCCATCGTACAGAGGGATCAACAGAGAACGAATTTGAATACAACTGAGATGAGAAAATAGAGACCGCATGTTTAGGGAAATTATTGCTTCATTGATCCATTTCATTCATCGCTCTACTTGCTTAGCATTAGGCTAATAGATGAGTTTTGTGATGTAGGTGAAGAAGTTACTGAAGGTATGTTTACCGACCAACATGAGGAATAGGCTGGTTGGAGGAGCATTTTCAGGCATCGGTTTGGTCATCTATTGAGGCGGTTTAATCCATGGCTGCAGGTGTTGAGTTGAGGGTAACTAGTTCAATATAGATGTTTTTCTGAAAATTTTATGACAATAGTGGTCTCAAAGCTTTGAAAACATTTTTGAGAATCTTCTGATATTGGTATTCTGTTGGATTTTGAAAACATTGTTTTTACTGAATTTGGGAAGGGCAGTGATTTGGTTTGTTTCTGGATGTTTAGTTTTGTCGTTCTGCCTATCGGAAGGTGCCTTCAGTAAAGTCGTTGGATGAGAGAGAGAACATCCGGCTGACGTCATCAGCAGGTGCAAGTTGCAAAACCTGTAGTTTTGCTATCGGCAGATGTAGTGTATATTTTAATCTTATCGGAAGGAGTCGTAACGTCGTTGTCGGTAGATGTCGCGTGCTTGTCTATCGGCAGATGGAAATCTATCGGTAGATGAAGTTATGTTGACTCCATCGGCAGATGAAGTTATGTTGACTTCATCGGCAGATGTAGTTGTGTTGGCTTGTCGGTAGATGGTGGTGCGTTGTTTGTACACGTCATCGGTAGAAACCTCCTATTCCTATTTCTGTTGACTTTGTCGTCGGCAGATGTATTCGACTTCGGCAACTTCACGGGCATTCCGCGTTTTTTTTTTAAGCTTTACGTCTTTTGGCCAATTACTCTTAACACTTCCAACAGTCATTTTAAAATGTTTTTCACAGGTTACTTAGCTTCATTGATGTTCATTTGATTTTCCGCTGCAAGTTTTAAAATATATTTAGTTTTAGAAAAAGTCAAATTTTGGCTGTCGAGTGAAATTTTAAATTTAGCATCAAGACGTCATGGTTCGGTTCAGCGTTATGAGTAGCAAACCGGGTTCAGATAACTCGGGGCGTTACAAAAACAGAACACATCGACTGATTACTAAACGACAAAAGTCTTTTACTCACAGACAGAACAGAACACATCGAGCGATCACTAAACGACAAAACACCTCTACCGCACAGACCACGTGATATCCATGCGATTGAAATAATTCGACAGATGATGTCTACCGCTCACAAACGACAAACATTCTCAGCATACACCTTCCGATTACAAAACGACAAGGCTACTAAAGACTTATGCCGAAGACATCTACTGATGGCTTCTACTGGAGACATCTTCCGACGGATTCTTCTGAAGACATCTTCCGATTACAAAATGACAAATTTCCTTCTATATCTTCCGATAGATATAATATTCGACATCACCCGGTCACAAAACGACCAATTCTAATACTCACATCCACCGATGGACTACATCCACCGATAGACAAAACTCTCGACTTCTGCCGATGGATTAAATCCATCGATAGACAAAACTCTCGACTTCTACCGATAGACATCATCTACCGATAGCTCAAAACACTCAACGAAAACAGCATAGCAACAATTTCACTCTAATCAAAGAAAACTCCGGCTACCAAAAGAACTTGAGCATTTTACTAAAACCGTTCAAAACTACTTAAATCCGTGTACTACTCCAAAATTTTGTAAAAACCACTATTAAAACTAACAGAGTATCATTATCAGAAAAGTCTCAAATCGTATTCAAAACATAAAAACTACTACTGTCACTAAAACTCTCAACATGTTTAAATTGAATCAAGGTCCACTAAACCTTTTCATCTACTGACACCAGTTAAACCGCCCCATCAGTTGCCAGATCGGTGCATGAATGCACCCCTCCAACCTGCCTAGTTCTCAGCAAACTCAGAGAACACACCTGCTGTCACTTCTTCACCTACATTACAAAACTCATCTATTAGCTTAATGCTAAGTAAGTAAAGCAGTAATGAAATGAAAATGCTGAAACATAAATTTCTAAACATGCAGTTTCTACTTTCTCATCTCAGTTGCATATGCATTCGTTTCTGATTTGATCTCCTTGTTAAATTGGGAGTTGAATCACTCCTCCCAAAGTTATACATCCTCTCTCTCGATTAAGGGGCGGATTAGTTTCCTTAACAACTGTTCAGATCCCCCTGTGAAATTGGGATTTGGATCACTTCTCTCAAAGTCATATATCTTCTCTCTTGATTAAGGGGTGGATTAGTTCCCTTAACAACTGTTACAGTCTGTTCATTCCTTACCATGCCATTTCATGTAAATTCATTTTCCCATACTTTCAAAATATGATGCATGACATACAAACACATTCAAGCATGCACAACACTATTGTTTTGTGATGTAAGCCCAAAGGCACAAGCATACTTTACTTACTTGGTCTCCTGTAAAGTATTGGGTGGAAGACTACCTCGAGAGCTTACTCAAACCTAAAGCCATAGACAGAACATACATTAGACTTTCTCTAAACTCCATTCTAAACCGCTAGAATTCTAGAGACACTAGTTTGGAAGCTTAGTTTATTGAGCATTCCCGATTTACCACAAAACCCAAACTAGCTCACTCATACGGCATTCATGAAACTCACATTTATGCTCTCTCAAATCATCGCTAGCTACTGTTATAGCAAGGAATCAAAAATAAGACTCACCTAGTTCGGAGGACAATCAGGTAGAAGAATCGCCTAGGGAGCTCTGCTGCTTGAGCTGAAAATCGAAAGAGAAAATATAGGGAATAGTGTCGGCTACAGTGCATTAATTACAAAGTCTCTTTCTTTAAATAGGTTATTACTATAGGTCTCAATTTACCATTATGCTCTTACTTAGTCACTCATTAACCCTATCAATATTTCCACCAATCTCATCCATAAGATGTATACTATTAGTTGATAAGACAAGTTGGTTCAATGAAACCGGGTGCTAAAATAGGTACGTCTTCAAGCACCCCTCCCTCCTGGTAGTGGTCAAGTTCGTGTAAAATAAGTGAACAATTTTGTCATATCGGTCTCCCCGCATGTTGTACACTCCGTGCAAGGAGATGCGATCAAACATCTCCTTGATCCCCAAAGACTCTCAACCATTGAAGTTGACAGTCTTCTCATAAATAATCGAGCGCATTGACATATCTCGCTCGAACTGCTTGTTGACACCCCTGGTTTTAAAATTTTATCAACAAATAACCAATCGGAGGTCGCGGCACTTGATCCGGAGCACCTTGTGATGAAGGTGCCTGGTTTGATGTGCTAGCTTGTGTCAGGGGCACGGTAGCCTTTTGTTTCAAAAAAATTTTGGGGGCCATTTAAAAAATTATGGCTCCAATTTTTGGCAATTTTAAATAAAATGGGAGTGGGTTTGGGGATTTTAAGCAAAATGGTGTCAGATTAGAGGATTTTCAGCGATGAGCAGGCTTAGGTTTGGGATTTTTGGTGATTAGGAGGCTCGAGTTTCGGATTTTTGCCAATTGAGAGGCTCGATTTCAGTTTTTTGACGGTGGAAGCCTCGGGTTTGGGTTCTCGACGATGACGCTTCAAATTTTGGGCAGTGAGGGCTAAGATTTGATGATTTTTTACAACAAAAATCATGGATTCAGCAATATTTCTCTCAGTTTCATACGAAGGAGAGTGCATAGGGCGATGATATTATATATACTAATAGAAAATTGGCCCTTCGTTTGAGGGAGAACGTCCCCTGTCATCAACCCTAGGGCTGAACACGAGGGCCCGTGTCTTGAACATGCCCCCCCGTGTTGTTTCCACATACAACGCATGTGCATAGGGGGAGGGGGGTTCTACACCCTCGAATAGAATGGGGGGCCGTTCTTTTTAGATAGGTCTCCCGTTTTACACGTGCGGTGGACGTGGAATTAGACCCATGATAGAACCGGAGGGCCGAATAGAACGGGAGCCATTCTTTTTATATCGATCTCCCGTTCTACACGTGCGGTGGACGTGGAATTAGACCCATGGCAGAACGAGGGGCTGAGCTTGGAGAACGGTCGCCCATTCTCTTTGTAAAATGCGAAACGAGGTGCTATCGGACGTCCGTCGGGATTTAGATTGTTAGATTTTTTATGGTTTGAGGTTTGTTTAGTAAGGGTTTTTTTTTAAAAAAAAAAATCGATACTTTGAGGTTGTAAATAGTTTTTGCCCTTTAAAGTTTGTAACATAGTATTTTTCTTCAAATTTTTATAACAAACGCATTTCTAACCTTTTGCTTGACACTCCAAGTTATTCTACATGAAATTTTACTCCAATTTGAAAGATGATGCCATGAATCCTTCAGTTTTACACTGTAAAAGAGAAACAAAAAGTTATTAGAATTGTTGATGCGAACTACAACAATTGAGAGAGAGAGAGAGAGAGAGAGAGAGAGAGAGATTTCAAAGAAGAGGACTGAAAGTTTGATTGGAGCAAAATGGAAGAAGGAGATAGGTAGGAGGCCATGTGGAGGTGAACTCAAATGGCTACTGAGAAGATGGAGATGAGAGAAAAGTAGAGAAAGGAGTGGATGAAAATGGAACCTTTGTTTAGTCTAAATCTCTCTCTCTCTCTCTCTCTCTCTCTCACGGAAGAGAGAGTATCAGAAACTTCAGCTACTCAGAATCCTACATAGTCTGATCTTTTAACCATAATTAATGTGGGTTTCTCTTCTGCTCTTGTTTTGTTTGGCTGAAATGACTAAAACCAACTCCTTTTTTTATCTTGCAAAGCCCAACAATGGCGGCCTCTGCAGTTGAAATAAAACAACAAAAAATGAAAACTAAAAAGAATCGTCGACAGCAAGGTTCGACCTACGCAGGTGAAACCTAATAGATTTCAAGTCAGCCTCCTTAACCACTCGGACATATCGACTTGATTCAAATTTTAATGGTAAATAAATATCTTGATCTAACAATGTAGTATTACCGGATGAGTTATTGGGTTCTAAACAAGTTAGGAGCTTTTAGCTATTCTTGCAGGCATCTTAGAGTTTTCTACTATAATTGCTGATATTGTCTATGACAATCAATCAGAGAAGCTATCTTGTAAGAAAAAATAAGAAAAGGAAACTTCACGAGAAACGGCTATTCGTGATCCTAACTACCCTAGTTCTTTCTTGGGAAAAAATAATCATTTGGGGTTGCTAATTAAACTAGATTCTAGTGAAAACCACAAATTAGAAAATTTCTGCATATATGGATTTATTTTTAGAACTTTTAACGTTTTAAAATTGGTTCCCTGAACAATCGGTGGGGCATGTATTTAAAATAGTGTTATATACTATGTCGTAACTGTATGGACAGTAGTGCCACAATCTCAAATTTCAGTGAAAATAAGATTAACTTATTGACCTTTACAAATTACTACCCGAAAGGCATAAAAGAGAGAAGCAATTGTTTGAAAATTAATTGTGACGTAAATAAACTCCCTAACTAGGTTTAGGGATTTTTATTTAGGAATACAATATCGTAAGTTGCCTTAATATATACATATATATATATATATATATATATATATATATATATATATATATATATTCCATGTAGCGATATTGATGAATTCTGATTCGAGTAGATAGTTTGATGCAGACAAGGCAACAAATCAAGCTGCCAACATAGACTGGTATTTGAATGACACGCCCATATACGGGGATCTTCGAGCATTCAGTCATTTAGAAGGTGATTGAGAAATAGAGGTGCATTCAACCTCGCAACCCTAGACGATGAGCTTCAAACACCGGTCGAATCGAAAGATGACAAGGTGAAAAGCATACCTGTAACAACCCCCCACACCTCTTAGGCCGGGGCTCGCCCCGCACCCAGGTCAGGGCAAGCTGTGCAGTCCCGACAGGGCCCTGCCACGTAGCAGCAACACAGGCCCACCACGTGTACTCACGATCTTCCCTCTCCCTGTAGAGAGAAGATCGTGAGTACACGTGGTGGGCCTGTGTGGCTGCCACGTGGCAGGGCCTTCCCAGAACTGCACAGCTTGATCTGACCTGTGTGATGACCCAACTTTCAACGTATGTGTTCGGACCACCCATGCTCCGCGGATCCTCAGAGGCTACAGCCCGGTTGGGGCCGGAGGTGGGTTAAAACTCTATGGATCCCAGAGGGTTGGGCCGGAGGGTTCGGTCATTGAAAGAAGGGCCGTCACAATCCCACATCGCTTGGGGAAGTATGTGGAAATGAAACATATGTAAGAGACCCTCAAAACATAGCAAGACACGTTTTGGAGCACGATTGGCAACGAATCCCATAAGAACTCTGAAGTTAAAAGTGCTTCGGCGAGAGCAATCCCAGGTTGGGAGGATATTGTGCTACGGCCCAATCCCAGAGCGGACAATATCTTGCTGGGAAACGGGGTCGTTGCAAATGGTATCAGAGCCTGTACCCAACAGGAAATGTGGCCAACGAGGACGTTGGGCCCCCAAGGGGGAGGTGATTGTGATGACCCGACTTTCAACGTATGTATTGGGACCACCCACGCTCCACGGATACTCAGAGGCTACGGCCCGATTGGGGCCGGAGGTGGGTTAAAACTCCACGGATCCCAGAGGGTTGGGCCGGAGGGTTCGGTCGCTGAAAGAGGGGCCGTCACAATCCCACATCGCTTGGGGAAGTATGTGGAAATGAAACATATATAAAGAGACCCTCCCAACATAGCAAGACGCATTTTGGAGCACGATTGGCAACGGATCCCATAAGAACTCCGAGGTTAAAAGTTCTTTGGCGAGAGCAATCGCAGGTTGGGTGACCTTCCGGGAAGTTCTCGCCAAACAAAGCCGTGAGGGGAGGATATTGTGCTATGGCCCAATCCCCAGAGCGGACAATATCTTGCTGGGAAACGGGGTCGTTACAACTTGGGTGCGGGGCGAGGCCTAGCCCAAGAGGTGTGGGGGGGTTGTTACAAAAAAGGCACCTTTTATGTAATGGCCTGGACACCGTTCCTGCAGGCTCAAGTCGTGCAGGTCCCACCGATGGGTTGCTGCCACGTGGTAGCCACACAGGCCCGCCACGTGTACTCACGATCTTCCCTCCCCCTGAAGAGGGTTTTTGCCTTCCCCCCACTCGAACCCAGGACCTCAGGGACAAGTCCCTGGGCTACGAATGAGGAGTACCACTGAGCTAGCTCAAGTGGTACTCCTCACTTGTAGCTCAGGTACTAGTCCCTGAGGTCCTAGGTTCGAGTGAGGGGGAAGGCAAAAACCCTGTGCAGGGAGAGGGAAGATCGTGAGTACACGTGTTGGGCCTGTGTGGCTGCCACGTGGCAGGGCCCTGCCGGGACTACACAGCTTGCCCTGATCTGGGTGCGGGGCGAGGCCCGGTCCAAGAGTTGTGGGGGGGTTGTTACAATACCGGTAAGCAAAGAAATTTCTATGGGTTTTTTTTGGGTAAAAATTATCGTTCTCTACAGGCCATTGGAGAAGAAATAGTTTAATATGTTTTGAATAATGGAAATGACATCAAATTCATTAAAAGTGAAACTCGACGACTCACAACAGTGTGTGAAGATTAATGTGAGTGGCGACTGCATGCTTCGATCATGCAAAATGAGCTTACATTCCAAATAAAGAGTTACATCGATTCTCACAACTGTGCAAGAAAAATTGAGAATCATAACGCTACTGCAAAATGAGTGGCAAACCATTATTTGGATAGGTTCAAAAATCAACCTACATAAAAAATTCCTTCTATTATCGAGACGGTGAAGAAATATTTGAATGTGAACATTACACCCAGTCTTGATAGAGGAGCAAAAAGCGATGCTTGAAAACTTAATGACTGGAGGGGCGACGAACATTTTAAACTACTTCATTCATATGCAGTAGAAATATTTAGATCAAATCTAGGTATCACAATGAAAATACATGGTCACCTGGTGGGCTCTGACCAGAATGAGTCATGCGTATTTGAAAGAATGTACATGTGTATAGCTACTAAGGCAGGATTGTTGAAGCGTGTCAGACCTATTATTTATTTGGAAAGTTGTCATCTGAAGGGCTCTTGTCCCTGTCAATTACTCACAACCGTCAGTATTGATGGCAACGATTACATATGTCCTGTTATCGTTGCCAATGTGGAGTCAGAGTGCACAGACTCATGGAAGTGGTTTTTACAAATATTGAAGGAAGACCTAGACACTCAAGATTGACGTGGATGGACAATTGTATCAGATTGACAAAAGGTACAATTGTGTCGGATCACATTTCTTATTGTTTCTCGCACCGCTTATTTAGTAGTGTAATTGTACTGCATAAGAAAGTTATGTCTAGGAGACTGAATTTTAAATGAGACTGTTTGTGACCCTTCCAACCTTTCCTGGGAACTTACTTAGATAGGTAATTATTTCTAGAAGATTGTCCAGTACAGTCATTCCTGGAAATTATCCTGATCAATACTCTCCACGTTTTACAACAGTGGTATTTTTATTATTTTCCCAACACAAATATTAAGGCTGTCACGTGTTGTAGAGAAGAATTAGGTTTAGCTAAACACCTCTACTGCCTCAGGCATATGTACATAAACTTCAAAAACTAATTTTAGGGCAGAGCTTTTAGAGATGCAATGTGGAATTCGGCCAGGATAACCACAAATTTTCATTTTTAGATATAAATGAGGAAACTGCATCAGATTAACCCAGGTACCCACGCATGGCTTCAATGAACGCAGCCTAGCTATTCGGCTAGTCATGCGTTTTCCTCGATTCCCATGTGTGATATGGGCTCGAATAATTTATGCGAGTTGTTCAATGTAATTATATTGCCAGCCAAGGACAAACTGATCCTGACCATGTTCAAGATGATTTGAAAGTGTTTGATGACTCGCATTGTAAAAAAATACAAGATGATGCTCTTGTCAACAGACCTCTTGTGTCCTAAGACAAATAAAAAACTTGGGAAGCTAGAACGTATAGCTCGAAATCGGAATGCTCTGTTAGCAAGAGGTACACCATTTGAGGTCAGCAACGACAATGAACAATATGTTTTCGACCTAAATGCAAGTGCGTGCAACTGTTGCAGGTGGGAGCTTACTAAAATCTCATGTGTTCATTACATTTCATGCATGCATTTAATGAGACTGGCACCGAAAAATTTCGTTCATCGACACTTTCACCAGGCGACATATGTAGAGATGTACTCAAACTTCATTTGTCTCATTAGTGGCATGGACAAGTGGCCGCCCGTGCACAGAATACACGCAATCATTCCACCCGAGAGAAGGTGCCAGCCTGGTAGGTCGAAGAAAAATACAATGCGTGATGTGGATGTGCCGTTGAGGCCGACCATTTCTAGGAAGAAATCTATAATGTCGTGTCATATATGTCGGTATCAAGGTCATAATATGTAACACCCCTAAAACTGTACCTATTTTTCCCGTATAAAATTTTCCTTTTTAAGCCTCTAAACCAATTAAAAACATTCTCGAAAACCTTTAAAGCAAATTCATTTATCATATAAAAACAGTTTACATAAAACCACTCAACCTTCTATCATTCCTCAACTCATCAATTCATCACATCCTGACAATATCATTTCTTATCTACATCTCAATTATACAGTTCAACATCAAATCTCTTGACGCTCATACATCCTCCATAATCTCACTCAGAACGACTCGAGACATAAGTAAACAAAACACATTTTCCAAGAAAACGAACTGCATGGATCCATTTAAAAACCAAACATTCCTCCTGTTTAAAAAGAAAGTCCCAAGCAGTTCCAGAAAGTTGTAAATTCAAAACAGTTTCGTTATCCATAGCAATTCAACAATATTTACCACAGCCTACACCTATCACTTACATATTTCTATCCAGAATAACCCAAACATCCTAATATGACAAACTATACATTTCATATCAAGTCCCCAAATCATATACCTACATCCCCACGGGTCAATTACGCGTCGACTGCCCAGCACACTCCCACGGCCATCTTTCTTCAACTGTTCATGCCTCGGGTGGAGGGATCTCATCCTCACCTGTGTAGAGGTCACCTACACCATAAAAATAAGTCGTGAGCTTAAGGCTCAGTAAGTCTACGTGAATGCAATGCATGCTATGCGTGCAGTTCATAAAACATGCTTCCTACCTTTTCGCTATTCATTTCATTACATAATGTCACCGTGGCCTCACTCTCGCTAGATAGGAGCGGCATATCCCGCGATTGGATAGCCCCTCGTATCTAACCGGGGGGAAAACATGCTCCCCAAGCAGCCATGTCTGAACCACCGCCACCTCCTTGACCAGATTACATTCATTCATACATTTACATTATCCTTTTCCTTTTCATGAAAACATGCATAGAAATTCCTTTTTCGTGCTTTTCAGAAACATGATGCGTGAACATGTGCAATACTATAAACATAATCAAAGCAATAACAAACAATGAACGTGCATACCATCAAGACGAATAGAAACATAACCTAATAAGAAATTAACCTAACTACCCAACCTATTCGCCCGACACTTACTATAATCTCCAATTTCCTCGAACAACAAGAAATCTTATGGTGTAGGCCAATCGCCAAACAAGTCACGAGAGACTTACCTGTCGTCCGTAGCACGCTGAGCTTCGTCTACGAGCGTTGTTTGTCTGAAGCAAAACACAACATTGACGTCAAAACTAATTTAAGCTTCTAAACGTCCAAATTAACAAAACCTTAACTAAAGCAATTTCCTAAAGCTTTAATCCAACTAAAATCTAACTAAACGGCCACTAATTTGGGTTCGGTAAAAACCGACCCGAAACTTAAAATGTGCGTAACTTTCGCGCCGGTTATCGGAATCGAACGATTCTAGCGGCCACGTACTCCTCTAATAACCTATTTCAATCCGCCAAAATGAATTTAAAAACAAACAACTCTAGCTAGGTCAAAAATCCAAAAACCCGAATCTGCCCTAAGCCGAGAATTTCACCATTTTCGGTTTTCCATTAATTCTCGTCTATTTCTTCACCAATCAACCTCCTATACGCTCAATTAGCATAACCAAATGTAAAATCGAGGTTTCACCCAAGAAACCCGAAATGCCCAATTCGGGCATCCACTGTTTTCGCTCAATTTGAGCACTTAAACGCACGGCAACCATAGCCGGCGTTATGCTCGGCCATTTGACGCTAAGAACAGCCAAAAGTGGCCGGAAATCAGAGCTTAATCGAGCTCGTTCTTCGCGGCCCAAAATCGAACCGAAAACAGGGAGAAAACCGAGCTTACCGGTTCGGGTTGCGCGCGGAGATGGGCCGAAGCACGCTCGTCGCCGCCGTCTGGCCAGAAGGCGCCGATGTTCGTCGGTGAACGGCGCCGCGTCGCCGTCGTCGCTTCTCCCCTGTTCTCGCTCGCGCTCGGGCTCGGGCTCGACACAACGAAAACAACGAGTTTTCGTTGTTTTTATGTTTAATTTAAAAATATAATAATAATAATAATAATAATAATAATAATAATACTCTATTTTATTAAACGTCACTAGCTCTCGTGTTTTCAACTGTTTCGAATTTCTTATTTCGCCGATAAATCCAACTTATTATCTGGGTTCTATTAAAACTGTCTGTTCGTAAATCGGACCTCGTTTACTATTTTTTACTAAAATTACATTACGAGAAACGTAATTAATCGAAATGGACCTGATTTGACATATTTACAAAAAATGCCACTTATATTAAAATAATAATATTCTCAAAAACCCGTACGAGTCAGATATTACATTCTACCCTCCTTATTTAGAATTTTGTCCTCAAAATTTGCCACAGCTTATAGTTCTTGACATTAACGTCTCTTATCTTGCGGCATTTTACTTCAGTTAATCGTCTGTACTTACGGTCCTTTTTCGTGGTGCTAACCCGAAATCCTACTATATTCTCCAACATTGGCTCTACTTCGTATTCTCTACTTTCGGTTTGATCGTACACGTCCCCTCTCACGTACTAAGCATAATCCAAATTCTCAAATCTCAATTAATTAACCCGACAACATATTTGTCACTTTAATACTTGCGCATGTACCAACTTCCAACATATTTTGGTCAGAGCCATACCTAAGCTTCCTAACACCAACCAAATTGAATGCCTACAATTTCATTAAATTCTGTGCTGTAACCCATACCTCGACGCAATTCCCTTGATCCTGTTCACAATCGGGATGCACACCCACCGAATTTCTACATTAACTCCCTAATCGTAGTCCTCACTTTCAGTTTACGCATCAACTCTTACCAAATCTCTCGGTCTTAACCAAACGATCTCTAACTGAGTACTTGACACTTAACGCCCCGAGCACGTGTTGGTTTGCATTTAGTCACCTAAAACATTAACTCTCTCTCACTTATTAATTGGTTTCTACTAAAGATTGCCTCTTATCCTCAATTCTCGAAATAACTTAACTTCCTCGAATTGAGTTTTTCCTTAGTTCCTAACTTTCTTAATTCCGTGTTTATCAGATACTTACCTAACTACTTCACGCCCTCAAAGCCTTCTCAAACTACTTACTCTAACGTTAAATTTCAATTACACTACGACCTTAATCTCTATTACAACCACCCGAGTCCACATTTCCCTAGTAATGTTCCCACAGAACTTCTCCGTCAACATTATCCAAATTGTACACTTCCTTGGGCACCTCGCGGGTCTTAATAAAAGAAATTCTCAACTAGGACTTAAATCTCTAGATTTCACCAACCGTCTCACCGAGGTTACTCCAAGGCCCCGACGAGTCCATCCGGGGACAAAGTTACTACTCGCTTAGGATTCCAATCCCTTTGTAACTATAAGACGCTATAAATGTCATATTTTGTTCTAAGTTACCTCAACGAATTCTATCGTTATGTCCTCTGCTAAATACTATACACATTATGCTCATCTGTTTAGCTCAATTTCCTTATTAACTCCATGTACAATGGAATCCCCAAGTTTTGACCATAGAATTGTTTGAACTATTTATTATAACCTTAAGTCTCTAATGCATCCATCGGTCTTTCGGAGCTTTTCTAACTTGTCCCATTCTAAGTTTACTTTAAATGGCTTTCCGAGCAACTTACATTTTCTATTCAACATATTGTGAATTTCACAAATCGCCCGACATTAGCCATCGAACTAGGCTTCTAATCTTAACTCTTCTCTTTTAATCTAACCATCCCTTGCACTTACCTCTAATATCCTACGAGGATTTCTTCAAAGTTACACAATGGTCAATCCTCTTTCGTTCCTCCTAGTCGGGTTCAAATACCCTACTTGTCTACTTCACAATAATTTGTCTAACAATTTTCTTGTTAGCAAACTTGTTGTAGGTAAGTTTACGCCCTCCATCCGATTCTCTTCAAGTTCTCCAACCTTACACCTCTATATTCAAATAAGGTCATAAACATCCCTACGCCAAGGTTTATCCGTCTAATTCCTCGAACACCGATGCTCCTATATTCATCTCGAAGGTCAGCCTCATGTTCGTGGCTCTTAGTTTAAATTGTACCAACTATAGGTTTACAACTTAACTCCTATATCTTTTGCTTCATAATCCAATCGAGCAGCCCTAACTGCCTGACATGCCCACAACTCGTCGATTATTCTTAACTTCGCTAGACCTCCCACCTAATAAGTCGGTTAAAATCTTCTCACAGATTAATATCTTCCTTTATGGATTAGTCTTCTAAGGTGTCTTTGGTGGTACTCATTTCCTAGAGAACAACAAATTTCGGTATCTAGAGTATCACCATGCACATGACTTCAATTCTCTAAGTTTAACTCTTGAATTCTATCTTAATTTAGACACTCTTAGCTTCACACGAATCACTAATATACGATTTCTACGGTACATCCTCTAATTAAACACACTCCAAGTATTACAACAATCTAGGTCATTCCTTAATAGGTTTATATCTAAACCTTCGTCTTTCTTAATTAGTCGTATTCCGATACTCCAAGGGGGTTGTCAATTAGACATAATCCTTACCTACTTATAAACCATATCTCATAGGGTGTATTACTCTAATTGTTACTAAACCTTAAGTGCGCAACTCCGTTGATTAAATCAAACTAATCCTACTAATGTATAACTATACTTCTATTTGGTCCTTATTGTCCTATACGTAACCTACTATTTTCTCTTCGAGGTTCACCTACAACTCTTTCTTACCCAGTTTCTATCTTCTTACTTTTCTATTCTCAAGCCTATCGTTATCATCATTATTACTATTGTCAAAACAATAATATTGTTGTACAGGTAATTAAAACAATACCTGCCAGGGTAGAAGGCTGGGCTCCATCGTCGACGTCACCAGGCTTGATGAAAGCAAAGACCCTCGGCATAACCTTTCTTGATCCCTGCCCTGTTGATCTCTGCCTGGTTGATTCCGGTTCAATAACGGACAGTTCATGATATAGTGGCCAGCTTCCCCACATCGATAACATCTATTAGTACGCGTCAGACAATCACCGTAGTGCTGCTTCTGGCACTGTGGACATAAAGGCTTTTGAGTAGCCGTTTGGACTAGCTTTCCTTTTCCCCGGTCACCCTTACTATCATAGGGCCTCTTATCACTCCTTTGTTGTCGTGGCTGTTGATGCTCACTTGGCTGCCAGTCTCGGTCCCATGACTGAGGTTGGATCTCGCGAAAGAAGCCCTTAGCTGGCTCTCTCGGCCTAACACAAGTCGCTCTAGCAGCCTCGAAATCCAGAGCTCTAGCTGCAATGTCAGAATAGGGCACATCAATAACACCTGACACTATAACGTGCATCCGAATCTCCGAATTAAGTCCCTCCATAAACTGGTGCACCTTTTCTTCATTGTCGCTGACCAGACGCGGTGCAAATCGCGACAAAGCCTCAAACTTCCGTATGTATTCTGCAACCGAACCTGTCTGCTTCAGCTGTGTGAATTCATTTCTCTTAGCCGCCCTCACCGTGCGGCTGAAATACTTATCAAAGAACAAAGTCTTAAATCGTTCCCATGTCATAGTAGTCACATCCGTAGTCACTTTGATTGAATCCCACCAGAAACGGGCGTCCAAGGCCAAGTGAAAGGTGACAAAAGCAACCTTCTTCCCATTCTCCACCTCCGCATACTCCAGCATATCCTCCATATTGCGAATCCATTCCTCCGCAATAGTTGGATCCGAAGATCGTCCATCGAACACTGGAGGCTGCAAGCTTTGGAACTTCTGCATACCCTGATTATTAGGAACCACCAATTCCTGGGCCCTTTGGTTCTCTCGCTGGTTCTCTCGGTTTACTAAGTCCACAATTTGTTGTGCTTGCCGGTCCATATGCTGAGACTGACGGTCCAGCAGATCTGTAAGTCTATCCAGGGCGTCATCCCTGGCATCTCGTCCTCGAACCATTTTTCTAACTCCTATAAAAATTAAACAAATAATCCTAAGAAACTAGAATGAAACAAAGCAGTAAACATACTTACAGTTGAGGAAGGATGTCTGCGTAGTGGCTGTGCAGTCGAGCAGTCTACAGAATCGATTTTAAAACCCGGGGGCTCTGATACCATAATTGTAACACCCCTAAAACTGTACCTATTTTTCCCGTATAAAATTTTCCTTTTTAAGCCTCTAAACCAATTAAAAACATTCTCGAAAACCTTTAAAGCAAATTCATTTATCATATAAAAACAGTTTACATAAAACCACTCAACCTTCTATCATTCCTCAACTCATCAATTCATCACATCCTGACAATATCATTTCTTATCTACATCTCAATTATACAGTTCAACATCAAATCTCTTGACGCTCATACATCCTCCATAATCTCACTCAGAACGACTCGAGACATAAGTAAACAAAACACATTTTCCAAGAAAACGAACTGCATGGATCCATTTAAAAACCAAACATTCCTCCTGTTTAAAAAGAAAGTCCCAAGCAGTTCCAGAAAGTTGTAAATTCAAAACAGTTTCGTTATCCATAGCAATTCAACAATATTTACCACAGCCTACACCTATCACTTACATATTTCTATCCAGAATAACCCAAACATCCTAATATGACAAACTATACATTTCATATCAAGTCCCCAAATCATATACCTACATCCCCACGGGTCAATTACGCGTCGACTGCCCAGCACACTCCCACGGGCCATCTTTCTTCAACTGTTCATGCCTCGGGTGGAGGGATCTCATCCTCACCTGTGTAGAGGTCACCTACACCATAAAAATAAGTCGTGAGCTTAAGGCTCAGTAAGTCTACGTGAATGCAATGCATGCTATGCGTGCAGTTCATAAAACATGCTTCCTACCTTTTCGCTATTCATTTCATTACATAATGTCACCGTGGCCTCACTCTCGCTAGATAGGAGCGGCACATCCCGCGATTGGATAGCCCCTCGTATCTAACCGGGGGGAAAAGATGCTCCCCAAGCAGCCATGTCTGAACCACCGCCACCTCCTTGACCAGATTACATTCATTCATACATTTACATTATCCTTTTCCTTTTCATGAAAACATGCATAGAAATTCCTTTTTCGTGCTTTTCAGAAACATGATGCGTGAACATGTGCAATACTATAAACATAATCAAAGCAATAACAAACAATGAACGTGCATACCATCAAGACGAATAGAAACATAACCTAATAAGAAATTAACCTAACTACCCAACCTATTCGCCCGACACTTACTATAATCTCCAATTTCCTCGAACAACAAGAAATCTTATGGTGTAGGCCAATCGGCCAAACAAGTCACGAGAGACTTACCTGTCGTCCGTAGCACGCTGAGCTTCGTCTACGAGCGTTGTTTGTCTGAAGCAAAACACAACATTGACGTCAAAACTAATTTAAGCTTCTAAACGTCCAAATTAACAAAACCTTAACTAAAGCAATTTCCTAAAGCTTTAATCCAACTAAAATCTAACTAAACGGCCACTAATTTGGGTTCGGTAAAAACCGACCCGAAACTTAAAACGTGCGTAACTTTCGCGCCGGTTATCGGAATCGAACGATTCTAGCGGCCACGTACTCCTCTAATAACCTATTTCAATCCGCCAAAATGAATTTAAAAACAAACAACTCTAGCTAGGTCAAAAATCCAAAAACCCGAATCTGCCCTAAGCCGAGAATTTCACCATTTTCGGTTTTCCATTAATTCTCGTCTATTTCTTCACCAATCAACCTCCTATACGCTCAATTAGCATAACCAAATGTAAAATCGAGGTTTCACCCAAGAAACCCGAAATGCCCAATTCGGGCATCCACTGTTTTCGCTCAATTTGAGCACTTAAACGCACGGCAACCATAGCCGGCGTTATGCTCGGCCATTTGACGCTAAGAACGGCCAAAAGTGGCCGGAAATCAGAGCTTAATCGAGCTCGTTCTTCGCGGCCCAAAATCGAACCGAAAACAGGGAGAAAACCGAGCTTACCGGTTCGGGTTGCGCGCGGAGATGGGCCGAAGCATGCTCGTCGCCGCCGTCTGGCCAGAAGGCGCCGATGTTCGTCGGTGAACGGCGCCGCGTCGCCGTCGTCGCTTCTCCCCTGTTCTCGCTCGCGCTCGGGCTCGGGCTCGACACAACGAAAACAACGAGTTTTCGTTGTTTTTATGTTTAATTTAAAAATATAATAATAATAATAATAATAATAATAATAATAATAATAATAATAATAATAATACTCTATTTTATTAAACGTCACTAGCTCTCGTGTTTTCAACTGTTTCGAATTTCTTATTTCGCCGATAAATCCAACTTATTATCTGGGTTCTATTAAAACTGTCCGTTCGTAAATCGGACCTCGTTTACTATTTTTTACTAAAATTACATTACGAGAAACGTAATTAATCGAAATGGACCTGATTTGACATATTTACAAAAAATGCCACTTATATTAAAATAATAATATTCTCAAAAACCCGTACGAGTCAGATATTACATAATAGTCGCACTTGTTCTGACAGGAGATCAACTTCAGACACTGCTGCCGCTTCTACTTCACAAGACACATTTATGAGTTTCTACACATTTCACAGCACGCAGGTACATTTCAACCCATTTTTCTCATAAACACACTTTCATTATTTTCTAATATAGTTTTCATTATGTATAGGAATCTTCTAAACACGGCTATGGACGAAAACACATATGACTATATTCAGGCTGTAATTTGTTGACGCAGCGGGATGTAGAAAGAACGAGAAACACTCTCCAAAGAGAAACTGAAAACTTTAGTTTTCCAAACAAAATTTTAATAATGCAAAAGATCCCTAATTTCGAGTTACATTCAAAATAAATACTGACGATTAAGGAAATTTTAATAAAATTAAATAATACAAGAAATATTAAATATGTAACGACCCGACGGGTTCCCCCGCCCGAGTAGCTGGCCCATCGGGGGGCACTGCACGGCTCGGGCGGGGGGAACCCGTCGAGTCGTTACAAAATAAGAGCTTGGGCGGTCAATTTGAGAGCTGAAACGTTTGATTTTGGGCCCGAGAAAGGTCGGTCACTAATTTTCATCATTCTCTCCCACCATAGAAAAACTCGACCTTGAGTTTTCCAGATACGCTAATCCGTCGTCTGGAAAGAATGGAAAGATATCTTCACCAACCGTAAGAATTTGTCGCATGATTAGTGCATAAGCCTCCTGAGATTCTTTAATCGCCTCCTTCATTTCATGATCCATTTGGGTAATAGTAAAGAAAGATCGCCCCATACTTTAGAAGTTTTAGGATGGTTCTTTGTTTTTAGATGAAGTAATGTGAACTTCATCATGTTTTTTTTCAATTTATAGTTGTTCTCCCTGCCTGCGTGTTGAGCGTCTACGTCAAACTGTCACGGTCTACCAAGCAGAAGATGACATGCATCCATATCCACGATATCACAGTATACTTCATCTGTATATTTACCGATAGAAAATGGTACCTTGCAGCATTCTTTCACTAGAATCTTCGCGCCTGCCTTGATCCATCTAATCGAGTACGGGGTAGGGTGCTTCTCAATTGGTAATTGTAAAATATCTACAGCTTCTCTGCAGAGAATATTCTCACCACTACCACTGTCGATGATCAAATTTAAGAGTCAACCATTATTAGCACATCTGGTGCGAAATAATTGTTGTCTCTAGGAGCAATCTTTGTGCTTAGGAGTGAGCATCAATTTTTGAATCACGAATGCCTCCTCTTCCTTCTCTCCATATCCCTCCTCAAACACCTCCTCGTCGCCATCATATTCACAGTAAATTTCTTGTTCATGTTCATCTCTATCAACAATGTTGACTGTCCTCCGATTCGGACACTCGTTTGCCTGATGACCAGAATGATTGCATCGGAAACATTTGTCAAGGATAGGTCTCGCATAAAGGTTGGTTGATTTTGGCACTTCTATACTTTCGGCTACTACTCGCTTCCCAACTGATTTATCTTCTCTCTATTCTGATCAACTTGGGGTATTAGAAATTGATCTTTCTTTCTCCGCATTATTCATCTGAAAATCTTCTTTCCCGTAGGTACGCCTATTCGAATCAAATCTACTATGGTTGCCTTGTTTCTCTTGTATCATCCGTTCAGCCTTTATCGCCATATTCTTCGCTTCAATTTTGTCTCGAATATGGGGTCTCAACCCATCCAAGTATTGAGTTACCTGTTGTCCTTCTCTTTCTCGTAGGTCATTCCTCTCTGCTAATCTCATAAATTCAGCCGTATAATCATACACAGTTTTCATACCTTGATGGCAACGCTGATACTGTTGGAAGAGGATTTGCTTATAGTTAGGAGGTAAGAAATCCGCCTGTAATAATTGCTTCATCCGACCCTAGGTTCTAATAGGTTGCTTGAATTCCTGATAGCACTTGTTCTGTAGTCTCTCCCACCATGCGAGAGCTCTGTTTCCATTGAAACTAGGGATGTCCACCTTCAGCTTAAACTGATTTTCAATAGTGTCATAGTCATGATTATTAAATATGTCGTTACCGCCATCGAATCTGCCATGATCGCCACCAAATCCGCAATTGCAGCCACTGAATCGGCTATAAATGCCACCGCCACTGTAGCGACCGTAGCAATTTTCTGTTGCTTCCACTTCTTCTTCATCATCTAAATCGACCTCATAATCAAGTATCGATCGTCTTAGATTAGTCGCAGGAACAAGTAGTTCATCGCGCTCACCTTGAGCAATCACCGCTTCTTTCTACATCCCGCTGCGTCATGAGAACGAGAAACACTCCCAAAGAGAAATCAAAAACCCTAGTTTTCCAAACGAAATTTCAATAATGCAAAAGATCCCTAATTTTGTAACACACCGTTCCGTTGAATCAAAATTATTCTATCAACTTATGATGTGCATTTTAGGGATGAAATTGGGAGAAACTAGTAATTAGGTTAATGAGTGACTAAATAAGGGTAGAACTGTAATTTGGAGATTTAGTAGAGGATAACGTATTTAACGAAGGGTTTTGTGAGGTTTAGCCGTCACTGTTTCTCATTTCCTCTTTCGATATTCAGCTCAAGCTCAGCAGAGCTCTCTAGGCAGTTTTCTCTCCAATTTCCATTCCCCAATCTAGGTGAGTTTTCCTTCGTTTTCCTTGAGTTTTAGTGACTAGATAGCAGGGAGAGTGCAATGTGTGTGTTTTGGGAACACTGTGAATGAGAGTAGGTTCAGGTTTTGATGTTAAACTGGGAATGCACGATTATTAGAGTTCCAAGTTAGCTACCTTAGGTTTCCGAATAGTTTAGAATGAGGTATAGTAAAGATTGAATTAATACTCTGTTTATGATTTTAGGTGAGCAAACTCCCGAAGTAGCTTACAACCAAACAATCCCCAGGAGACCAGGTAAGTGGAGTATGCATATGCTTTCGGTCTTACATCACAAAACAGTAGGATTATGTATGTTTGAATTTGTCTATATGTCATGCATCATATTTTGAAAGAATATGAAAATGAATTTACATGTATGGGTATGGTAAGAAATGAACAGATTGCAACAGATAAACTATTAAGGGAACTAATCCGCCTCTTAACTTATGAAGAGGATGTATGACTTTGAAAAAATTAATCCACTTCCCAATGGAATTTAGGATCAGATCAGCTGTTAAGAGAACTAATCCACCACTTAATTTATGAAGAGGATGTATGACTTTGGGAAAAATGATTCAACTCCCAATTGAACCGAGGGATCAGATCAGAGAAAGAATGTGAATGCAACTGAGATGTGAAAGTAGAAACTGCATGACTAGGATTTATATTTCAGCATATCATTTCATTATTGCTTTACTTACTTAGCATTAGGCTAATATATGAGTTTTTTTATGTAGGTGAAGAAGCCTCAGAAGGTGTGTTCTCTGAGCATGTTGAGGACTAGGCTGGTTGGGGGAGCACTTCAATGCCACGGTTTGGTGTTCTGATGAGGCGGTTTAACTATTGTCTATTTATGAAGTTTTATTGGTTAAGTGTCTAGTGGAAGTATGCAGAGAGTTTTAATAACATTAATAGTTTTGATGTTTTTAACAACTTTATGGTTTTCTTGTTCTGAGCATGAAAAACATGATTTTGTTTAGTGGTAGTTGCTTTGCTGAATATTTTTAGAAAGTTCTGGACTTATGTTGTTTTGAACGATATTTAGTAAAATGCTCAAGCTCTTTTGGTAGTTGGAGTTTTCTTTGTTTAGAGTGAAAATGGTTGTTATGCTGTTATGTTGAGTGTTTTGTCTATCGGTGGATGTAGTCCACCGGTGGATGTTGAGTGTTTGTCTATCGGTGGATGTAGTCCACTGGTGGATGTTGAGTGTTAACGTATATCAGTGGATGTGAGCGTAGGAGTGACTATTAGATTTTTGTCATTTTGTGACCGGTGGATGTGAGCGTAGAAGTGAGTATTAGATTTTTGTCGTTTTGTGACCGGTGGATTTGAGCGTAGGAGTGAGTATTAAATTTTTGCCGTTTTGTGACCGGTGGATGTGACCGTAGAAGTGAGTATTAGATTTTTGTCGTTTTGTTTATCGGTGGATGTGAGCGTAGGAGTGAGTATTAGATTTTTGTCATTTTGTGACCGGTGGATGTGAGCGTAGGAGTGAGTATTAGATTTTTGTCATTTTGTGATCAGTGGATGCTGAGGGTTATTGTTGTTCGAAGGATTCGATCGGTGGACGTGAGCAGTGGCTGTGAGTAGTCGACATCTCATGCGACTGACACTGTTTAGCGGGGGATGCCTTCTATTTCCGCCTCTGCCGCTGAGACTATTTTATTTCTGCTTCTGCCGCTGACACTGTTTAGCGGTGGATGCCTTTTTGTCTCCATTTCTATCGCTGAAACTGTTCAGCGGTGGACGTGCTCTATTTTGTTTTGTTTTCTTTTAACCAATTGTCTTTAACATTTTAATTAAATTAATAAATGTTGTTTTATACAAATGAATTTCCGCTGCAAGTTTTAACGTTTATAAAGGTCAAACTTTGACCGTTGAGCGAAAAGTTGAAATTTTCTCAGAATGTCAAAGTATGGTTCAGTATTATGAATAGCGAGTATCAGAGACATTCAGTTAAACCATTTAAAAGATTACTCATCAGTGCCAATAGTTGCGTGGAAGTATTTCAACAACTGTAAGTGTTTATGTTAACCTTAGCTATTAGATGTTTATGAGAGCAATTAATCTTGTCTAGGAAAATAGCAAAATGGCTAGAGGACCAGAAAGACCAAGGGTACCGTGAGAGATACCAAATTTGAAAAGTGACGAGGACCCTAGTGTAATTAGGCAGCTGACAGATTTGGTGCGCCAACAGACAGATTTGGTTCGTCAACAATTCGATCAGTTGGGAGTATTGCTGAACCGAGAAGTACAAGGAAGTGCCAACTCGAGTTCCAGTGGTGAGCATTCAGGAGACCGATTCCGAAGGCTACAGCCACCCACATTTGATGGAAAGTCGTCCAATCCGATTGTTGCTGAGGAGTGGCTTAGGAAGATTGAGAGCATTCTCAGATGTGCCAACATCGGAGAAGGAGACAAAGTCACTCTGGCAACGTTCCATTTGGCTGGGGATGCTCAACTTTGGTGGGAAACCATAGAGACCACCGCTGATGTTCTGGCTATGTCCTAGTCTCAGTTCAATGAGGTTTTCTACGAGAAATATTTTAACAGCACAATCCAGGCCGCAAAGAAGGTAGAGTTTCTGAACTTGAAGCAGACAAGGTCTGTGGAAGAGTACAGTAGGCAATTCGAGTCCCTGTCCAGGTTTGCTGGACATTTTTTTCACAAGAATGAGGATAAAGTGTTTCAGTTTTTGCATGGACTGAAGCCCGAAATCTACAGAGGAGTCAAATTTTGTGGTATTAAAGGTTTGTCCTTCAGTGAAGTGGTGTCCACGGCGTTGGAGGTGGAAGAAGCGGAGATGAAGTGTGCTGGGCCAAAGAAAGCCCTACAAAAGTTTATCTAGCCACACCCGCAGAGAGGAATGAAGAGGCCAAGTGAAGGCCAGAATAACCAGGGAACATGAAAGAACGTGCAAGACACCAGGAAGTTTCCCTAGTGCCCGAAGTGTTTGAAAGGTCATCTGGTCGAGTGCAGGTTTGGGACGGGAAAGTGTTTCAACTGTGAGGAAGTTGGACACACATCCAGGGATTGCCCGAACCCCAGAATCACTCGATGAAGTGTGCTGGGCCAAAGGAAGCCCCACAAAAGTTTATCCAGCCACACCAGCAGAGAGGAATGAAAAGGTCAAGTGAAGGCCAGAATAACCAGGGAAGAGGAAAGAAGGTGCAGGACACCAGGAAGTTTCCTTAGTGCCCGAAGTGTTTAAAAGGTCATCTGGGCGAGTGCAGGTTTGGGACAGGTAAGTGTTTCAACTGTGAGGAAGTTGGACACACATATAGGGATTGCCCGAATCCCAGAATCACCCGATGCTTCAACTGTAACAAAGTCAGCCATATTTACAGAGACTGTCCAGCTCTAAAGAGTGGCCCTGCTAAGATAAAGCCGAGAATATTCTCCATGTTAGAGTCGGGCAATGAGGAACAACCCGCCGTAGTGTCAGGTACCATTTTGATCAACTCTATACCTGCCTTTACTTTAATAGATTCTGGTGCAACACACTCGTTTATAGCGTATGCGTTTGCTGTCAAGTTAGATGTACAGTTTACCCCTACTGAGCGTATTTAACGTCACGTTACCATCTGGTGAACGCATGCACTCTAACCAAGTGATGTTTGATAGTGTTGTGTTGGTGGGAAACAAGAATTTACCTGCTGATCTCATTATTATGGATATAATGGGATTTGATGTAATCTTAGGAATGGATTGGTTGTTCAAGCTTTATGCCACAATTGATTGTAGGACGGGGGTAGTTAGTTTTCTACCCCCTGGCGATTTGAAGCATACCTTTCAAGCCTCGAAGAAAATTAAGGGAATGTCTGTTATGACTTCTATATACGTTAGACCCTCTTCATGCAGAGAGTATTTATGCTTTCTGGCCAGCGTTTTAGACACACAGTTTGTTGGAAAAGCAAGTCCTCAAAATGTCTTAGTTGTCCAAAACTTTTCAGAAGTATTTTTAGATGACCTTCCTGACTTGCCGCCAGATAGAGACATTGAGTTTGTTGTAGATGTTTACCCAGGCGCGGAGCCTGTATCTAAGAATCCCTATAGGTTAGCACCTATGGAGCTTAAGGAATTAAAGAAACAGTTGGAGGAACTATTGGATAAAGGGTTTATACGCCCAAGCTTTTCACCATGGGGTGCACCAGTTCTTTTTGTTAAGAAGAAGGATAGATCAATGCGTATGTGTGTTGATTACCGGGAATTGAATAAGTTATCTATCAAGAACAAGTATCCATTGCCAAGGATTGATGATTTATTCGACCAGCTTAAGGGTGCACGTGTTTTCTCTAAAATTGACCTAAGGTCTAGTTATTACCAAATGAAAGTCAAATCAGAAGATATTCCTAAGACTGCCTTTCGCACAAGGTATGGACATTTTGAGTTTTTGGTTATGTCTTTTGGATTGACAAATGCACCAGCAACATTCATGGATCTTATGAATAGAGTGTTTCACGAGTATTTAGATAAGTGTGTCATAGTATTTATTGATGATATACTAATCTATTCACGTATTAAGGAGGATCATACAAGACATTTGAACCTGGTATTGGGAGTACTAAGGAAACATCAACTTTATGCTAAGTTTTCCAAGTGTGAGTTTTGGTTGGACAGAGTTCACTTTCTTGGTCATGTGATCTCAGGTGATGGAATATCTGTTGATCCAACTAAGGTTCAAGCAGTTAAGGAATGGCCCCAACCGAAGAATGCTACTGATATTCAAAGTTTTCTTGGATTAGCAGGATATTACAGGAAATTTATTGAAGGATTCTCGAAGATTGCAACACCCGTCACTCGGTTAACTAGGAAAATCATTAAGTATGCTTGGACAGAGGAATGTGAGAATAGTTTTCAGACTTCTAAACATAAGTTGACCAATGCTCCAGTATTAACACTCCGTGTTGAAAATGGAAAGTTCAGTATTTACTGTGACGCTTCCAAGGTTGGACTCGGTTATGTGTTGATGCAAGATGGAAAAGTAATAGCCTATGCTTCTAGACAGTTGAAAACACACGAGAAGAATTGCCCTACACACGACTTAGAATTACCTGTAGTGGTTTTTGCACAACGATTTGGAGGCATTACTTATATGGACAGTCTTGTGAGATATTTTCGGACCATAAAAGTCTGAAGTATATTTTCACACAGAAAGAATTAAATATGAGGCAACGTAGATGGTTGGAGTTTGTCAAGGATTACGATTTTGAGATCAAATACCACCCCGGCAAGGCGAATGTTGTGGCTGATGCATTGAGTAGAGTGACGACTTCAGCCTCAGCCTTGGTTCTTGACATGCCGTTAGCCTTAGAGTCAGAATTCCAAAGATTTAACTTAGAAGCTGTGTCTAGTGTGTCAACTATGCTTTCAACCATATATTTGAAGCCTACACTTTTGGATAGGATAAAGGAAGCTCAGACAAATGATGCGGAGTGCAACAAGTACAAATCAAGCATAGAGTCTGCTGATAAATCAAATTTCAACTGTTCAGATGAAGGAGTCCTTAAGTTTAGGAATAGATGGTTTGTTCCTGCCAATATAGAACTTCAGAATGAGATTCTTTCGAAGGCACATTCTTCTAGACTCTCCGTCCATCCTGGAAGTACAAAAATGTATAAAGACCTTAAGCAACATTGTTGGTGGCCAAATATGAAAAGAAGTGTGGCCGAGTACGTAGGATTGTGTTTAGTTTGCCAACAAGCTAAAGCTGAACATTAGAGGCCTGCAGGAGCATTTCAACCATTACCAGTTCCCGAATGGAAATGGGAACAAATAACGATGGACTTTATAGTAGGATTGCCTAGAACAGCGAAGGGACATGATGCGATTTGGGTGATAGTTGATCGTCTAACCAAATCTGCCCATAAAGATGATCTACTCGATGGACCAACTAGCTGAATTGTATGTGCATGAGATTGTTAGACTGCATGGAGTTCCAAGCATTATAGTTTCTGACCGAGACTCTAGATTTACGTCAAAGTTTTGGAAGAGTCTGCTTAAGGCTATGGGTACATAGCTCAATTTTAGTACAGATTTTCACCCTTAAACATATGGACAATCCGAGAGAACTATTCAGACCTTAGAAGATATGCTTCGTGCATGCATATTATATTTTCAAGGATCTTGGAGTAAATATTTATCATTGGTGGAGTTTTTTTATAATAACAGTTTTCAGACAACTATTGGTATGGCACCGTATGAAGCATTGTACGGACGAAAATGTAGATCTCCTTTGTATTGGGATGAAGTTGGTGAAGCACGGTTGTTTGGTCCTGACATTGTGCAACAAACAGTGGAGAAGATTGCTCTCATCCGACAGAGAATCTTGACACCTCAGAGCTGACAAAAAAGTTATGCTGATTGCAGACGTAGAGAATTTGAATTTGAACTAGGTGATGAAGTTTTTCTTAAGGTATCACCGTTCAAAGGGGTTTTGAGAATTGGAAACAGAAGCAAGTTGAATCCCAGATTTATTGGACCTTTTCCAATCTTGAAGAGAATTGGGAAAACAGCATATCAGTTAGAGTTATCAGCCTCGATTAAAGGGATTCACAATGTGTTCCATGTCTCTATGCTGAAGAAGTGCTTGAGGGATCCATCTCAAGTGGTGGAACAGCAGAGTATTGAAGTTCATTCCACTCTTACTTATGAGGAGAAACCAGTAAGGATCCTAGACTATGCTGTGAAGGTGTTGCGCAACAAAGAAGTCTCACTAGTGAAAGTCTTATGGCATAACCAGAACGTACAGGAGACAACTTGAGAGCGCCATCACGACATTGTGAACCAGTATCAAGAATTATTCAGGTATTGAATTTTGAGGACAAAATTCTTTAAGGAGGGTAGATTGTAACACCCGGTTCCGTTGAATCAAAATTATTCTATCAACTTATAATGTGCATTTTAGGGATGAAATTGGGAGAAACTAGTGATTAGGTTAATGAGTGACTAAATAAGGGTAGAACTGTAATTTGAGGATTTAGTAGGGGATAACGTTTTTAAGGTAGGTTTTTGTGAGGTTTAGCCGCCACTGTTTCTCATTTCCTCTTTCGGTATTCAGCTCAAGCTCAGCAGAGCTCTCCAGACAGTTTTCTCTCCGATTTCCATTCCCCAATCTAGGTGAGTTTTCCTTCGTTTTCCTTGAATTTTAGTGACTAGATAGTAGGGAGAGTGCAATGTGTGTGTTTTGGGAACGCTGTGAATGAGAGTAGGTTCAGGTTTTGATGTTAAACTGGGAATGCACGATTATTAGAGTTCCAAGTTAGCTACCTTAGGTTTTCGAATGGTTTAGAACGAGGTATAGTGAAGATTGAATTAATGCTCTGTTTATGATTTTAGGTGAGCAAACTCCCGAAGTGGCTTACAACAAAACAATCCCCAGGAGACCAAGTAAGTGGAGTATGCATGTGCTTTCGGGCCTACATCACAAAACAGTAGGATTATGTATGTTTGAATTTGTCTGTATGTCATGCATCATATTTTGAAAGAATACGAAAATGAATTTACATGTATAGGTATGGTAAGAAATGAACAGATTGCAACAGATAAACTATTAAGGGAACTAATCCGCCCCTTAACTTATGAAGATGATGTATGACTTTGGGAAATTGATCCGCTTCCCAATGGAATTTAGGATTAGATCAGCTGTTAAGAGAACTAATCCGCCCCTTAGTTTATGAAGAGGATGTATGACTTTGGGAAAAATGATCCAACTCCCAATGGAACCGAGGGATCAGATCAGAGAAAGAACGTGAATGCAACTGATATGTGAAAGTAGAAACTGCATGACTAGGATTTATGTTTCAGCATATCATTTCATTATTGCTTTACTTACTTAGCATTAGGCTAATAGATGAGTTTTGTGATGTAGGTGAAGAAGCCTCAGAAGGTGTGTTCTCTGAGCATGTTGAGGACAAGGCTGGTTGGGGGAGCACTTCAATGCCATGGTTTGATGTTCTGATGAGACGGTTTAACTATTGTCTATTTATGAAGTTTCAGTGGTTAAGTGTCTTGTGGAAGTATGCAGAGAGTTTTAATAACATTAATAGTTCTGATGTTTTTAACAACTTTATGGTTTTCTTGTTCTTAGCATGAAAAACATGATTCGGTTTAGTGGTAGTTGCTTTGTTGAATATTTTTAGAGAGTTGTGGACTTCTGTTGTTTTGAACGATTTTTAGTAAAATGCTCAAGCTCTTTTGGTAGTTGGTGTTTTTTTTTTGTTTAGAGTGAAAATGGTTGTTATGCTGTTATGTTGAGTGTTTTGTCTATCGGTGGATGTAGTGCACCAGTGGATGTTAAGTGTTTGTCTATCGGTGGATGTAGTCCACCGGTGGATGTTGAGTGTTATCGTCTATCGGTGGATGTGAGCGTAGGAGTGAGTATTAGATTTTTGTCGTTTTGTGACCAGTGGATGTGAGCGTAGGAGTGAGTATTAGATTTTTGTCGTTTTGTGACCGGTGGATGTGAGCGTAGGAGTGAGTATTAGATTTTTATCGTTTTGTGATCGGTGGATGCTGAGGGTTATTGTCGTTCGAAGGATTCGATCGGTGGACGTGAGCAGTGGCTGTGAGTAGTCGACATGTCGTGCGACTGACACTGTTCAGCGGGGGATGCCTTCTATTTCCGCCTCTGCCGCTGAGACTATTTTATTTCTGCTTCTACCGCTGACACTATTTAGCGGTGGATGCCTTTTTGTCTCCATTTCTATCGCTGAAACTGTTCAGCGGTTGACGTGTTCTATTTTGATTTGTTTTCTTTTAACCAATTGTCTTTAACATTTTAATTAAATTAATAAATGTTGTTTTATACAAATGAATTTCCGCTGCAAGTTTTAACGTTTATAAAAGTCAAACTTTGATCGTTGAGCGAAAAGTTGAAATTTTCTCAGAATGTCATAGTATGGTTCAGTATTATGAGTAGTGAACCGGGTTCAGAAAACCCAGGGCGTTACAAATTTCAAGTTACATCCAAAATAAATACTTACGATTAAGGAAATTCTAATAAAATTAAATAATGCAGAAAATATTAAGTAAAAGCTTAGGCTGTCAATTTGAGGGCCGAAATATTTGATTTTGGCCCTGAGAAAGGTTGGTCACTAATTTTCATCATTTGTTATATCAGTTTCTTTGGACCAGAATGACATCGCAAAGCTTAATGCTTGCAAGGCAACTTTAGAAAAATTGTCAAAATACATTTCGTTAGATTATGAAAAGAGTGGAGTACTCAATCATATTGTTCGATCTTCTGAGATTGATGGAGCGAAACATATATTAAATGAGATTTTTTCCAAGAGAAAGAGACGGTGAACATACAGTACAATCGTTAGATTATGCGACAAATGGAGTACTCAATCACATTGATGGATATTCCAAGATTGATTGAGCGAAATATATATTAAATGAGAATTTTTCCAAGAGAAAGAGGCGTGAATATGCAGTAAAATTTTAAAGTAAATCCATTATCATTTGGTATTTTTATAAAATTAATTTTTTATAATGTGAAATATACGTCTCTTATATGATTTAATTCACTAAAATAGAAATAAATGGTACAAGTGTTAAAAAATCACGAAAATTTATTGATTATCTTCCATAGTATGGTGAACATGCAATAAAATTTTCAACTAAATCTAATATTGTTTAGTATTTTTATAAAATTAATTTGTTATAATGTGTAAGATACGTCTATTTTATGATTTAATTCACTAAAATAGGAATAAATTGTACAAGTGTTAAAAAATTATAAAAATTTATATATTATCTTTCATGGTATGATGAACATGCGGTAAAATTTTCAAGTAAATCTAATATCGTTTGATATTTGTTTAAAATTAAATTTTTATAATGTAATGTACGTTTATTTTATGATTTAATTCACTAAAATGACAATAAATGGTACAAGTGTTAGAAAATCATGTAAATTTATAGATTATCTTCTCATGGTGTAGTAAACATGCGGTAAAAGTTTTAAATAAATCCACTATCGTTTGGTATTTTTTTTAAATTAATTATTTATAACATGTAATGTAGGTCTGTTTTATTATTTAATTCACTAAAAAGACAATAAATGATATAAGTAATAGAAATCACGAAAATTTATAGATTATCTTCTCATGGTATGGTGCATATGCAATCAAATCACATAGTATAATTTAGTGAAAAAAAAAAGTAGAAAATTTGGATAGATTTTTCTTTGTTTTATGACTCCCTCATAGCTAGTTTAAAACAATTCCTGCATATTCAAATTATAAAACAGTATAAGAAGTTTATAGGATAAACTAAATTACATCAAATTAAATTACCTCAAACTAAAATACATATGTAATGACCCCAAAAGACCGCCACGTTACATGACTTGACATTACTTGACTTAGCACGTTTTTCATATAATTTTTTTTTTTGCAAACTTTAAACTAAACTTCAAAATATTTATCCCTTTAACCACTTGAAATCAATAGAAAAACGTTTGAAAACACGTTGCGAAATACACCTTGAAAATAATAGATTTTTTTTTTCGAGCACTGCTCGTGAATAGTGCCGCAACACTGTTCATGTGACAGCCCGAAACCAGACCCCGATCGGAGTCCGGGATCGGAGCCGTCACTCCGGGACAGTCAACGGGAAACAGTGACTATTTTTTTTTAACATAAACAGAACAGACAGCGTTACTGGAACAACTTATGAAAGCCAACTGAACTTTTAAAACTTTAACAGAAAACAAAATCGAATGACAGGAAACATGCACTGCTATCGCAAACCCAAAAACAAAAACGTAGCTTTACAGAGAGGGAGAAACTGCAGAGAGTAACAAAAAACATTTACAGAGAGAGAGAGAGAGAGAGAGTTCTCGGGTGAAGCAGAAAACAGAAATGAACTTAATTTAAAAGAAATTCAGGCTGGCGGAAGACTTAGTATAAAAAGAGCTTCGGTGGATTGAATAAAACAAAAGTGTACAGTGATAATCGGAAGGAGGAGAGTAACACTGGGCAGAAAGATAAAAGCTATCGGTAGATGCAGATATAACAAAAGATGAACAGTGCTAATCGGTGGATGTGAACTATAAACAAGAATTGAGCTCACCGGTAGGAACAGACAGTAAACAAAATCGGTAGAAAAGATGACGTCAGCCGGAAGATGGATGACGTCATCGATGGATGCAGACATTGAACGAAATCGGTAGAAGAGATGACGTCAGCCGGAAGATGGATGACGTTATCGGTGGATGCAGACACTGAACGAAATCGGTAGAAGGAGATGACGTCTGTAACGCCCCCGAACCCACCCTGGCTCGGAGCGCTACTTTGCTAACCCAAACCCAAGTTGAAACATGATTTAAACTAAGCCTAGACTCGCTAATTTCCCTTAATCCTAACCTTTAAGCACCACGGCGTCCTTCCCGAAAATTTAGGCAAAGTAACGCCTGAAAATGGCGCCTCCAAACGCTAAATACCTGCACACAAATCAATTCCCAACCAAATCCAGAATACTCTACTCAATTATCTACTCAACCTTCCAACAAAATCTTCAAATAGTAGCAAGGAGAAACTAGAATACTAACATCCCTAAATGAAGAAAGTCCACAATACAGGGCGATACATCACCCTTAACTATGACTAAATACCACAACTATCAAAAACATCAACCAAAATGATTTAAGCATTTCCATCATTTCTACAAACAGTCATGTCACGACCCCAACCCCGTAGGGCCGTCACAGGACTTGACTTTACATTGACATAACCTTTACCTAAGCCCTCGTGTTCTCACATAAAATTTTTCATTTTTACTTATCACTTTAAAAGAAAAACAGATTTAGACAATTGACCTAACTCTAACAACCTTTACGGTCTAACATTGACTTAAACATTTTGAGCGTAAAACATTTTGACTTTTAAAACATTTAGAACTAGACTAAAACCATTTTTAAAACAATTAACAATTAAAATAAGATCAATTAAAACAAAACACTAATATAACCTATATTTTTGGAAAGAAATCAAGAAAACAAACTGCATGGATCGCTCTAAAAATCGAGCATATCCTTACCTGTTTTAAAATGACCAAATAGTTCAAAATAACCAAACAATCCAGTATATTCTCCAAAATAAAGACTTCACATTTTAGACATTCTACTACCACATCATACACATCAAAACTCTACTCTCATACGTTTTTCTATCAAACTAATCGATCCACATACATAAACATTTTCATACTTTCATCCATCACATTTCTATACACATACACAAACTTCCTAATCATTCCCAAACAAAATAGACACCTAAGTCATACCAACCTAACATATTCATCAAAACGTATCTTTTCATACATTTTCAATCAAATCTTTCTATCCACATATACAGACATTACCAACCTTTAGTTTAAACAAAACTAAACACTTAAACGTACCCAAAACAAACACATCCTCACACTAACCACGGACACATACTAACCACGGTCGAAATCGCCCTAACAATATTGCCGGGTTGCCACCATGGTCGTACTCCTCCAACTGCGTCCATGATCCTAGCATGCTCATAAAATCTCACCGTACCTGTTCTTCAGCACCTACATCACAGAACTCACACTATAAGCCTAATGCTTAGCAAGTAGTGACAATATGAATTTAAAACATTTAACCTAACATATGCAGTTTCTATCGTTTCAATCATACATAAACGTCTCATTTCATTTCATAGTACATAATCGTTTCGTTTCGTTTCATCGTTCATAATCGTTTCGTTTCGTTTCGTTTCATCGTACATACATACATACATGTAATCCTCTACCAATGGAGGGCGGATTAGTTTCTCCATCTCTAGTCGTTCCACAATCTACATCTGAAGGGTGAACCACTTCCCTCAGACACTTTACATTTTCTGGACGTTCCACAATTTACATCTGAAGGGTGAACCACTTCCCTCAGACACTTTACATTTTCATTTTACATCGTTGTTGTTTCTACATTCAATCGTGAAAACATATGCTAAAACATTTTCGTACTTTACTTAAAACATGATGCGTGAGAAAACAAACATACATAAACATGCAACATATCCTAACGTTCTGTGATGTAGGCCCGAAGGCAACACGCATGCAACACTACTTACCTGACGTCCTTAGCAATTTATCTGAATTCTGACTCTTAACCGTGGAACCTGAAAAACCTAACATATCAAAACGTTGCATTAGAACTCGCTCGGCATAACTAAACTCTCATTTTCTTAAAAACATCTTAAACTACTATTTCTAAACTAATCTAACTAAAATCGAACTAAACGGGCCACTATTTGGGTTTGGTAAAAACCGACCCGAAACTCAAACGTGCATAACTTTCGCGTCGGTTATCGGAATCGAACGATTCCAGCGGCCACGTACTCCTCTAATAACCTATTTTAATCTGCCAAAAGGAATTTCAAAACGAATGACCGGAACTAGGTCAATTTATCAAAAACCCGAAACTGCCCTAACCCGGAATTTTCCCCCTTTTCGATTTTTCATCAATTCTCGCCTAATTCCTCACCAATCGATCATATTCTAACCTATTAAGCATAATTTAACATAAATTAGGGCTTCTAAAATTAGAAACCCGAAATGCACAACACACACCTCACTGTTTTCACTCTGAAAACAGGGTAATCCAGCCCTCCGTGAATCGCCCCTCACACACCCCTAAATCCTCCTAATTTTCGTCACAAAACCGCCAAGAAAACGACCCAATTCGCAGGCCGTTCCACGGCCGTGAAGCAGAGAGAAAACAGGGAGTGGGGTTACCTGTTTTCGGTCGGGTCTGGCGCGGAGATGGCCTAACCGAGCTCTGGTTCAGCTCGCCGGCGTCTGCACGTCAGAATGGTGGTCGGAGCCGCGTGGTCGCCGGAGAAGAGTCGTCGCGCTCGCCTTCGTCTCTCGCGGCGTCGGGAGCTCGCAACGGAATGGCTTCTTCGTGAAGCCATTCTGTTGTTTTAAATAAAACTAAAATCTTTAATTACCAAATTACTTAAATGCCCTTCCCTCAATTCTATGTTTAACTCTTTAATTAGTCTATCGATTCGGTTTCTCTGCAACTTCCTTATTTCTCCAAATATTCCAATTTAATCTTGGAGTTCTAACGAAACTCACCATTCACAAAACGGACTTATTTTGCTATTTTTACGAATTAACATACTAAAAGGGTAAAACGGGAACTCTAGCATTACTCTTTTCAATTTGGGTTTCTAAAATTTCACTTATTCCTCTAAAAATTCCCGTAAATTTCTAGGGCTCTAAGGAAACATCCCGCTCAAGAAAATACTTTAATTTTCTATTTACGAAAATTATCTAAGGAATTAGAAAATCCTAAAATCCGAAACTCCGGGCGTTACATCCTTCCCTCCTTAATTGAAATTTTGTCCTCAAAATTGTTGCTTAGATAATCCTCTTATTTCTCACTCCAATGCTACCACCGTAATTACCATTGCAATACTAAATCCTGATTACTCTAAGGCCTTAATCACTCATCGGGTAACGACAATTCCTAGATCTCCAAAGTTATGACTCTCTTAACTATGCATTTTGTAATTCATTCACTCATACGTCCATTGCTTTCAACCTAATCCATCATCACTTAATCTCTTAAATCTCTCCCAACTCAAACTCCATTATAGTCTTCCTCGAATTAATTCAATTGTCTCCCTACTTTTCTCATACAACATCAATCTAACGCATCAAAAACATCATAATCTCTCAAAGCTTCATCTATTGCTTAATACTAAGGACCTATTACATAGTCTCCTTATACTATTTCCTTCTATTCCAAGTTCTCTTCTACCTTACTATCTCATTTCTAATCCATCACACACATCCTTTACACCCATGGACAATGGGCATTCATGACGTTCCATTAGTCACTATAACACGATCCTAGTACTCAGGGCTATCAATACTTAAATCTATCTCTTTTTTTTTTTTTTTTTTCTTTCAAAGTATTCTCTAAGTTTCTATACTTATGTCTACAATACTCGATTATCCAACTTTCACCTCAGTTGTCACCAAACAATATCAAACTCTCAAGTCTAACTAATTAATTACACAATTCACCCAATGCCTTAAATGGTGCATAAACACTTCGACTTAGCTTACGAGTCGAATCTTTCCTAAATCTACAGGTTTATCTTCACTTCTAGGTCCACTTGCACAATCTCCGTGCAACTTTCTATCCTTTCATCTAACGTTTTCTAAATTTTTTCAACATCACAAACCCTTAATGTTTCTCTCTTATTTTGACCATTCACTTATTCTAATAAATCTCTTCATTTACCCTTATGACGTCGTCCAAAAATCTACCTAATCGCCCATTTTATCTTACCTCACATAGTCTCCATTTTCCTTCATCATGAACTAAGAACCATCCCTCACGGTATGAATCTTTTATATAAGCTAACATCCATATCCTCGATCAACGATCTTCTAAAGACTTTATGTTCCTCGAGTTGGAATTTACATTCCATACCTAAGCTCATTTATCCTAACCCAAGTTACTTACAAAATCGTCGGCCTTTACTTCGTTACTTACTAGCCAAACCCTCGAATTTCTCTAACTTAACCTCATCCCTAATGCATTTGACCATCCTCTTCATTCAAAAGTTCATATGTTTCCTCAACTCTTACACCACTAAATACTTAAATGCTAACCTTCTTATTTTAACTCTCAATTAAATCTAAGGCCTTTACACTTACTCTTAGAAATCTATACACAATTCTAAATCTATCCAACTACCTTTTTTTTTTCACCTTACGTTGTTTAGTCTCTAATTTCCTCATTAAAAGAAATTCCCAATATTTTCATAGATCGCACGTCACTAGATTCTGATGAATTAAACCTCAACTTCTAACCTTCCTTCTTATCTAGTAATCCTCTCTTTCCTAGCTCTTAACTTCACAATATTAATTCTATTTCTCCTCCAAGGCCCCAACACTTGTAAAAATATCTATTTTCACATAAGGTTTTCATTAAGATTTTACTAGCTAATATATTTTCTCTTTAATCCTCAAAATTCAGGTTCTAAGTGTTCCCCCACACTCCTCCACAACCATTTGCCCAACAACCTTCTTATTTTCTAAAACAATAGGGTCATAAGTATTCAACTCAATCTTTTACATCAATTTCCTCTAACGGCTTCCTTGTTAGCAAACTTGTTGCAGATAATTTAACGCCTTAAATCCAAATCTCCTTGCCATCCTAAGTCCTCAAGTCTAATTCATATCCACACCAATTCCCACATGATTATATTCTAACATTTCTACATTAGTATCTCCTATAGATATTTAAAATGACACGTACCTGTAATTACGGTAAGCTGCTCTTCATTGTCTGCACTGCTGAGGGAGAAGGTCCTTGGAGATACACTTGTGAGTCCCTTGTTCCGTGTCGGGCAGTCTCTGGCAAGATGGCCCGTCCTATTGCAAACAAAACACGGCCCTTTATCTTTCCTCGGACACTTTCTAGAGAGATGTCCTATCTCTTGACACTTGAAACACCTTCCTAGATTCTTCCTCGGACAGTCCGTAGAAATATGACCTTGCTCATTACAGATAAAACATCGGCCCGAACCTGCCTTGCACACCCCGTCATGAAACTTCTTACACGTTGGACATTGAGGGAACTGTGAATAACCAGAGGCACGCTTTCCATTTCCTTGACTAATTTCTTCATCACTCGTTCTTTTTGTGCCCCTCGGTGGTTGTTGTTCTTCGTCACTTTGTTGAGTCATAGATTCTCTGAAGGGCTTCCTCGACATTTCTCTTTGTCGTTGTAGTTTCATTTCGATGTCATCAAGTCCGAGGGCCCTTTCCACTATCTTTTGGTAAGGCACGTCTTCGTCACCCACTGTAATCACCCCTTTTTGAATTTCTAGTTTCAAACCTTGCACGAATTGGTGAATTTTGTCCTCCTCCTCACATATCATATTTCCGGCATATCGAGATAGCGACTCAAACCTTCGCACATATTCAGCCACCGTCCCAGTTTGGCGTAATTGAGTGAACTCTACCTTCTTACTGGCCCGAAGAGTGCGACTGAAATACTTGTTGTAGAATACTGTTTTGAACCTTTCCCATCTCATAACCTCCACGTCTGTAGTAGCCTTAATCGTGTCCCACCAGAACATAGCATCTTTCTCCAAATTAAACACTGCAAACATCACTTTATCGGCTTCCTCTACTTTGGCATAGGCAAGCATGCTCTCAATCTTACGAATCCACTGTTCGGCGCAGGTGGGATCCGGAGACTGTCCATCAAAGGTTGGAGGCCTAAGCCGCCTAAATCTTTCTCCACTCAGGTCCTTGGAATTATTACCTTGTCCATTTCGATTTAACAAAACCCCTATCTGTTCTGACTGTTGGCGTAATATGTCCATAAACTGGCTATTGGGATCCATTCGGGTTACTTAAGTACTCGTGGCCTTTTCTTGTACCTGGACATGTTAGAAAACACAAAACACTATAAACATCTATAGATCATTACTTAAACTTAAATACTTACAGTTGGCGAAGCACTTCCATGGGGCGAGTGGCATTGTTAGGTAATCAACTGAACGATTGCGACCACGTGTCTCTGATACCATAACTGTCACGACCCCAACCCCGTAGGGCCGTCACAGGACTTGACTTTACATTGACATAACCTTTACCTAAGCCCTCGTGTTCTCACATAAAATTTTTCATTTTTACTTATCACTTTAAAAGAAAAACAGATTTAGACAATTGACCTAACTCTAACAACCTTTACGGTCTAACATTGACTTAAACATTTTGAGCGTAAAACATTTTGACTTTTAAAACATTTAGAACTAGACTAAAACCATTTTTAAAACAATTAACAATTAAAATAAGATCAATTAAAACAAAACACTAATATAACCTATATTTTTGGAAAGAAATCAAGAAAACAAACTGCATGGATCGCTCTAAAAATCGAGCATATCCTTACCTGTTTTAAAATGACCAAATAGTTCAAAATAACCAAACAATCCAGTATATTCTCCAAAATAAAGACTTCACATTTTAGACATTCTACTACCACATCATACACATCAAAACTCTACTCTCATACGTTTTTCTATCAAACTAATCGATCCACATACATAAACATTTTCATACTTTCATCCATCACATTTCTATACACATACACAAACTTCCTAATCATTCCCAAACAAAATAGACACCTAAGTCATACCAACCTAACAAATTCATCAAAACGTATCTTTTCATACATTTTCAATCAAATCTTTCTATCCACATATACAGACATTACCAACCTTTAGTTTAAACAAAACTAAACACTTAAACGTACCCAAAACAAACACATCCTCACACTAACCACGGACACATACTAACCACGGTCGGAATCGCCCTAACAATATTGCCGGGTTGCCACCATGGTCGTACTCCTCCAACTGCGTCCATGATCCTAGCATGCTCATAAAATCTCACCGTACCTGTTCTTCAGCACCTACATCACAGAACTCACACTATAAGCCTAATGCTTAGCAAGTAGTGACAATATGAATTTAAAACATTTAACCTAACATATGCAGTTTCTATCGTTTCAATCATACATAAACGTCTCATTTCATTTCATAGTACATAATCGTTTCGTTTCGTTTCATCGTTCATAATCGTTTCGTTTCGTTTCGTTTCGTTTCATCGTACATACATACATACATGTAATCCTCTACCAATGGAGGGCGGATTAGTTTCTCCATCTCTAGTCGTTCCACAATCTACATCTGAAGGGTGAACCACTTCCCTCAGACACTTTACATTTTCTGGACGTTCCACAATTTACATCTGAAGGGTGAACCACTTCCCTCAGACACTTTACATTTTCATTTTACATCGTTGTTGTTTCTACATTCAATCGTGAAAACATATGCTAAAACATTTTCGTACTTTACTTAAAACATGATGCGTGAGAAAACAAACATACATAAACATGCAACATATCCTAACGTTCTGTGATGTAGGCCCGAAGGCAACACGCATGCAACACTACTTACCTGACGTCCTTAGCAATTTATCTGAATTCTGACTCTTAACCGTGGAACCTGAAAAACCTAACATATCAAAACGTTGCATTAGAACTCGCTCGGCATAACTAAACTCTCATTTTCTTAAAAACATCTTAAACTACTATTTCTAAACTAATCTAACTAAAATCGAACTAAACGGGCCACTATTTTGGGTTTGGTAAAAACCGACCCGAAACTCAAACGTGCATAACTTTCGCGTCGGTTATCGGAATCGAACGATTCCAGCGGCCACGTACTCCTCTAATAACCTATTTTAATCTGCCAAAAGGAATTTCAAAACGAATGACCGGAACTAGGTCAATTTATCAAAAACCCGAAACTGCCCTAACCCAGAATTTTCCCCCTTTTCGATTTTTCATCAATTCTCGCCTAATTCCTCACCAATCGATCATATTCTAACCTATTAAGCATAATTTAACATAAATTAGGGCTTCTAAAATTAGAAACCCGAAATGCACAACACACACCTCACTGTTTTCACTCTGAAAACAGGGTAATCCAGCCCTCCGTGAATCGCCCCTCACACACCCCTAAATCCTCCTAATTTTCGTCACAAAACCGCCAAGAAAACGACCCAATTCGCAGGCCGTTCCACGGCCGTGAAGCAGAGAGAAAACAGGGAGTGGGGTTACCTGTTTTCGGTCGGGTCTGGCGCGGAGATGGCCTAACCGAGCTCTGGTTCAGCTCGCCGGCGTCTGCACGTCAGAATGGTGGTCGGAGCTGCGTGGTCGCCGGAGAAGAGTCGTCGCGCTCGCCTTCGTCTCTCGCGGCGTCGGGAGCTCGCAACGGAATGGCTTCTTCGTGAAGCCATTCTGTTGTTTTAAATAAAACTAAAATCTTTTAATTACCAAATTACTTAAATGCCCTTCCCTCAATTCTATGTTTAACTCTTTAATTAGTCTATCGATTCGGTTTCTCTGCAACTTCCTTATTTCTCCAAATATTCCAATTTAATCTTGGAGTTCTAACGAAACTCACCGTTCACAAAACGGACTTATTTTGCTATTTTTACGAATTAACATACTAAAAGGGTAAAACGGGAACTCTAGCATTACTCTTTTCAATTTGGGTTTCTAAAATTTCACTTATTCCTCTAAAAATTCCCGTAAATTTCTAGGGCTCTAAGGAAACATCCCGCTCAAGAAAATACTTTAATTTTCTATTTACGAAAATTATCTAAGGAATTAGAAAATCCTAAAATCCGAAACTCCGGGCGTTACAAGTCATCTGCAACAAACTACTAAAATGTAAAATCCCACACTCTCCAGTAGACCATGGTCGAGGCGCCCCGACAACTACCTGCACCGGCATGCTCCATGCACCATCAACTGCTGTCTAGTCCTGGGCTGTCTCATCTACCTCACCTAAGCAAATCGCGCCACCTACACCATAGAACACAAAAGTAAGCCTAATGCTTAGCAAGTAGGGAAATAATGCACAAACACACACTAAATGCTCGACTCAACCCTAACATGCAGTTTCTACACACTCTGTTGCTTTCTTTTCATTTCGGTTGCATTTATCTTTCACTTTCAGGTGAATCAAGTAGGCACACGCCCCCACACAGTCCAGGACGGCCACGCCTTGATCCACGGAGCTAGACCGGAGGCACACGTCCCAACACAGTCCAAGACGGCCAACCGAATCTCCTCCAATCGATCGTAGAATCCTCATCGCGCACTTCAAGCACGAGTGCACTTCAAGCACGAACCTCATTGTGCGCTTCAAGCACAGGTGCACTTCAAGCACCAACCCCATTGTGCACTTCAAGCACGAACATGTTGAGGTGGAGAAATTCATACTCACGACTCATTACGTACATTAGAATCCCCCAATCGATCGTAGAATCCTCATCGTGCACTTCAAGCACGAGTGCACTTCAAGCACAAACCCTATTGTGCACTTCAAGCACGAATAGGTCAAGAAATTCATACTCACGACCACGTTGCAAATCTTTTCTTATCTTTCATTTCATTCTTACCGCTCAAGGATGCAAAACACGTAATTTCGTAGTTTAGAAAACCATGATGCGTGACACACGATGCATGACACAAAGCAAAACATAGCAACAATCAAACAATCCCTACCGTTCTATGGTGTAGGCCCGAAGGCAACAAACACGCACTCCACTACTTACCTGGCGTCCTAGCTCGCTGAGGGTACTCGATTACCTGTCCATCTACAGCTCGACCTACGATAAATATTCATCAAACCATTAAAATCAAGCCTACATCTACTAATTACTCTCAAACTCCTATTTCTAGCCTAATCCAATGAAAGCCTAACTAAATGGGCCACCAATTTGGGTTCGGTAAAAACCGACCCGAAACTTCAAACGTGCATAACTTTCACGTCGGTTATCGGAATCGAACGATTCCAGCGGCCACGTACTCCTCTAATAACCTATTTTAACCTGCCAAAAGGAATTTGAAAACAAACGACTCAAGCTAGGTCAAATTGACAAAAACCCGAACTGCCCTAAGTCGGAAATTTTTCGCTTTTCGGTTTTTCATCAATTCCCATCAATTTCCTCACCAATCCATCACCCTCACACCCAATTAGCCTAAACTAATCAAAATTCCGAGCTACACACATCAAAACCCGAAATCCCCAAATCGGGTTCTCTGATTTTTCACTCAATTCGGGCTCAACACAGCCAGGCGATGGAAGCCGGTCCAAGGGTTGGCAAACCCACGCCGGAAGCAGCCCATTTCGGCCGGCGATCGGAGCTCAAAGTCGCTCCTCACCCTCGGCCACGACCGAACCAAAACAGGGCACAAAAAGGGGACTCACCGTTTAAATCGTGCGCGGAGAAGGGCCGGAGTCTGCTTGTCGCCGTCGTCTGGCCGAAAAACATCGAAAGTCAGCGGTGATTGCTCCGCCGAACGTCGCCGGTGCCTCGCCTCTCCCCTGTTTCCTCTCGGCGTCGGGCACGAACGCAAAATGGCTTCCTCGAAGCCATTTTGTGTTCTTCTTTTCTTTTTTTTTTTATAAATTATATTAAATAAATAATAACAATAATAATAATAACAACATTAATAATTAACGTTATCCTTTTTCCCTTCAAAAATTTCCGTTAAATCCCGTTCTTAAATTATAAATTTTCTTAAATTGACTTTCATCCCGTACCCAGCTTAAGTTCTCCATTTAGAATATTCGAACACCAATTAATTAATCAATTAGTTTAACCAAATTTATTCCCTTCTCTTTTAAATTAATTAAAACAACTATTTTATTATTCCTTTATTTTGTCTCCAATTTTCCTTAAAAAAAAAACCCGGGTGTTACAACGTCAGCCGGAAGATGGATGATGTCATCGGTCGATGCAGACGGTGAACGAAATCGGTAGAAGGAGATGACGTCAGCCGGAAGATGGATGATGTCATCGGTGGATGCAGACAGTGAACGAAATCCGCAGGAGGAAAAACCTAAGGCAAAATCACTGTTTGGCGGTGGATGTGAATAAGAAAAAATGTGAACAGCGACTATCGGTGGATGTATGCTTAAAGCAGCAGTGAACGTGATCGGAAGAATGCAGCTTTTAAGGCAAAACTTGACAACTTTAACAGGAAGTCATAGGGACAGAAAACTCCAAACAGAAGGCATAAGGGCTTCAAACCCTCAAACCCGATTCTAAGCACAGTTTTAAAACATGCATGGGAACATGACAGAAGATAGAAAACCTAACAGAAGATCAAGAAAACAACTGTATGGATTATTCCAAAACCAGAGACAATCCATGCATAGATTATCAGAGAATATCCCAAACAAATTCCAGAATACTCCAGAATACAAACTTAACTGTCAAATACAGCGGTTTTAAACATTGAAACAGAATCTATACATTATTTCAAAATTTCAAAGACAGTGTAACACCCGACATTTCGGCCAGGTGAATTTTTCTGACCATTCTCATTGTTACCCTTTATTTAACCTTTATGATTAAATTTAACGTTGAGGCAAATTCATTACAAGTTGAGTAAAACTAGGTTGAGTGGCAATTTTGTAATAAAGATTGAAGGATTAGGTATAAATAGAAAATGGAAACCTTAAATCTCATTTAAACCTCACTGCAGCCGACATTTCCTCTCGGCGACTCCCTTCTTCTCTGGAGCCTTTTTCCTCCCCAGCAACTGGTTTTTCAGCCTCCACTCCGATAACCCGCATTCTAGGTAAGATTTTGACAATGTAGATGCCGGGTAGTCATTTAGAACTCTGTTTTCAGTTGAACTTGTACTTTCGGGCTCTTCAATGGCTGAGTCAGTTGGTTATCGTTCTTTATCTTCATTTGGTAATGCCACCTTTAAATCGATTCTGGACCTTTTATATAACCGACCCCGTTTAATCGATAGCTATATCTAGCTGTTTCGGTTTTGGATTTCAGACTGCACAGAGAACCTTAGCTGTTAGATTCTAGGATGACTTTCGATTAGAACTTTTAGGACTTTATTTTAACTACTGTAATGTGGAATGTTTTAGGTGAGGAAGTTGAAGAGAAAGTGATTCAAGTTGCTAAGGATCCAGGTAAGTGAATGTATTAAGTTTCTGGCCAATAGGGCCCTACATCAAAGGATTAAGTTAGATTTAGTGAACATTGTCTGCTATATGTTTGATGAAATGTCGATGGATATGGTTCTGTTATTCTCATGTACTCCCCTGTCTTAGTTCGATGATTAAGTGCATTTATGTTATGCATCATGTTTTACTTCTCAAGCATATGAAAATGTTTTGAAATATGTTTTCTCATGAATAAGGTAAGAAGATAAAACTTATGCAACGTGGTTAAGTGAGGGTTGGGGGTGGTTCGGCGTATGTCACAGTCCGCAGTAGGACATATGAATACGACCCGCAGTAGGGACCATGATCAAACTCACTGTCGAACCCCCTTTACCGGCACAAATCCTCCCTTAAACCACATAATGTAATGAAGAATATGAATGATGAAAGGAATGATGAATATGAGCATGTCTACGAATGATGATTATGAACAATGAATACGAGATACGATTATGAATGATGATTAAGATAAGTACATGAAAAGAAAAGACTTATGAGCATGTTTTCTCCAAGTTATGCATTCATGAACTCATAATAGTTTGCATTCCTTACTAAGCCTTAGGCTTACAGTTACACCTTATGATGTAGGTGAAGAAATATCAGGTGAGGAATTCAAAGTTGATGAAAATGTCTAAGCTAGGTTGCTGGAGGTGATCAGTGTGAAATCTGTGGCTGGATGGCGAATGGGGAATTCTGGTTAAAGCTCGTATAAGTTTTAATGAAGTTGTTAAGAAGCCAAGTCAAGTAGGTTCGGATTATTTAACAATTTGGGATTTTAGAAACTGCCTGTCTTAATTTCAGAGTCCGAAGATATAGCTATAGTTATCAAATGAACTATTTTAATTAAGTCTTCCGCTGTGTGAGTTTGAATGAGTTCATGATTTATTCTGATGAGTTTTGGCCATTAAGATTTAAGTTATGAGGTTTACATTTATCAAGATAGAAGTCTAAAAAAAAAAGGGGGGATGTCTGATGCCGAGGGATGATGGAGGAAAAGTATTTGTCTTCCGGCTGACGTCATCGGCAGGAGGGTTGTGATGGGAGTCGGGTAAGTTTGACTTCCGGAGGACGTCATCGGAAGAGGAAAAGTATTTGTCTTCCGGCTGACGTCATCGGCAGGAGAGTTGTGATGGGAGTCGGGTAAGTTTGACTTCCGGAGAACGTCATCGGAAGAGGAAGAGTATTTGTCTTCCGGCTGACGTCACCGGCAGATAAGGGGTATTTGCCATCGGCAGATGAGAGCCTCGCTTATGGTTCTCTCATCGGCAGACATGGGACGTATCATCGGCAGATGGTGAGTTAATCTGTCGGAAGATGTAGTTGTCTTAAGCCATCGGCAGATGACGACAATGTCTGTTATCTGGCGATCGGTATGAGTAGTGAGTTAAGTTACCGGAAGATGTGATGCCACGTCATCGGCAGATATAGAGTATTTGCCATCGGCAGATGAGAGCATCGTCTATTGTTCTCTCATCGGCAGATGTAGGTGGCTTCCGTTGTATAATTGAACGGTGTTTTAATTGGTCACACGAGTTGCACGTGACTGTCGGCAGATGCAAATATGTGTGCCTGCCGATAGATGTTTAATGAATCATGTGAGATGCACGTGCTGACCGGTAGAACAACTAGATGTTTGTCGTTTAGCGATCGGCAGCAGTGAAAGCTAAACGCGGTTATTCAGCGAATTTAAGTTAAGATGAGATATGATATAAGTCTGAGAAAAAAAAAGTATACTACGATTACAGAGGTATAAAAGTACGGATAAGTTTAAAGGAAAGTCATGACACGTGACGATCCTCCTCAGGTCGTTACAATTATGGTATCAGAGCTAAACCAGGTTCTAAAATCGGTTCTGTAGACTGCCTTCCAGCACAGATTGCCACCTGAGTACTCTCCAACAACTGTAAGTGTTTACGATTCTAGTGATGTCATTATGTTAAGATGTGTTTCTATTATTGCTTAGGAATCTCAAGATGGTAAGAGGTCAACAGAGGGAAGACAACGTGGATAGTACCACCGTTGCTCAGCTAATAGAATTAGTTAATCGCCAATCACGACAAATAGAGCAACTAGTGATTACTAGAGAAGAGCTTGGGAACTCCAGCTCTAATGTAACTCATGATCATGGGGGTGAGCGCTTCCACAGGCTCAGACCCCCGACATTCAATGGCCAAGTTTCTGACCCCATTTATGCTGAGGAATGGATCCGAAAAGTAGAGGACATGTTTAAGTATGCGAAAGTTGATGAAGGAGATAGAGTCACCTATGCTGTCTATCATTTGGAGCTGAATGCAAGGCATTGGTGGGATTCTCTTCAGAGCATTGTTAATGCAGAGACTATGACTTGGGATATGTTTAAGACTGCCTTCTTTGACAAGTACTTCAATAGGACCGTTCAGGCCAGCAAGAAGAAAGAATTCATGAACCTGCGGCAAACTGGCTCCGTGACGGATTATATATGCAAATTCGATGCTTTGTCACGGTTTGCTCCCCGACTGGTTGAGAATGATGAAGACAAGATTTACCAATTTGTTCAAGGACTGAAGCCGAGTTTGTATGTGAAGGTAAAGACTTCTGGGATACACAATATACCTTATGGCGAAGTGACGGCTAAGGCCCTGGAATTGGAGGAGGCTGAGATGACAGCTTATGCACAGCGTGAACAGCCAAGGAAGTTCACTAAGGAGACTCAACCACCACCACGGCAGAACAAGGGATGGCAACCCCAGCAGAACAGAAACCAGCAACAACAACAGCAAGGTGTTAAGAGATCCTTCAATCCAAGTGATGACCAAGGAAGAGGAAAGCGACCTTCGGCTCCCCTATGTTCCAACTGTCAGAAGAATCACCATGGGGAGTGCAAGCTGCACTCTGGCCGTTGCTATAGATGCGATAAGGTTGGACACATAGCCAGAGACTACCCGATGCCATCAGACCCGAATCGAATTAGAGTTGCACCAAGAGTCTATGCTATGATGGAGGATGAAGATGTTGAACCACACACGGTCATATCAGGTACCATTATGGTTTGTGGTTTTTCTGCTTATACACTTATTGATACGGGAGCCACACACTCATTCATAGCAACCCTGTTTGTGTGTAAACATAAGTTAGAACTTTCGCCAGTTGATAACCGTATAGAGTTATGTTACCATCAGGGAAGTCTTTACATTCTGAGCAAATGTTGAAGGGTGATGTTTTGTCCTTAGGAGATAAGGAGCTATATGTAGAACTGATTATGATTGACATGAAAGGATATGAGATTATTTTAGGAATGGATTGGTTATTTAGGCATTATGCCACGATTAGTTGTAGGTCTGGCCTAGTTGATTTCCGACCCCCAAATGGAGATCGGTATACCTTCCAAGCTATTCCAAAGATGAGTAAGATACCAATCATATCCTCACTAGCGACTCAACGGTTACTGAAGAATGGTTGCTTGAGTTATCTAGCCAACATAATGGATGTCCGAGTGAAGAATAAAGTGGAATTACAAGGTATTCCTACCGTACAAGAGTTTCCTGAAGCATTCTTGGACGACTTACCGGGACTACCACCCGATAGAGAGATAGAATTTGTGATTGATACATACCCCGAGGCATTACCTGTGTCTAAGAACCCTTATCGAATGGCACCTGTTGAGTTGAAAGAATTAAAGGTCCAACTACAGGAATTAGTTGACAAGGGATTTATACGTTCTAGTAGTTCTCCCTGGGGTGCACCTGTCCTTTTCGTTAAAAAGAAAGATGGTTCTCTTAGAATGTGTATAGACTACAGAGAACTGAATAAGTTGACAGTCAAGAATAAATATCCTTTACCCCGGATAGATGACCTGTTTGACCAACTACAAGGAGCTAAGGTATTCTCAAAGATTGACTTACGTTCGGGTTATTACCAACTGAAAGTTAAGGAAGGAGATATACCAAAGACAGCCTTCAGAACCCGCTACGGACACTATGAATTTCTTGTAATGTCATTTGGACTGACTAACGCGCCTGCAGCTTTCATGGACTTGATGAACCGAGTGTTTCGTGAGTACCTGGATAAGTTTGTAATTGTGTTTATAGATGACATTTTAATATACTCACAGACTGAAACCGACCATGCAGAACATTTGAGAATAGTATTATCAACCTTAAAACAGCAGCAGCTTTATGCCAAATTGTCCAAATGTGAATTTTGGCTGGATAAGGTCAACTTTTTAGGTCATGTCATTTCTGCTGAGGGCATATCAGTAGATCCAACTAAGGTTCAGGCCGTTAAGGATTGGCCACAGCCAAAGAATGTCAGTGAAGTTCGAAGTTTCCTTGGTCTGGCTGGCTACTATAGAAAGTTCATTAAAGGATTCTCTATGATAGCTAACCTTTGACCAATTTAACCAAGAAGGACCTCAAGTACTTTTGGACCGAAGCTTGTGAAGATAGCTTCCAATCATTGAAACAGAAGTTAACGACAGCCCCGCTATTAACTCTCCCAACTGAAGAAGGAAAATTTAGTGTTTATTGTGACGCATCCAAGATTGGTTTGGGATGTGTTTTGATGCAAGAAGGTAAAGTTGTGGCGTATGCCTCTAGGCAGCTAAAAGGTTATGAACAGAATTACCCCACTCATGATTTAGAGCTAGCTGCAGTTGTTTTTGCTTTAAAAATTTGGAGGCACTATTTGTATGGACAGCAGTGCGATGTGTTTTCTGACCACAAGAGTTTAAAGTATCTTTTCACCCAAAAGGAATTAAACATGAGACAAAGACGTTGGTTAGAATTTGTTAAGGACTATGACTTTGAAATCAAGTACCACCCGGGTAAGGCTAATGCTGTAGCCGATGCTTTGAGCAGAATGTCAAAAACAATGCAACCCGCAGTGTCAGTTTTGTCTGCACCCTTGAGGACTGAAGTTCAGAAGTTTGAATTGGAACTAGTTCCAGGGTTGTCAGCCTTACTTACCGATTTGACCATTCAACCAACGGTTTTGGAAAAGATCAAAGAGTCACAACAGAAGGATTCCGAGGAGAATAACAGTATGATGAATAAGTTGAAGGACGCCACCTCCGAGTTTAGTCTTTCCAATGATGGAATCCTGAGATTTAGGAATCGATGGTATGTCCCTTGTGATGAAGAATTACGTAAGTTGATTTTGGCCGAGGCTCACTCGTCTTCCTTTTCTATACATCCCGGTAGCACCAAGATGTATCGAGACTTGAAGTTACTTTATTGGTGGCCTAATATGAAGAGGGATATCGCCAAGTACGTAGAATCATGCTTGGTATGCCAGCAAGTTAAAGCCGAGCACCAACGACCAGGAGGTACCCTTCAACCTCTACCTATTCCCGAATGGAAGTGGGAAAACATTGCCATGGATTTTGTTGTAGGCTTACCTAAAACAACTAAAGGACATGACAGTATTTGGGTTGTGATTGATAGGATGACAAAGTCAGCTCATTTCTTACCTGTAAAGACAACCTACACGATGGACCAACTTGCTAATCTGTACGTTCAAGAAATTATCAGATTGCATGGGATTCCCGTATCCATAGTCTCTGATCGTGACCCTAGATTCACCTCCCGATTCTGGAAAAGTTTACAAGGTACCTTAGGCACAAAGTTATCCTTCAGCACCGCTTTTCACCCGCAGACAGATGGACAATCCGAGAGGACCATTCAGATACTCGAGGATATGTTGAGAGCATGTGTGCTTGACTTTCAGACTACATGGAGTAGACACCTACCTCTGATTGAGTTTTCTTACAACAATAGTTACCAGTCCACCATTGGTATGGCACCCTATGAAGCTTTGTATGGCAGGAAATGTAGGTCACCTTTGTACTGGGATGAGGTTGGTGAAGCGAAGTTATTGGGCCCAGAGATTTTGCAACAGATGTCAGACAAGATTACAGTCATTAGGAAAAGGATGTTAACTGCACAAAGCCGGCAGAAGAGTTATGCGGACCAAAGAAGAAGAGATCTTGAATTTTCTGTTGGCGATGAAGTTTTCCTGAAGATTTCACCATTTAGAGGAGTCTTAAGATTTGGTAAGAAGGGAAAGCTTAACCCACGGTTCATTGGACCATTCCCTGTCTTAGCTAAGATTGGTAGCACAGCCTATAGATTACTTTTGCCTCCATCTTTGGAAAAGGTTCACAATGTCTTTCATGTGTCTATGCTAAGGAAATGCATACGTGATCCGACTCAGGTTGTTGAACCAACAGAAATCGAAATTGAACCTAATTTGGTGTATGAAGAGAAACCAGTACAAATTTTGGATTCTGCAGTGAAGACTCTAAGGAATAAGGAAATCTTGTTGGTTAAGGTCTTGTGGAAGAATCATGGTATTGAAGAAGCTACATGGGAACTACAGCAGGATATGTTGGACAAGTATCCAAAACTCTTTGCTTGACCAATTTTCGAGGACGAAAATTTTGTTTAAGGAGGGGTGGATGTAACACCCGACATTTCGGCCAGGTGAATTTTTCTGACCATTCTCATTGTTACCCTTATTTAACCTTTATGATTAAATTTAACGTTGAGGCAAATTCATTACAAGTTGAGTAAAACTAGGTTGAGTGGCAATTTTGTAATAAAGATTGAAGGATTAGGTATAAATAGAAAATGGAAACCTTAAATCTCATTTAAACCTCACTGCAGCCGACATTTCCTCTCGGCGACTCCCTTCTTCTCTGGAGCCTTTTTCCTCCCCAGCAACTGGTTTTTCAGCCTCCACTCCGATAACCCGCATTCTAGGTAAGATTTTGACAATGTAGATGCCGGGTAGTCATTTAGAACTCTGTTTTCAGTTGAACTTGTACTTTCGGGCTCTTCAATGGCTGAGTCAGTTGGTTATCGTTCTTTATCTTCATTTGGTAATGCCACCTTTAAATCGATTCTGGACCTTTTATATAACCGACCCCGTTTAATCGATAGCTATATCTAGCTGTTTCGGTTTTGGATTTCAGACTGCACAGAGAACCTTAGCTGTTAGATTCTAGGATGAATTTCGATTAGAACTTTTAGGACTTTATTTTAACTACTGTAATGTGGAATGTTTAGGTGAGGAAGTTGAAGAGAAAGTGATTCAAGTTGCTAAGGATCCAGGTAAGTGAATGTATTAAGTTTCCGGCCAATAGGGCCCTACATCAAAGGATTAAGTTAGATTTAGTGAACATTGTCTGCTATATGTTTGATGAAATGTCGATGGATATGGTTCTGTTATTCTCATGTACTCCCCTGTCTTAGTTCGATGATTAAGTGCATTATGTTATGCATCATGTTTTACTTCTCAAGCATATGAAAATGTTTTGAAATATGTTTTCTCATGAATAAGGTAAGAAGATAAAACTTATGCAACGTGGTTAAGTGAGGGTTGGGGGTGGTTCGGCGTATGTCACAGTCCGCAGTAGGACATATGAATACGACCCGCAGTAGGGACCATGATCAAACTCACTGTCGAACCCCCTTTACCGGCACAAATCCTCCCTTAAACCACATAATGTAATGAAGAATATGAATGATGAAAGGAATGATGAATATGAGCATGTCTACGAATGATGATTATGAACAATGAATACGAGATACGATTATGAATGATGATTAAGATAAGTACATGAAAAGAAAAGACTTATGAGCATGTTTTTCTCCAAGTTATGCATTCATGAACTCATAATAGTTTGCATTCCTTACTAAGCCTTAGGCTTACAGTTACACCTTATGATGTAGGTGAAGAAATATCAGGTGAGGAATTCAAAGTTGATGAAAATGTCTAAGCTAGGTTGCTGGAGGTGATCAGTGTGAAATCTGTGGCTGGATGGCGAATGGGGAATTCTGGTTAAAGCTCGTATAAGTTTTAATGAAGTTGTTAAGAAGCCAAGTCAAGTAGGTTCGGATTATTTAACAATTTGGGATTTTAGAAACTGCCTGTCTTAATTTCAGAGTCCGAAGATATAGCTATAGTTATCAAATGAACTATTTTAATTAAGTCTTCCGCTGTGTGAGTTTGAATGAGTTCATGATTTATTCTGATGAGTTTTGGCCATTAAGATTTAAGTTATGAGGTTTACATTTATCAAGATAGAAGTCTAAAAAAAAAAGGGGGGATGTCTGATGCCGAGGGATGATGGAGGAAAAGTATTTGTCTTCCGGCTGACGTCATCGGCAGGAGGGTTGTGATGGGAGTCGGGTAAGTTTGACTTCCGGAGGACGTCATCGGAAGAGGAAAAGTATTTGTCTTCCGGCTGACGTCATCGGCAGGAGAGTTGTGATGGGAGTCGGGTAAGTTTGACTTCCGGAGAACGTCATCGGAAGAGGAAGAGTATTTGTCTTCCGGCTGACGTCACCGGCAGATAAGGGGTATTTGCCATCGGCAGATGAGAGCCTCGCTTATGGTTCTCTCATCGGCAGACATGGGACGTATCATCGGCAGATGGTGAGTTAATCTGTCGGAAGATGTAGTTGTCTTAAGCCATCGGCAGATGACGACAATGTCTGTTATCTGGCGATCGGTATGAGTAGTGAGTTAAGTTACCGGAAGATGTGATGCCACGTCATTGGCAGATATAGAGTATTTGCCATCGGCAGATGAGAGCATCGTCTATTGTTCTCTCATCGGCAGATGTAGGTGGCTTCCGTTGTATAATTGAACGGTGTTTTAATTGGTCACACGAGTTGCACGTGACTGTCGGCAGATGCAAATATGTGTGCCTGCCGATAGATGTTTAATGAATCATGTGAGATGCACGTGCTGACCGGTAGAACAACTAGATGTTTGTCGTTTAGCGATCGGCAGGAGTGAAAGCTAAACGCGGTTATTCAGCGAATTTAAGTTAAGATGAGATATGATATAAGTCTGAGAAAAAAAAAAGTATACTACGATTACAGAGGTATAAAAGTACGGATAAGTTTAAAGGAAAGTCATGACACGTGACGATCCTCCTCGGGTCGTTACAGACAGTACAAAACTTAACATATATTTACAGAAACTCCCAAAACAGAAGTTTTCTACAGGGCTTTTGACACAAGGACCCGAATTTCATAAAAACTTTACAATATAAACTATATTTTTAAAGACTTGAACCTCAGAGCAGAATTTTGTCTAACTGTAGCAACCACCCTGTGAGCTTGATCCACCAGTTACATCAGATCGTCATTTTGAGGAACAGAGTCCTCGGTTTCAGGTTCAGTACCTACATCAGAGAGTTCACCTATGAGTCTAAAACTCAGTAAGGACATAATAAGAATGCTGTGATGCAAAATGCTATGCATGCAGTTTTTTTTCAGAAATACGGTGACAGTACAGAGCATTAAGTTACAGTGGCAGTAGAATTAAGTGGAGCTTATAGGGGAACTGGCAAACAGTGGGGGAGGGGGAGGGTGCACTATCAGGCACATTCAGGGATACAGTACAGTAAACGGTAAACAGTAAACAGTTCTGGGGCCAGTCCCCGTCTCGCACTTAACCTGGTACATTTCAGTCGGATTTTATCTTGTTTAGTTTCAAACAGTGTACAGAAAACATTTGCATGTCTTTCAGAGAAAACGTGTATGCATGAACGGTGCTTGAACTTAAATAGGCAGACAGCAAAGATAAGACAACAGAAAGTAAATCGAAGCCAGACATTTCAGAACATAGACTATAACCTTTCTACCCGAAACAACCCGACAGAATAGGAAACCTAGTACCTCCGTGATGTAGGGCCTTAAGGGCCAACCTACGGTTATGAACTTACCTGTTTGCTGCAATGTGGAATGCTCGAATGTCTCTGGAACGCTCGGACCTTGGTTGAAGGAAACAGAAGAAAACGAGGAAACAAAGTGTTGGTGCTTTGTCAAAATCGCCAGGAAGAGAGAACAAAGAGCAGTGGGAAGAAACAGATGAGAAGTGAGGGTTTCACGTAGGAGGAAGAACTTAGCTTCTTCATCAAGTCGCCAGATATCACTCAACCATTGGCTATCTCCCACCAACCTTAATTTCTCTCCAATTTACCCTTCCATGCATTTTAAACTAAATGTTTAGTTTAATTAGCCTTTAGTTCGGTTCTCTCCCCATTAAATGCTCCAAAGTTTACAATAAAATAGTTATTGTAATAATGGCAAATTAAATCCATACAATAATCCAACAGATTATTACATGGCCGAAAATGCCGGGTGTTACAGTTCATCGCCCGACACAATGCCCCCTGTGGGGTGTTACATCACCCACGCTCTGTGGGGCGATTCATCCCCTTAAATAAATATATATATATATATATTTCAATTATTACCCTTACAATCCCTTCTAAACTTACCTAAAACCCTTCCCAACCTCTCCAAACGTAAAATACCAAAAAAATGACTCCAAAATGTAACTTAAAAACGTGTTTGAAAACGTAGCGGACTTCACGAAAACAAACTGTATTGATGACTCTAAAAATCGAACATGTCCATGCATAACCTAAAATCTCAAAATAGTTCCAGTATGTTTTTCCAAAAATCGACTATCTAGACAAAAGTTCAAAAAAAAACATCTACGCAAGCCTTTACATCACGTAAATCCAAAAAGATTATACAATCGTAACATGAACCTCTAGATGTCACCAACGGGTCAAAATTTGTCTGATTGAAGTAACCAATCCCGCAAGCTCGTCCAGCCAACCGCACCTACACATCGGCCTAAGGCTCTGAGTCCTCATCCATACGATTCGTACCTACATCATATAGTTTAACTAATGAGCCTAAAGCATAGTAAGATTATATAAATGCAAAAGATGCACGTGCTATGCATGAACATCTCAAAAATATTAACATACTTTACATTTACGTTGAAGTGAACATGTGGTATAAGTGGGGCTTATAGGGGAACAGGCGAACATACATACATGACATGAGTTAGTGGTTTTACTTTGTCCCAGGGAGGGATAAAAAAAACATATTGTTCGCGGCAATGACGATTTTACATTAGTACCAGAGAAGGACAAGAACATATGTCAGCCCCCGTCCTACACTTAAACGTACTTTACATTTACATTTTTATCTTTCTTACTTAAAAACATGTGTATAAAATGTTTTGCATGATTTCCTTGAAAACGTGATGCATGAACATACATTGTGCATAAAACATAACGTAAACAATAGACAGATCCTCGAGGCATAAATAGACAGTTCATCAAGACGATAACATAAACAAACATTCTTAACCTAAAACATGTGCTATGACCTATCTACCCGACAATGAACCTTGAAAACATAAAATCCTAGTACCTCTGTGATGTAGGCCTTAAGGGCCAACTCATGCATACGAACTTACCTGAGGTCCGTGGAGTTTGCAAACCTTGAATGTTTTGCTTAGCATTTCATGAACCTATATTATGCGCATTCAAACCATTATTCACATTACGTTGGTACGAACAAATAGATAGTCAAAACATAACTCATGCTCAATTCAACTAGCCTAAAACAATCAACTATCGAATTCAACCAAGTTTTCATTCAAAAATCTCAGATTTCTCCTTATTTCTATGCTAAATTTCAAACGGTCGTAACTTTCTATATTCTTATCTATTTTCAACGATTCAACATGTAACGCCCCCCACCCCGGCTCTGTGCGCTACTTTGCTAACCAATCTCCCATTTAAAACGACGTTTAAAATCATTTTCGATAAAATTTTGACTCGGTTTTCTGGTTTGTTGAACCCTAAAAATACGTAGAAAGACATTTATAAAATACGTACAAAAGTATCGGAAACTATAGGGTTGAAACTGGTTTGAAATAAGCGTCGAAACAATAAAATCAGGTTTCCGTCGACACCTCAAGTAGTGGTCGACCCCAAAAAGGTTCTGGTTTTAGTTTGTACTAAGATCGGTCGACACCTTGCATCAGGGGTCGACACCTTGTCTGACACTGGTCGACCCCTGCAAAAAGAGTCGACACCTTAATTGCCTCTGGTTACCTTAATGAAGGAAAGTGGTCGACACCTTGCCTGAGGTGTCGACCCCTTGACTGGTTCTGGTCTACCCCTGCAGCACAATCCCTCAGCCCAGCGCGCCAGCATCGACCACCAGCGCACCTCTTCCACTTTATCTCATTTTACTTCAAATCAAATATTTCCAAATCAACTAAAAAGTTTACCCCAACATTCCCGACATCCCCGACTCATTGACACGTAAAAATCACAAAAAACCGATCTAAAAATGTAAATAAAAATGAGAAGCAAATAACCCTGACGTTGTTGGCTATTAAAAAAATAAAACGAACAGCTTAACGACTGAAATTTTATAAACCAAAACCTGAAATCAAATAGTTTTAAACCACTATAATTTACATATAAACAAGCCAACAAAACGACCACTACCCACAACCATACCAAAATAGTTAGAAAACTATACACAATACAAAATACCGAACTCCCCACACATTTCCTGGAAGATCATGGCCAATACGCCCCGACAAGTGCCCCCACCGGCATACTCCATGCATCATTGACTGCTGCCTAATCCTGGGCTCCCTCATCGAGCTCACCTGAATAAAGATCGTCACCCATACCATAGAACACAAAAAGTAAGCCTAATGCTTAGTAAGTATGGAATAACGAATGCACCTAACACACAATGTGACATGCCTCGGGTTACATTCAAAAGGAAAATTGGCAAAGTCCCAAATTTTATATCTTCTCTCTACTTATTACGTGTTTTTCTCTTGTAGGTATAATTCTTGGAAGGAATGCATATGGAGCACTTGGAGGAAGTCACCAACTAGCCCGATGGGAATTTGTCTTCCCGGGCCCCTATCTTTGTAATTTTTTTTTTTTTGAACTTATTTGGCATACATTCGCCTTTATTGTATGAATTATATAATTGCATCATGCATTAGATTGTGTGGTTAGGGTTAGGTGTATGTTGGTGGATTATGGGTTGAAGAAATTCAACAAATTATTCAAAGAAAAAAGGTCTTCACAAGATCAAGTCTAAAGGAAGCCACGGCCCAAAGAAGAGTCCACATTTAAAGGTATGATTTTGCAGGTACAAGAGTTAGTGGCAACATGGATTGATGATGTGGCAAGATTCCCTCCATTGATTCATTTAGGCATGGCATTCATCTCCTCCCTAGGATGTGTGCTCGTTTGCCTTGATCTTGGTCATTCATCATTTTTCATCCAAGGGCCACCATTCATTCATCCTTATGGAAACCCTAATCCACCCTAGGATCTCTATAATAGCATGGCATTAGTGAATGTTTTACAACTTTTGCCTAAATCAATACACTACTATTTCCCTAATATCCAAGGTGTTTCCTTTGGTGTTTTCCTTGGTTCTTTGAACCAAGTGGAGTAGCCCTCCATTATTAACTTAGCTTGGGTTGCTAAGTTAATTCTTACTCATTCCCTCACCTTCTCCATTGGGAGTTGGAGTTGAGGACAAAATCCCGGCCTACGGTGGTCGTTTTTCCTACGGAAAAATCGTTCACTCGAGAGCTTAAACCGTAAGATCGCTCTACGAGTCCGCCAAGGGTATTTCCTTTACTTTCTTGCCATCACATTTTCACACACATCACCCTTTAATTTTCAGCCATCAAACTCACACACTCTACATTTATTTTATTGCATTTTTCTCTTCATTTTCATCTTGCATATCTTCATCATTCACACACCCTCTCTTCATCTCTTTTTCTTATTTTTCTTTTATCTTTCTTGCCCTCATTATCCACCATATATGTAACACCCAGTTTCATTGAACCAATTTACTTAACCAACTTGTAGTGTACATTTTATAGATAAAATTGGGAGAATTAGTGATTAGGTTAATAATGACTAAGTAATGGCATAATGGTAAATAGAGAATTATAGTGATAACCTATTTAATTAAAGAGGTTTTGTGATTAATGCATTGTAGCCGCCACTATTTTTTTCCATACTTTCTCTCTCGGCATTCAGCTCAAGCTCAGCAGAGCTCTCTAGGTGATTCCCTCTCCGATTTTTTTCCAAACTAAGTGAGTCTACTTCGATTTTGTGCTACATTGTAACCAGTGATGGTAGAGAGGAGTATAGATGTGAGTTTTGGTGAATGTGTAGGTGGGAGTTAGTTTCAGTTTTGTGGTAAATCAGGAATGCACCATGTATAGGACTCCCAAAATAGATTCCCTAGATTTCTAGATATATTAGAATGAGGTTTAGCAAAAATATAATTGATATTCTGTTTATGACTTAGGTGAGCAAAACTTCTGAAGTAATTTGAAACCGAGCATTTCCAGGAAGCCAGGTAAGTGGAGTATGCATGTGCCTTCGGGTCTACATCACAAAAAAATAGGATTATGTATGTTTGAATTTGTCTGTATGTCATGCATCATATTTTGAAAGAATACGAAAATGAATTTACATGTATAGGTATGGTAAGAATGAAAAGATTTCAATAGATAAACTATTAAGGGAACTAATCAACCCCTTAACTTATGAAGAGGCTGCATGACTTTGGGAAAATTGATCTGCTTCCCAATGGAATTTAGGATCAGAACAGCTGTTAAGGGAACTAATCCGCCCCTTAATTTATGAAGAGGATGTATGACTTTTGGAAAAATGATTCAACTCCCAAAGGAACCGAGCGATCAGATCAGAGAAAGAACGTGAATGCAACTGAGATGTGAAAGTAGAAACTGCATGACTAGGATTTATGTTTCAGCATATCATTTCATTATTACTTTACTTACTTAGCATTAGGCTAATAGATAAGTTTTGTGATGTAGGTTAAGAAGCCTCAGAAGGTGTGTTCTCTGAGCATGTTGAGGACTAGGCTGGTTGGGGGAGCACTTCAATACCACGGTTTGGTGTTCTGATGAGGTGGTTTAACTATTGCCTATTTATGAAGTTTCAGTGGTTAAGTGACTTGTGGAAGTATGCAGAGAGTTTTAATAACATTAATAGTTCTGATGTTTTAACAACTTTATGGTTTCTTGTTCTGAGCATAAAAAACATGATTTGGTTTTAGAGGTAGTTGTTTGCTGGATATTTTTAGAAAGTTGTGGACTTTTGTTGTTTTGAATGATTTTTAGTAAAATGCTCAAGCTCTTTTGGTCGTCGGAGTTTTCTTTGTTTAGAGTGAAAATAGTTGTTATGCTGTTATGTTGAGTCTTTGTCTATCGGTGCTTGTAGTCCACCGGTGGATGTTGAGTGTTTGTCTATCGGTGGTTGTAGTCCACCGGTAGATGTTGAGTGTTTGTCTATCGGTGGTTGTAGTCCACCGGTGGATGTTGAGTGTTTGTCATTTTGTGATCGGTGGATGTGAGCGTAGAAGTGAGTATTAGATTTTTGTCATTTGTGACCGGTGGATGTGTGCGTAGGAGTGAGTATCAGATTTTTGTTGTTTTGTGACCGGTGGATGTGTGCGTAGGAGTGAGTATTAGATTTTTGTCGTTTTGTGACCGGTGGATGTGAGCGTAGGGGTGAGTATTAGATTTTTGTCGTTTTGTGATTGGTGGATGCTAAGGGTTACTGTTGTTCGAAGGATTCGATCGGTGGACGTGAGCGGTGGCTGTGGGTAGTCGACATGTCGCATGACTGACACTGTTTAGCGATGGATGCCTTCTATTTCTGCCTCTACCGCTGAGAGTATTTTATTTCTGCTTCTGCCGCTCACACTGTTTAGCAGTGGATACCTTTTGTTTCTATTTCTATCGCTGGAACAGTTTAGCGTTGGACGTGTTCTATTTTGTTTTGTTTTCTTTCAACCAATTGTCTTTAACATTTTAATTAAATTAATAAATGTTGTTTTACACAAATGAATTTCCGCTGCAAGTTTTAACGTTTATAAAGGTCAAACTTTGACCGTTGAGCGAAAAGTTGAAATTTTCTCAGAATGTCATAGTATGGTTCAGTATTATGAGTAGGGAACTGGGTTTATATAATTCGGGGCGTTACAGTATGGTATCAGAGACATTCAGTTAAACCGTTCAAAAGATTACTCATCAGTGACAATCGTTGCATGGATGTACTTCAACAACTGTAAGTGTTTATGTTAACCTTAGCTATTAGATATTTATGAGAGCAATTAACCTTGTCCAGGATTATAGCAAAATGGCTAGACGACCAGGAAGACCAAGGGTACCGAGAGAGGTGTCAAATTTGAGAAGTGAGGAGGACCCTAGTGTAATTTGGAAGCTGACAGACTTGGTGCGCCAACAGAAAGATTTGGTTCGTCAACAATTCGATCAGTTGGGAGTATTGCTGAACCGAGAAGTACAAGGAAGTGCCAACTCGAATTCCAGCAATGATCATTCAGGAGACCGATTCCAGAGGCTACAGCCACCCACATTTGATGGAAAGTCGTCCAATCTGATCATTGCTGAGGAATGGCTTAGGAAAATCGAGAGCATGTTTAGATGTGCCAACATCGGAGAAGGAGACAAAGTCACTATGATAACGTTCCATTTTGCTTGAGACACTCAACTTTGGTGGGAAACCATAGAGACCGCCACTGATGTTCTGGATATGTTATGGTCACAGTTCAAGGAGATTTTCTATGAGAAGTATTTTAACAGCACAGTTCAGGCTGAAAAGAAAGTAGAGTCTTTGAACTTGAAGCAGACAGGGTCTGTGGCTGAGTACAGTAGGCAATTCAAGTCCCTGTCCAGGTTTGCTAGACATTTCGTTCACAAGAATAAGGATAAGGTGTTTCAGTTTGTGCATGACTGAAGCCGGAAAATTACAGGGGAGTAAAATTTTGTGGTATTAAGGGTTTGTCCTTCAGTGAAGTTGTGTCCACGGCGTTGGAGGTGGAAGAAGTGGAGATGAAGTGTGCTGGGCCAAAGGAAGCCCCACGAAAGTTTATCCAGCCACACCAGCAGAGAGGAATGAAGAGGTCAAGTGAAGGCCAGAATAACCAGGGAAGAGGAAAGAAGGTGCAGGACACCAGGAAGTTCCTTAGTGCCCGAAGTGTTTAAAAGGTCATCTGGGCGAGTGCAGGTTTAGGACAGGTAAGTGTTTCAACTGTGAGGAAGTTGGACACACATATAGGATTGCCCGAATCCCAGAATCACCCGATGCTTCAACTGTAACAAAGTCAGCCATATTTACAGGGACTGTCCAGCTCTAAAGAGTGGCCATGCTAAGATAAAGCCGAGAATATTCTCCATGTTGGAGTCCGGCAATGAGGAACACCCGCCGTAGTGTCATGTACCATTTTGATCAACTCTATACCTGCTTTTACTTTAATAGATTCTGGTGCAACACACTCGTTTATAGCGTATGCATTTGCTGTCAAGTTAGATGTACAGTTTACCCCTACTGAGCACATATTTAACGTCGAGTTACCCTCTGGTGAGCGCATGCACTCTAACCAAGTGATGTTTGATAGTGTCGTGTTGGTAGGAAACAAGAATTTACCTGCTGATCTCATTATTATGGATATAATGGATTTGATGTAATCTTAGAAATGGATTGGTTGTTCAAGCATTATGCCAAAATTGATTGTAGGACTGGGGTAGTTAGTTTTCAACCCCCTGGTGGTTTGAAGCATACATTTCAAGCCTCGAAGAAGAGTAAGGGAATGTCTATTATGACTTCTATCAACGCTAGACCCTCTTCATGCAGAGAGTATTTATGCTTTCTGACCAGTGTTATAGACACCCAGTTTGTAGGAAAAGCAAGCCCTCAAAATGTCTTGATTGTTCAAGACTTTCCAGAAGTATTTCTAGATGACCTTCCTGGCTTGCCGCCAGATAGGGAGATTGAATTTGTTGTAGATGTTTACCCAGGCGCTGAGCCTGTATCTAAGAATCCCTATAGATTAGCACCTATAGAGCTTAAGGAATTAAAGAAACAGTTGGAGGAACTATTGGATAAAGGGTTCATACGCCCAAGCTTTTCACCGTGGGGTGCGCCAGTTCTTTTTGTTAAGAAGAAGGATGAATCAATGCGTATGTGCGTTGATTATCGGGAATTGAATAAGTTAACAATCAAGAAAAAGTATCCATTGCCAAGGTTTGATGATTTATTCGACCAACTTAAGGGTGCACGTGTTTTCTCTAAGATTGACCTAAGGTCCGGTTATTACCAATTGAAAGTCAAATCAGAAGATATTCCTAAGACTGCCTTTCGCACAAGGTATGGACATTATGAGTTTTCAGTTATGTCTTTTGGATTGACAAATGCACCAGCAGCATTCATGGATCTTATGAATAGGGTGTTTCATGAGTATTTGGACAAGTTTGTCATAGTATTTATTGATGATATACTAATCTATTCACATACTAAGGAGGAGCACACAAGACATTTGAACCTGGTATTGGGAGTACTAAGGCAACATCAACTTTATGCTAAGTTTTTTAAGTGTGAGTTTTGGTTGGACAGAGTTCACTTTCTTGGTCATGTGATCTCGGGTGATGGAATATCTGTCGATCCAGCCAAGGTTCAAGCGGTTAAGAAATAGCCCCAACCGAAGAGTGCCACTGATATTCGGAGTTTCCTTGGATTAGCAGGATATTACAGGAAATTTATTGAGGGATTCTCCAAGATTGCAACACCCCTCACTCAGTTAACTAGGAAAAACATTAAGTATGCTTGGATAGAGGAGTGTGAGAATAGTTTTCAGACTTTGAAACAAAAGTTGACCAATGCTCCACTATTAACACTCCCTGTTGAAAATGGAAAGTTCAGTATTTATTATGATGCCTCCAAGGTTGGACTCAGTTGTGTGTTGATGCAAGATGGAAAAGTAATAGCCTATGCTTCTAGACAGTTGAAAACACACGAGAAGAATTACCCTACACATGACTTAGAATTAGCTGCAGTAGCTTTTGCTCTAAAGATTTGGAGGCATTACTTGTATGGACAGTCTTGTGAGATATTTTTGGACCATAAAAGTCTGAAGTATATTTTCACACATAAAAAAATTAAATATGAGGCAACGTAATGGTTGGAGTTTGTCAAGGACTATGACATTGAGATTAAATACCACTCCGGTAAGGCGAATGTTGTGGCTGATGCATTGAGTAGAGTGACGACTTCAACCTCAACCTTGGTTCTTGACATGCCGTTAGCCTTAGAGACCGAATTCCAAAGATTTAACTTAGAGGTTGTGTCTAGTGTGTCAACTATGCTTTCAGCCATATCTTTGAAGCCTACACTCTTGGATAGGATAAAGGAAGTTCAGAAAATGATGCGGAGTGCAACAAGTACAAATCCAACATAGAGTCTGCTGGTAAGTCAGATTTTAACCATTCTGTTGATGGAATTCTAAAGTTTCGAAATAGATGGTTTGTTCCGACCAATAAAGAACTCCGAGAAGAGATCCTTTCAGAAGCTCATTCTTCCAAATTCTCTATTCATCCTGGAAGTACAAAAATGTACAGAGACCTTAAGCAACATTATTGGTGGCCAAGTATGAAAAGAAGTGTGGCAGAGTATGTGGGATCGTGTCTTGTTTGCCAACGGGTTAAAGCTGAACATCAAAGATCTACAAGAACATTGAAACCTTTGCCAGTTCCCGAATGGAAATGGGAACAAATAACGATGGATTTTGTGGTAGGATTTCCTAGGACAACGAGAGGACATGATGCAATTTGGATAATAGTAGATCGTTTAACCAAAGCTGCCCATTTTCTGCCCATAAAGATAACATACCCGATGGATCAACTTGCTAAGTTGTATGTGCATGAGGTTGTTAGACTGCATGGAGTTCCAAGCACTATAGTTTCAAACCAAGACTCTAGATTTACATCTAAGTTCTAGAAGAGTTTACACAAGGTTATGGGTACACAGCTTAATTTCAGTATAGCCTTTCACCCTCAAACAGATGGACAATCTGAGAGAACTATTTAGACCTTAGAAGATATGCTTCGTGCATGCATATTAGATTTCAAGGATCTTGGAGTAAATATTTATCATTGGTGGAGTTTTCTTATTATAACAGTTTTCAGGCAACTATCGGTATGGCACCGTATGAAGCATTGTATGGACAAAAATGTAGATCTCCCTTGTACTGGGATGAAGTTGGTGAAGCACGTTTGATTGGTCCTGACATTGTGCAACAGACCGTGGAGAAGATTGCCCTCATCCGACAAAGAATCTTGGCAGCTCAGAGTCGACAGAAGAGTTATACTGATCGTAGATGTAAAGAATTGGAGTTTGAGGTAGGTAATGAAATTTTCTTAAGGTATCACCACTCAAATGAGTTGTGAGATTTGGAAAGAGAGGCAAGTTGAACCCCAGATATATTGGACCTTTCTCGATCGTGAAGAAGATTGGAAAGACAGCATATGAGTTACAATTGCCAGCCTCTATGGAAGGGATTCACAATGTGTTCCATGTTTCGATGCTAAAGAAGTGCTTGAGGGATCCATCTCATATTTTGGAACAGCAGAGTACTGAAGTTCATCCCACTCTTACTTATGAGAAGAAACCAGTAAGGATCCTAAACTATGCTGTGAAGGTGTTGCGCAACAAAGAAGTCCCACTGGTGAAAGTTTTATGGCATAACCAGAACATAGAGGAGACAACCTGGGAGCGCCAGCATGATATGATGGACCAATATCCATAATTATTCAGGTAACAAATTTTGAGGACAAAATTCTTTTAAGGAGGGTAGATTGTAATACCCGGTTTCATTGAACCAATTTACTTAACCAACTTGTAGTGTACGTTTTATGGATAAAATTTGGAGAATTAGTGATTAGGTTAATAAATTACTAAGTAATGGCATAATGGTACATAGAGAATTATAGTGATAACCTATTTAAGAAAAGAGGTTTTGTGATTAATGCACTGTAGCCGCCACTATTTTTTTCCATATTTTCTCTCTCAGCATTCAGCTCAAGCTCAGTAGAGCTCTCCAGGCGATTCCCTCTCCGATTTTTTTTCCAAACTAGGTGAGTCTACTTCGATTTCGTGCTACATTGTAACTAGTGATGGTAGAGAGGAGTATAGATGTGAGATTTGGTGAATGCTGTAGGTGGGAGTTAGTTTTGGTTTTGTGGTAAATCAGAAATGCACTATGTATAGGACTCCCAAACTAGATTCCCTAGATTTCTGGATATATTAGAATGTGGTTTAGCAAAAATCTAATTGATATTATGTTTATGACTTAGGTGAGCAAAACTTCCGAAGTAATTTGAAACCGAGCATTTCCAGGAAGCCAGGTAAGTGGACTATGCATGTGCCTTCTGGGTCTACATCACAAAACAGTAGGATTATGTATGTTTGAATTTGTCTGTATGTCATGCATCATATTTTGAAAGAATACGAAAATGAATTTATATGTATGGGTATGGTAAGAAATGAACAGATTTCAACAGATAAACTATTAAGGGAACTAATCCGCCCCTTAACTTATGAAGAGGATGTATGACTTTGGGAAAATTGATCCGCTTCCCAATGGAATTTAGGATCAGATCAACTGTTAAGGGAACTAATCTGCTCCTTAATTTATGAATAGGATGTATGACTTTGGAAAAAATGATCCAACTCCCAAAGGAACTGAGGGATCAGATCAGAGAAAGAACGTGAATGCAACTGAGATGTGAAAGTAAAAACTGCATGACTAGGATTTATGTTTCAGCATATCATTTCATTATTGCTTTACTTACTTAGCATTAGGCTAATAGATGAGTTTTGTGATGTAGGTGAAGAAGCCTCAGAAGGTGTGTTCTCTGAGCATGTTGAGGACTAGGCTTGTTGGGGGAGCACTTCAATGCCACGGTTTGGTGTTCTGATGAGGCGGTTTAACTATTGTCTATTTATGAAGTTTCAGTGGTTAAGTGACTTGTGGAAGTATACAGAGAGTTTTAATAATATTAATAGTTCTGATGTTTTTAACAACTTTATGGTTTTCTTGTTCTGAGCATGAAAAACATGATTCGGTTTAGAGGTAGTTGCTTTGCTGGATATTTTTAGAAAGTTATGGACTTATGTTGTTTTGAACGATTTTTAGTAAAATGCTCAAGCTCTTTTGGTAGTCGGAGTTTTCTTTGTTTAGAGTAAAATGGTTGTTATACTGTTATGTTGAGTGTTGGTCTATCGGTGGTTGTAGTCCACCGGTGGATGTTGAGTGTGTGTCTATCGGTGGTTGTAGTCCACGGGGGATGTTGAGTGTTTGCCTATCGGTGGTTGTAGTCCACTGGTGGAGGTTGAGTGTTTGTCTATCGGTGGATGTAGTCCACCGGTGGATGTTGAGTGTTTGTCGTTTTGTGATCGATGGATGTGAGCGTAGGAGTGAGTATTAGATTTTTGTCGTTTGTGACCGATGGATGTGTGCGTAGGAGTGAGTATTAGATTTTTGTCGTTTTGTGACCAGTGGATGTGTGCGTAGGAGTAAGTATTAGTTTTTTGTCGTTTTGTGACTGGTGGATGTGAGCGTAGGGGTGAGTATTAGATTTTTGTCGTTTTGTGATCGGTGGATGCTGAGGGTTACTGTCGTTCAAAGGATTCGATCGGTGGACGTGAGCGATGGCTGTGGGTAGTCGACATGTCACGCAACTGACACTGTTTAGCGGTGGATGCCTTCTATTTCCGACTCTACTGCTGAGACTATTTTATTTCTGCTTTTGTCATTGACACTGTTTAGCTGTGGATGCCTTTTGTTTCTATTTCTATTGCTGGAACTGTTCAGCGGGTGGACGTGTTCTATTTTGTTTTGTTTTCTTTCAAACCCATTGTCTTTAACATTTTTATTAATTAATAATGTTGTTCACCAACAAATGAATTTTCGCTGTAAATTTAACGTTTATAAAGGTCAAACTTTACCATTGAGCGAAAGTTGAAATTTTTTCAGAAGTCATAGTATGGTTTCAATATTATGAGTAGCGAACTGGGTTTATATAATTCGGGGCGTTACAATATATTCGGCCACTAGCACACACATTCACTCTCCTCATTTTTCTTTTGCTTTATTATCATATTAGTCCATATTTTCAGCCATTTACACTATCACACAACCGAGCACTCTTCTTGAATATTTTGTGGGTTGAACACAACCTTTTTCTAAGGGATTTTGTGTCAAGTGGTATCGAGGAACCAAAAGGCTCCCCCGATAATACTTTTAGTTGGCCATGACACTAGTCAAAAATCGGCACAAACCTGGGATAAAACGACTAGTTTTATTTCTAACATTTTTCTTACTAAGATTGGGTCTAACTTGTGCGATTTTATTTTTATTACTTCTGCCATTGTTATTGTTATTTAAATGCTTAAATATTCTAGACACTATGTATGCATGTTTTTAAGATCGGCCCAGTGAGCACTTCAAATCCCTCCATTTTTCTTTTGGTTTTATCATCCTTTATTCTCGATTTTTCCCTTGTTTTTGTTGCGCTTTGTTTTTTTCTCTATTATTTGGCTGTGTTTTGCCAATGTTTTTAGCACGTAGATATTGTCCCCTGTAACTATATAAAATTCTGGAATTTTTGGTGTTTTAAAACTCGGCCTAAAACTAATTCTAAAAAAAACGGTTTGTTGAAGTGTTAATTCTCCTCGGATGTGTTAGACTTTTGCCTCGATTTCAGTATATTTTTGCCTTTGATTTTCTATAGCTACTTTACTATGAATGATCCATGAAGTTCATCTAAGATATGTGCTATTAAGCTTGTTTCAAAAATTCCAAATCGAATTAAATGATGCAATAAAAGAAAATTTTTTTTTGACCCCTCCCCTAAAGTTTTGAGCTATAAACTCGCTTCAGTATGTTACTTTTCTCTCGGTTTGCATGTTATTCCTACTATTTTCTTGGCATCTTTTGATAGAATTGAACCGATGTTTTTGGCATATAAATGTTGTCCAATACCAACGATTATTTTGAAATTTTGATGCTGACAGTCGGGGGGGCTCTGAAATTTTTACTTAAAAATCGGATTCTACTTTTTGAATGCTTATTTCGGTTTCTCGAGTATGTTTTTCCTCTCGTATTTCCTTCCTTGTTAGTTTGCTGAATTTTTGCACTTGGATGTAGGCTTATAATCTCTATAAATTGCTGTATTTAATTGCACAAAATTTGTTTACAACAAGGATGATTAATTTTCTAGCTAAAAGGCTATATTGAATAGTGATGCACTAATAAAATTCTGCCTATATAACTTGAATTTCAGCATATTAACTAGATTACATTCGTCGTGATCTAATTGTTATTAGTTGCTGTTTTTAAAGTTTTTAGTGTCTATTAATATTATTTTGAGTGATTCTAATTAATTCTATACTTGATTGAATGGTTAGAACTTTGTGATAATTGCAGAATTGAAAATTTTATTTCTAACACTATTATGGCTAAGTGTATTGAAATCTAGTTGTTTATTGAAATACCATTTGTAAAGATATTGGTTGTGAGCATGATTCTTATTTTACTTTGTCTTTGCTAGTAAACATTCCTTAGTAACCTAAAATTTTTCATAAGACACTTAATCAAGGATAACCCTCACTAACTTTGATAAAACAACTTAGTCAAGACTGAAATTTAAAATTACAGATACTTAGACATGACTATAGGAGCCGGCTTTGCACGTGACACACCCCATACAAAATCAAATCGTGGCGAGGGGCACTCCCCCTCCCGAACCTACACATCCGAAGGTGAGACTAGTGCATCAAGGAGGCATGCAAGATAACTCGATGCTTAACTAGTGTAGTTCCACCTTGCCCAAAAGTCAATAAAAAAAAAAATTTTTAAAAAAAAGTAAAAAAAAAACATTATTGAACATCCTCCCTCGAAAGAATCCATGGCATGAACTCCTTGCCGGGAGACATCTTCTAGGTTTTTCCGAACGTCCTAGGCATAGAACTCCTTTTTCACAACCCTTAGAGGAATGAGAATGGATGAGCCGCCAAGAAGGAGTCCCATCTTTTGATCGGAGATGAGGATTGGGCACGACAAGCAGAACCAAACATATGCCCATTTACTGGTCTCTATGGTAGGGATGATATTCTATTGGGTTAAAAGGTTAGAAACGAGTGTTTCTTAAAAAATAAGTTAATTTTAAAAAAAACAATGTGCAATGGCAAAAGTTACTTATTAGCCTCTAAGTGTTAAAACCAGGAAAGCTAATCTTTGTGGGAAAGATTGGTAGGCAAATTTAATGAAGAAATAAGGAGACACGACTTGATTTCTTGGTAATAATGAAGATGATATTAGAGAAAGGAATTTGGCCAAAACTACAAAAGGAAGGCCAATTTCGGAACAAAATTTTTAAGGAGACACTATATTTACCCTATCCTCCTCCAAATTAGAATCAAAATAGCGTGACTATCCCTCCATACACGGAAATTTTCAAGGGATAAAGGTATAGGACTAGGATTAATCAACCACCCATTCTATCTTCACAACTAATTAGTGAGACGGAATAAAATTACTGGCCACCATTTTAGAAAATTGGGTCAAGAAACTTCAGTGATCTGCCAATTCATCACCATTCTTGGATCACCACCTATTATGCCAAAAAGGATGAATGAATTCAATGACGAAGGTCCTGAAGTAATGTAGAATTGGCAAGAAATTGTAGAGAACCACGCGACTTAGTAAAGAGGACAAGAGACATTAGAACTGAGCCAATATTCACCCGAGATTTCCTCTTGTTTGGATGGAAAAAATCAAAAGGAGTAAGACATTTGAGGAAGAGAGAAAGTGAATCGATTAAAGGGAGGATACCACAAGGTTTACGTCCCCATGGCATGGTAGGCTTACCAATTGTGGAACAACACCAAGAGTCACCTTCATTCAATTGGAGTCATTTGGCATCAATATCCCCGTTATAATGCATCCCCACCTCCCCAACCCTCAAAATTTACACTTCTTCAAAACAAATCCCCGTTTTGGAGAAATTGTGGAAGAGGAAAAGATGCTTTGCTATTTGAAAGAAGAGGCAACGTGGCCGACAAAAGAAAGAAGAGGATGAGTTAAGTGAAGAGAGTATTTTTGAATTTCTAATATATCATGGTCTACCACCCTCCTCCTTCTGAATTTAAAGGAATAAACCCTTCTTCCCACCATACCTAAGGAATAACTTGACGACATTGCCTTACATCCCCTCATTAGGAAGAGTTTGTTTATAGCTTGTGGGCCTCACTATTACCTTTCCCACATTGCACCATCAGCCCAACAAATAAAATGAAATTTTACTCTTTTTTGTTCCACAAACGCCCCATCTATTAATGGGAGATTACCAAACCCACTATTCCATTTGGCTACACAAATTCTACCATAGAACTAGAGTTTAAGGTTCAATTGGTTTAAAAATTTTATCTTTGCAGCTTAAGAAAAACAGAAAAAAGATTATTTCTTGGTCAAGACTTTAGCATTTCCACCTCAATACATTTCTTATTGGATTACTTTGGAAAAATTTCCATTCCCCCCCTCATTAGCAATAGCCCCAAAGTACTTCCGAAGCCAAGTCTACCACCCTTAACAAAGAAACCTTTTTAGTAAATGGGGCACCATCCACCCCCTGCCATTTCATATCATTGTGATAGATTTTCAACGAACCTGCACATACCCTCGTTGCATCAATTTGAGCCTTCAAAGAGTAGACAAGAATCTAGAGAACAATTTGGGGAATCAACCAATATATTGAGTGGTCCAAATCCTCAAATCACCCGGAGAGGATGACATGGTGCCCTCGGGTTAGCATTCAAAAGGAAAATTGGCAAAGTCCCAAAACTTATATATTCTCTCTACTTATTACGTGTGTTTCTCTTGTATATAATTCTTGGAAGGATGCATATGGAGCAACTTGAGGAAGTCACCAACTAGTCCGATGGAATTTGTCTTCCTGGCCCCCTCTTTGTATTTTTTTTATTTTGAACTTATTGCATACATTCGCCTTTATTGTATAAGTATATAATTGTCTATGCTTAGTTGTGTGGTTCGGGTTAGATTTATGTGGGATTATGGGTTTGAAGAAATTCACCCAATTATTCAAAGAAAAAAAGGCCTTTTTCACAAGATCCAAGCCCAAATAAGCCACCGTCCAAAAAAGAGCTACATTTAAAGGTATATTGTAGGTATAAAGAGTTATGGCAACATAGATTGTGATGTGGCTTAAGATTCCTTCCATTGATCCATTTAGCATGGTATCGTCTCCTCCCTAGGAGTGTGCTTGTTGCCTGATCTTGTCATCCATCATTTTCATCCAAGGGCCACCATTCATGTCATCTTATGAAACCCTATTCCACCCTAGATCTCTATAAAAGCCTGGCATAGTGAATGTTTTCACAACATTTGCCCAAATCAATACACTACTATTTCCCTAATATCCAAGGTGTTTCATTGTTGTGTTTTTCCCTGGTTCTTGAACCAAGTGGAGTAGCCCTCCATTATAGCTTAGGCTTGGTTGCTAATTAATTCTTATCAAACCTCTCTTCTCCCTTGGGAGTTGGAGTGAGGACGAAACCTGGCCTACTTTGATCGTTTTTCTCTACTGGAAAATCGTGCACCGATCGAGAGCTTAAAAACCGTAAGATGCTCTACGAGTCCGCCAAGGGATTTCCTTTACTTTTCTTGGCCAGCACATTTTCACAACACTCACCTTAATTTTGGGCAATCAACTCACACACTCCCACATTTATTTTATTTTTCTCTTCATTTTTACTTGCATATCTTCACCATTCACTACACGCTCTGTAGCACCCGGTTTCATTGAGGCCAACTTATTTGTCAACTATATTGAATGTTTTATAGATGATTGAGAAAATTATTGATTAGCTTAATAGTGACTAGGCTAGGGCAGAATGGGGTGCTGTGTGGGTGGAAGGGAGTATCAAGGTTATACCCTATTGGTCTAGGATGATGAAGAGGTCTGCGTTTGCAAAAGGTGCACAGTACCGCCACCGCTATTTCCATTTCCCTTCGGTTGATTTTCACTCAGCTCAGGGCGGACGAGGACGGTCCTTCGCGGACATTTCCTCTCGTGATTTTCTCCAGTCTGCGGGATTAGGTTGTTTGCATTTGTCCTTTTTTTTAGTGATTAATACAGAGAATTGTAAGGGAGTGGTTCGTGGCCATGCTGATGTGAGATAGAAGTTAGTTGGGTCAGGTCTTTTTGTGGCGACCGGACGGATGGGCTCGACGAACAGACGCCGCTAGGTTTGTCGCGTCCCTGGAATTTCTAAATAGTTTTAGGACCTAGAATATTAGAGTATGGGCGGTGCGCAAGTGTTGCACATCTAGGGGATGTGTGTGGGGCAGACCTCCCGGCGAAGTAGGCGACACCAGTACAATCTCTAAACCAGTAGTGAAGTAGGCGTTAGTGCCAGAATTGGACGGCGGCGAGATCATAAGCTAAAAAAACAAAACAGGGGTAGATTCTGTATGTTTGCTTGGAATGGGTTTTGATGGGGGGTCAGGGGCATCATGAGGTGAAAGGGTGGTGCCACATTAATGTACATGCATTGCATGGTAAGGCAGAACAGAACGATAACAGATAAACTAGGAAGGAACAGCCGCCCCGTAACAGGTGATGTCTGGTGAATTTAGATTTTGGGCGGGAAGTGATTGTACGCCGGTTGTGCCTGCAAGGGGATAGGCGGGCACAGTTGTGAAGGGGGATAACTAGGTGCCGTGCGCCGTGAGTACGAGAGAGGATTTGGGACTGGTTGGGAAGTGACGTACCAACGTCCGAGTCATCGCGTGGGGGGGGGGGAGCAGGCAACAAAGTCTAGGAACTGAGAGGAGAAATAGAGGGTAGTCTCTGAGGGTGTCATTTTAGTGAGGTTTATGGTTTCAGCATTCTATTTCTTCAGCTTTACTTACTTACAGGAGGCTAATAAGTAGTTTTTGTGATAGACGTAGAGAAGTGACGAGTGTGTTGCTCTATTTCTGAGGAGCAGCTAGCCGTTGGGATGGATGTGGTGCATTCATGGATCGATCTGCAACGATGGAACTTGTTAACTATTTGCAGTATGAGAAGTTTAGTGACCATATATTCAATTTAAGTATGTTGAGGATTTTATGACAGGTGTTTTAATGTTTTTGAATACAATTTGAGACTTATTCTGATATATACTCTGTTGGCTTTAATTAGGTTTATACTACCAAATTTGGATAATGCACGATTTAAGTATTGGAACGATTTTTATTAACGAGTGCTCAGTTCTTTTGTAGGTCTAGAGTAAGTTTTCTAGTTTTATGAAGATGTCCTCATTGTGTGCTAGGAGACTATATTTTGGGATTGTATTCGGATCTTCGATAGATGATGGCTTCCGTAGAGTTTGAGTATTTTTGATCTTCAGTAGATCAAGCTAATCGATAGATGTTGTGTAATATCTGTCTGTGGCTGTAGTCCATTGTAGAAGACGAGTTTGTCATCGGGGATTTAGTCGCATCGGTAGAAGTCGAGAGTTTGGCTATCGTGGATGTAGTCCATCGTGGATAGGGAGGTCGTATAACTGTCATCATTTTGTGACTGGGTGATTCGAGTATTTATCTATCGACATTTGGTCATTTTTGGCGATCGGAGATGTGAATTGAGGATTTTTGTCGTCTAGTGATCGAAAGACCAGCTTGTTCGATCGGTCGATGTGAGCTGAGAATGGTTGTCGTTTGGGAGCGGTACGAACTAAGATAGGAGATTTTTCGTTTTGTGAGGGGTGGATTGCTAGTGTAAAACATTGTCGTTTTGTGAGTGGAAGATGTAATTTTAAACGACTTCTCCGCCGAGACTCTTTTTTTCTCTATATCTACCGCATCAAAAAAAAAAAAAAAAAAACAAAAAAAAAAACAAAAGAAACTATTCAGCGTCGATGTTTCTTTCTCTTTTCTTTTCAACACGTCTTCAATATTTTAACTATTTACATAAATGTCGTTCATACAAATGTTTTTCCGCTATAGTTTTAATGTTTTAAGGGTCAGTCTTATCGTTTAATGACAATTTTAACAATGTTCTCAAAAGTCATAGTTCTTTAGTATTTGTGTCGGCGAACCGGGTTTTAGATACGCTGGCGTTACAATTGTATTAGAGACATTCAGTTAAACCGTTCAAAAGATTCCTCATCATTGCCGATCGTCGCATGGAGTACTCCAACAACTGTACGTGTTTATTATCCTAGTTATTGATGTTTGATGAGAGTAGTTCACCGCGGTTGGCAAGAAATTAGTAAGAGTCTAGACGAGCCATGGGTAAACCAGAGTAAAAAGAGAGGATAACGCACTGGTCAGGACGTTAAGACAAGCTCCTAGCGTGATTAGCAGCTACAGATTTGGTGGTCACAAACAACCGATAGGTGTCGTCAGCAGTCCGATCAGTTAGGAGTGCTGTTGGAACGAGAGGTACATGGAAGTTGCTAACTTCTCGGTTTATCTAGCAATGAACATAGGGAGATATGTTAGGTAGTCTACTCCACGCCACGTTTGATGGACAGTCATCTATCCAGTTATTGTTGAGGGTGGCTTAGGAAATTAAGAGTATGTTGTTAGGGCTCCAACATTGGAGAGGAGACAAGGTCCCGTTGGCCACATTTCATTTGCTGGTGATGCTCAACTTGGTGGGGAAACAAAAGAACGCAAGCCTGCTTATGGTTCTTCATCGGCCGGACATGGGACGTTCATCGGCAGATGGTGAGTTAATCTGTCGGAAGATGTAGTTGTCTTAAGCCATCGGCAGATGACGACAATGTCTGTTATCTGGCGATCGGTATGAGTAGTGAGTTAAGTTACCGGAAGATGTGATGCCACGTCATTGGCAGATATAGAGTATTTGCCATCGGCAGATGAGAGCATCGTCTATTGTTCTCTCATCGGCAGATGTAGGTGGCTTCCGTTGTATAATTGAACGGTGTTTTAATTGGTCACACGAGTTGCACGTGACTGTCGGCAGATGCAAATATGTGTGCCTGCCGATAGATGTTTAATGAATCATGTGAGATGCCCGTGCTGACCGGTAGAACAACTAGATGTTTGTCGTTTAGCGATCGGCAGGAGTGAAAGCTAAACGCGGTATTCAGCGAATTTAAGTTAAGATGAGATATGATATAAGTCTGAGAAAAAAAAGTATACTACGATTACAGAGGTATAAAGTACGGATAAGTTAAAGGAAAGTCATGACACGTGACGATCCTCCTCGGGTCGTTACAGACAGTACAAAACTTAACATATATTTACAGAAACTCCCAAAACAGAAGTTTTCTACAGGGCTTTGACACAAGGACCCGAATTCATAAAAACTTTACAATATAAACTATATTTTTAAAGACTTGAACCTCAGAGCAGAATTTTGTCTAACTGTAGCAACCACCCTGTGAGCTTGATCCACCAGTTACATCAGATCGTCATTTTTGAGGAACAGAGTCCTCGGTTTCAGGTTCAGTACCTACATCAGAGAGTTCACCTATGAGTCTAAAACTCAGTAAGGACATAATAAGAATGCTGTGATGCAAAATGCTATGCATGCAGTTTTTTTTCAGAAATACCGGTGACAGTACAGAGCATTAAGTTACAGTGGCAGTAGAATTAAGTGGAGCTTATAGGGGAACTGGCAAACAGTGGGGGAGGGGGAGGGTGCACTATCAGGCACATTCAGGGATACAGTACAGTAAACGGTAAACAGTAAACAGTTCTGGGGCCAGTCCCCGTCTCGCACTTAACCTGGTACATTTCAGTCGGATTTTATCTTGTTTAGTTTCAAACAGTGTACAGAAAACATTTGCATGTCTTTCAGAGAAAACGTGTATGCATGAACGGTGCTTGAACTTAAATAGGCAGACAGCAAAGATAAGACAACAGAAAGTAAATCGAAGCCAGACATTTCAGAACATAGACTATAACCTTTCTACCCGAAACAACCCGACAGAATAGGAAACCTAGTACCTCCGTGATGTAGGGCCTTAAGGGCCAACCTACGGTTATGAACTTACCTGTTTGCTGCAATGTGGAATGCTCGAATGTCTCTGGAACGCTCGGACCTTGGTTGAAGGAAACAGAAGAAAAACGAGGAAACAAAGTGTTGGTGCTTTGTCAAAATCGCCAGGAAGAGAGAACAAAGAGCAGTGGGAAGAAACAGATGAGAAGTGAGGGTTTCACGTAGGAGGAAGAACTTAGCTTCTTCATCAAGTCGCCAGATATCACTCAACCATTGGCTATCTCCCACCAACCTTAATTTCTCTCCAATTTACCCTTCCATGCATTTTAAACTAAATGTTTAGTTTAATTAGCCTTTAGTTCGGTTCTCTCCCCATTAAATGCTCCAAAGTTTACAATAAAATAGTTATTGTAATAATGGCAAATTAAATCCATACAATAATCCAACAGATTATTACATGGCCGAAAATGCCGGGTGTTACAGTTCATCGCCCGACACAATGCCCCCTGTGGGGTGTTACATCACCCACGCTCTGTGGGGCGATTCATCCCCTTAAATAAATATATATATATATATATATTTCAATTATTACCCTTACAATCCCTTCTAAACTTACCTAAAACCCTTCCCAACCTCTCCAAACGTAAAATACCAAAAAATGACTCCAAAATGTAACTTAAAAACGTGGTTTGAAAACGTAGCGGACTTCACGAAAACAAACTGTATTGATGACTCTAAAAATCGAACATGTCCATGCATAACCTAAAATCTCAAAATAGTTCCAGTATGTTTTTCCAAAAATCGACTATCTAGACAAAAGTTCAAAAAAAAACATCTACGCAAGCCTTTACATCACGTAAATCAAAAAGATTATACAATCGTAACATGAACCTCTAGATGTCACCAACGGGTCAAAATTTGTCTGATTGAAGTAACCAATCCCGCAAGCTCGTCCAGCCAACCGCACCTACACATCGGCCTAAGGCTCTGAGTCCTCATCCATACGATTCGTACCTACATCATATAGTTTAACTAATGAGCCTAAAGCATAGTAAGATTATATAAATGCAAAAGATGCACGTGCTATGCATGAACATCTCAAAAATATTAACATACTTTACATTTACGTGAAGTGCACATGTGGTATAAGTGGGGCTTATAGGGGGAACAGGCGAACATACATACATGACATGAGTTAGTGGTTTTACTTTGTCCCAGGGAGGGATAAAAAAAACATATTGTTCGCGGCAATGACGATTTTACATTAGTACCAGAGAAGGACAAGAACATATGTCAGCCCCCGTCCTACACTTAAACGTACTTTACATTTACATTTTTATCTTTCTTACTTAAAAACATGTGTATAAAATGTTTTGCATGATTTCCTTGAAAACGTGATGCATGAACATACATTGTGCATAAAACATAACGTAAACAATAGACAGATCCTCGAGGCATAAATAGACAGTTCATCAAGACGATAACATAAACAAACATTCTTAACCTAAAACATGTGCTATGACCTATCTACCCGACAATGAACCTTGAAAAACATAAAATCCTAGTACCTCTGTGATGTAGGCCTTAAGGGCCAAACTCATGCATACGAACTTACCTGAGGTCCGTGGAGTTTGCAAACCTTGAATGTTTTGCTTAGCATTTCATGAACCTATATTATGCGCATTCAAACCATTATTCACATTACGTTGGTACGAACAAATAGATAGTCAAAACATAACTCATGCTCAATTCAACTAGCCTAAAACAATCAACTATCGAATTCAACCAAGTTTTCATTCAAAAATCTCAGATTTCTCCTTATTTCTATGCTAAATTTCAAACGGTCGTAACTTTCTATATTCTTATCTATTTTCAACGATTCAACATGTAACGCCCCCCACCCCGGCTCTGTGCGCTACTTTGCTAACCAATCTCCCATTTAAAACGACGTTTAAAATCATTTTCGATAAAATTTTGACTCGGTTTTCTGGTTTGTTGAACCCTAAAAAATACGTAGAAAGACATTTATAAAATACGTACAAAAAGTATCGGAAACTATAGGGTTGAAACTGGTTTGAAATAAGCGTCGAAACAATAAAATCAGGTTTCCGTCGACACCTCAAAGTAGTGGTCGACCCCAAAAAGGTTCTGGTTTTAGTTTGTACTAAGATCGGTCGACACCTTGCATCAGGGGTCGACACCTTGTCTGACACTGGTCGACCCCTGCAAAAAGAGTCGACACCTTAATTGCCTCTGGTTACCTTAATGAAGGAAAGTGGTCGACACCTTGCCTGAGGTGTCGACCCCTTGACTGGTTCTGGTCTACCCCTGCAGCACAATCCCTCAGCCCAGCGCGCCAGCATCGACCACCAGCGCACCTCTTCCACTTTATCTCATTTTACTTCAAATCAAATATTTCCAAATCAACTAAAAAGTTTACCCCAACATTCCCGACATCCCCGACTCATTGACACGTAAAAATCACAAAAAACCGATCTAAAAATGTAAATAAAAATGAGAAGCAAATAACCCTGACGTTGTTGGCTATTAAAAAAATAAAACGAACAGCTTAACGACTGAAATTTTATAAACCAAAACCTGAAATCAAATAGTTTTAAACCACTATAATTTACATATAAACAAGCCAACAAAACGACCACTACCCACAACCATACCAAAATAGTTAGAAAACTATACACAATACAAAATACCGAACTCCCCACACATTTCCTGGAAGATCATGGCCAATACGCCCCGACAAGTGCCCCCACCGGCATACTCCATGCATCATTGACTGCTGCCTAATCCTGGGCTCCCTCATCGAGCTCACCTGAATAAAGATCGTCACCCATACCATAGAACACAAAAGTAAGCCTAATGCTTAGTAAGTATGGAATAACGAATGCACCTAACACACAATGTGACATGCCTCGGGTTACATTCAAAGGAAAATTGGCAAAGTCCCAAATTTTATATCTTCTCTCTACTTATTACGTGTTTTTCTCTTGTAGGTATAATTCTTGGAAGGAATGCATATGGAGCACTTGGAGGAAGTCACCAACTAGCCCGATGGGAATTTGTCTTCCCGGGCCCCTATCTTTGTAATTTTTTTTTTTTGAACTTATTTGGCATACATTCGCCTTTATTGTATGAATTATATAATTGCATCATGCATTAGATTGTGTGGTTAGGGTTAGGTGTATGTTGGTGGATTATGGGTTGAAGAAATTCAACAAATTATTCAAAGAAAAAAGGTCTTCACAAGATCAAGTCTAAAGGAAGCCACGGCCCAAAGAAGAGTCCACATTTAAAGGTATGATTTTGCAGGTACAAGAGTTAGTGGCAACATGGATTGATGATGTGGCAAGATTCCCTCCATTGATTCATTAGGCATGGCATTCATCTCCTCCCTAGGATGTGTGCTCGTTTGCCTTGATCTTGGTCATTCATCATTTTTCATCCAAGGGCCACCATTCATTCATCCTTATGGAAACCCTAATCCACCCTAGGATCTCTATAATAGCATGGCATTAGTGAATGTTTTACAACTTTTGCCTAAATCAATACACTACTATTTCCCTAATATCCAAGGTGTTTCCTTTGGTGTTTTCCTTGGTTCTTTGAACCAAGTGGAGTAGCCCTCCATTATTAACTTAGCTTGGGTTGCTAAGTTAATTCTTACTCATTCCCTCACCTTCTCCATTGGGAGTTGGAGTTGAGGACAAAAATCCCGGCCTACGGTGGTCGTTTTTCCTACGGAAAAATCGTTCACTCGAGAGCTTAAACCGTAAGATCGCTCTACGAGTCCGCCAAGGGTATTTCCTTTACTTTCTTGCCATCACATTTTCACACACATCACCCTTTAATTTTCAGCCATCAAACTCACACACTCTACATTTATTTTATTGCATTTTTCTCTTCATTTTCATCTTGCATATCTTCATCATTCACACACCCTCTCTTCATCTCTTTTTCTTATTTTTCTTTTATCTTTCTTGCCCTCATTATCCACCATATATGTAACACCCAGTTTCATTGAACCAATTTACTTAACCAACTTGTAGTGTACATTTTATAGATAAAATTGGGAGAATTAGTGATTAGGTTAATAAATGACTAAGTAATGGCATAATGGTAAATAGAGAATTATAGTGATAACCTATTTAATTAAAGAGGTTTTGTGATTAATGCATTGTAGCCGCCACTATTTTTTTCCATACTTTCTCTCTCGGCATTCAGCTCAAGCTCAGCAGAGCTCTCTAGGTGATTCCCTCTCCGATTTTTTTCCAAACTAAGTGAGTCTACTTCGATTTTGTGCTACATTGTAACCAGTGATGGTAGAGAGGAGTATAGATGTGAGTTTTGGTGAATGTTGTAGGTGGGAGTTAGTTTCAGTTTTGTGGTAAATCAGGAATGCACCATGTATAGGACTCCCAAAATAGATTCCCTAGATTTCTAGATATATTAGAATGAGGTTTAGCAAAAATATAATTGATATTCTGTTTATGACTTAGGTGAGCAAAACTTCTGAAGTAATTTGAAACCGAGCATTTCCAGGAAGCCAGGTAAGTGGAGTATGCATGTGCCTTCGGGTCTACATCACAAAAAAATAGGATTATGTATGTTTGAATTTGTCTGTATGTCATGCATCATATTTTGAAAGAATACGAAAATGAATTTACATGTATAGGTATGGTAAGAAATGAAAAGATTTCAATAGATAAACTATTAAGGGAACTAATCAACCCCTTAACTTATGAAGAGGCTGCATGACTTTGGGAAAATTGATCTGCTTCCCAATGGAATTTAGGATCAGAACAGCTGTTAAGGGAACTAATCCGCCCCTTAATTTATGAAGAGGATGTATGACTTTTGGAAAAATGATTCAACTCCCAAAGGAACCGAGCGATCAGATCAGAGAAAGAACGTGAATGCAACTGAGATGTGAAAGTAGAAACTGCATGACTAGGATTTATGTTTCAGCATATCATTTCATTATTACTTTACTTACTTAGCATTAGGCTAATAGATAAGTTTTGTGATGTAGGTTAAGAAGCCTCAGAAGGTGTGTTCTCTGAGCATGTTGAGGACTAGGCTGGTTGGGGGAGCACTTCAATACCACGGTTTGGTGTTCTGATGAGGTGGTTTAACTATTGCCTATTTATGAAGTTTCAGTGGTTAAGTGACTTGTGGAAGTATGCAGAGAGTTTTAATAACATTAATAGTTCTGATGTTTTTAACAACTTTATGGTTTTCTTGTTCTGAGCATAAAAAACATGATTTGGTTTAGAGGTAGTTGTTTTGCTGGATATTTTTAGAAAGTTGTGGACTTTTGTTGTTTTGAATGATTTTTAGTAAAATGCTCAAGCTCTTTTGGTCGTCGGAGTTTTCTTTGTTTAGAGTGAAAATAGTTGTTATGCTGTTATGTTGAGTCTTTGTCTATCGGTGCTTGTAGTCCACCGGTGGATGTTGAGTGTTTGTCTATCGGTGGTTGTAGTCCACCGGTAGATGTTGAGTGTTTGTCTATCGGTGGTTGTAGTCCACCGGTGGATGTTGAGTGTTTGTCATTTTGTGATCGGTGGATGTGAGCGTAGAAGTGAGTATTAGATTTTTGTCATTTGTGACCGGTGGATGTGTGCGTAGGAGTGAGTATCAGATTTTTGTTGTTTTGTGACCGGTGGATGTGTGCGTAGGAGTGAGTATTAGATTTTTGTCGTTTTGTGACCGGTGGATGTGAGCGTAGGGGTGAGTATTAGATTTTTGTCGTTTTGTGATTGGTGGATGCTAAGGGTTACTGTTGTTCGAAGGATTCGATCGGTGGACGTGAGCGGTGGCTGTGGGTAGTCGACATGTCGCATGACTGACACTGTTTAGCGATGGATGCCTTCTATTTCTGCCTCTACCGCTGAGAGTATTTTATTTCTGCTTCTGCCGCTCACACTGTTTAGCAGTGGATACCTTTTGTTTCTATTTCTATCGCTGGAACAGTTTAGCGTTGGACGTGTTCTATTTTGTTTTGTTTTCTTTCAACCAATTGTCTTTAACATTTTAATTAAATTAATAAATGTTGTTTTACACAAATGAATTTCCGCTGCAAGTTTTAACGTTTATAAAGGTCAAACTTTGACCGTTGAGCGAAAAGTTGAAATTTTCTCAGAATGTCATAGTATGGTTCAGTATTATGAGTAGGGAACTGGGTTTATATAATTCGGGGCGTTACAGTATGGTATCAGAGACATTCAGTTAAACCGTTCAAAAGATTACTCATCAGTGACAATCGTTGCATGGATGTACTTCAACAACTGTAAGTGTTTATGTTAACCTTAGCTATTAGATATTTATGAGAGCAATTAACCTTGTCCAGGATTATAGCAAAATGGCTAGACGACCAGGAAGACCAAGGGTACCGAGAGAGGTGTCAAATTTGAGAAGTGAGGAGGACCCTAGTGTAATTTGGAAGCTGACAGACTTGGTGCGCCAACAGAAAGATTTGGTTCGTCAACAATTCGATCAGTTGGGAGTATTGCTGAACCGAGAAGTACAAGGAAGTGCCAACTCGAATTCCAGCAATGATCATTCAGGAGACCGATTCCAGAGGCTACAGCCACCCACATTTGATGGAAAGTCGTCCAATCTGATCATTGCTGAGGAATGGCTTAGGAAAATCGAGAGCATGTTTAGATGTGCCAACATCGGAGAAGGAGACAAAGTCACTATGATAACGTTCCATTTTGCTTGAGACACTCAACTTTGGTGGGAAACCATAGAGACCGCCACTGATGTTCTGGATATGTTATGGTCACAGTTCAAGGAGATTTTCTATGAGAAGTATTTTAACAGCACAGTTCAGGCTGAAAAGAAAGTAGAGTCTTTGAACTTGAAGCAGACAGGGTCTGTGGCTGAGTACAGTAGGCAATTCAAGTCCCTGTCCAGGTTTGCTAGACATTTCGTTCACAAGAATAAGGATAAGGTGTTTCAGTTTGTGCATGACTGAAGCCGGAAAATTACAGGGGAGTAAAATTTTGTGGTATTAAGGGTTTGTCCTTCAGTGAAGTTGTGTCCACGGCGTTGGAGGTGGAAGAAGTGGAGATGAAGTGTGCTGGGCCAAAGGAAGCCCCACGAAAGTTTATCCAGCCACACCAGCAGAGAGGAATGAAGAGGTCAAGTGAAGGCCAGAATAACCAGGGAAGAGGAAAGAAGGTGCAGGACACCAGGAAGTTTCCTTAGTGCCCGAAGTGTTTAAAAGGTCATCTGGGCGAGTGCAGGTTTAGGACAGGTAAGTGTTTCAACTGTGAGGAAGTTGGACACACATATAGGGATTGCCCGAATCCCAGAATCACCCGATGCTTCAACTGTAACAAAGTCAGCCATATTTACAGGGACTGTCCAGCTCTAAAGAGTGGCCATGCTAAGATAAAGCCGAGAATATTCTCCATGTTGGAGTCCGGCAATGAGGAACAACCCGCCGTAGTGTCATGTACCATTTTGATCAACTCTATACCTGCTTTTACTTTAATAGATTCTGGTGCAACACACTCGTTTATAGCGTATGCATTTGCTGTCAAGTTAGATGTACAGTTTACCCCTACTGAGCACATATTTAACGTCGAGTTACCCTCTGGTGAGCGCATGCACTCTAACCAAGTGATGTTTGATAGTGTCGTGTTGGTAGGAAACAAGAATTTACCTGCTGATCTCATTATTATGGATATAATGGGATTTGATGTAATCTTAGAAATGGATTGGTTGTTCAAGCATTATGCCAAAATTGATTGTAGGACTGGGGTAGTTAGTTTTCAACCCCCTGGTGGTTTGAAGCATACATTTCAAGCCTCGAAGAAGAGTAAGGGAATGTCTATTATGACTTCTATCAACGCTAGACCCTCTTCATGCAGAGAGTATTTATGCTTTCTGACCAGTGTTATAGACACCCAGTTTGTAGGAAAAGCAAGCCCTCAAAATGTCTTGATTGTTCAAGACTTTCCAGAAGTATTTCTAGATGACCTTCCTGGCTTGCCGCCAGATAGGGAGATTGAATTTGTTGTAGATGTTTACCCAGGCGCTGAGCCTGTATCTAAGAATCCCTATAGATTAGCACCTATAGAGCTTAAGGAATTAAAGAAACAGTTGGAGGAACTATTGGATAAAGGGTTCATACGCCCAAGCTTTTCACCGTGGGGTGCGCCAGTTCTTTTTGTTAAGAAGAAGGATGAATCAATGCGTATGTGCGTTGATTATCGGGAATTGAATAAGTTAACAATCAAGAAAAAGTATCCATTGCCAAGGTTTGATGATTTATTCGACCAACTTAAGGGTGCACGTGTTTTCTCTAAGATTGACCTAAGGTCCGGTTATTACCAATTGAAAGTCAAATCAGAAGATATTCCTAAGACTTGCCTTTCGCACAAGGTATGGACATTATGAGTTTTCAGTTATGTCTTTTGGATTGACAAATGCACCAGCAGCATTCATGGATCTTATGAATAGGGTGTTTCATGAGTATTTGGACAAGTTTGTCATAGTATTTATTGATGATATACTAATCTATTCACATACTAAGGAGGAGCACACAAGACATTTGAACCTGGTATTGGGAGTACTAAGGCAACATCAACTTTATGCTAAGTTTTTTAAGTGTGAGTTTTGGTTGGACAGAGTTCACTTTCTTGGTCATGTGATCTCGGGTGATGGAATATCTGTCGATCCAGCCAAGGTTCAAGCGGTTAAGAAATAGCCCCAACCGAAGAGTGCCACTGATATTCGGAGTTTCCTTGGATTAGCAGGATATTACAGGAAATTTATTGAGGGATTCTCCAAGATTGCAACACCCCTCACTCAGTTAACTAGGAAAAACATTAAGTATGCTTGGATAGAGGAGTGTGAGAATAGTTTTCAGACTTTGAAACAAAAGTTGACCAATGCTCCACTATTAACACTCCCTGTTGAAAATGGAAAGTTCAGTATTTATTATGATGCCTCCAAGGTTGGACTCAGTTGTGTGTTGATGCAAGATGGAAAAGTAATAGCCTATGCTTCTAGACAGTTGAAAACACACGAGAAGAATTACCCTACACATGACTTAGAATAGCTGCAGTAGCTTTTGCTCTAAAGATTTGGAGGCATTACTTGTATGGACAGTCTTGTGAGATATTTTTGGACCATAAAAGTCTGAAGTATATTTTCACACATAAAAAAATTAAATATGAGGCAACGTAAATGGTTGGAGTTTGTCAAGGACTATGACATTGAGATTAAATACCACTCCGGTAAGGCGAATGTTGTGGCTGATGCATTGAGTAGAGTGACGACTTCAACCTCAACCTTGGTTCTTGACATGCCGTTAGCCTTAGAGACCGAATTCCAAAGATTTAACTTAGAGGTTGTGTCTAGTGTGTCAACTATGCTTTCAGCCATATCTTTGAAGCCTACACTCTTGGATAGGATAAAGGAAGTTCAGAAAAATGATGCGGAGTGCAACAAGTACAAATCCAACATAGAGTCTGCTGGTAAGTCAGATTTTAACCATTCTGTTGATGGAATTCTAAAGTTTCGAAATAGATGGTTTGTTCCGACCAATAAAGAACTCCGAGAAGAGATCCTTTCAGAAGCTCATTCTTCCAAATTCTCTATTCATCCTGGAAGTACAAAAATGTACAGAGACCTTAAGCAACATTATTGGTGGCCAAGTATGAAAAGAAGTGTGGCAGAGTATGTGGGATCGTGTCTTGTTTGCCAACGGGTTAAAGCTGAACATCAAAGATCTACAAGAACATTGAAACCTTTGCCAGTTCCCGAATGGAAATGGGAACAAATAACGATGGATTTTGTGGTAGGATTTCCTAGGACAACGAGAGGACATGATGCAATTTGGATAATAGTAGATCGTTTAACCAAAGCTGCCCATTTTCTGCCCATAAAGATAACATACCCGATGGATCAACTTGCTAAGTTGTATGTGCATGAGGTTGTTAGACTGCATGGAGTTCCAAGCACTATAGTTTCAAACCAAGACTCTAGATTTACATCTAAGTTCTAGAAGAGTTTACACAAGGTTATGGGTACACAGCTTAATTTCAGTATAGCCTTTCACCCTCAAACAGATGGACAATCTGAGAGAACTATTTAGACCTTAGAAGATATGCTTCGTGCATGCATATTAGATTTTCAAGGATCTTGGAGTAAATATTTATCATTGGTGGAGTTTTCTTATTATAACAGTTTTCAGGCAACTATCGGTATGGCACCGTATGAAGCATTGTATGGACAAAAATGTAGATCTCCCTTGTACTGGGATGAAGTTGGTGAAGCACGTTTGATTGGTCCTGACATTGTGCAACAGACCGTGGAGAAGATTGCCCTCATCCGACAAAGAATCTTGGCAGCTCAGAGTCGACAGAAGAGTTATACTGATCGTAGATGTAAAGAATTGGAGTTTGAGGTAGGTAATGAAATTTTTCTTAAGGTATCACCACTCAAATGAGTTGTGAGATTTGGAAAGAGAGGCAAGTTGAACCCCAGATATATTGGACCTTTCTCGATCGTGAAGAAGATTGGAAAGACAGCATATGAGTTACAATTGCCAGCCTCTATGGAAGGGATTCACAATGTGTTCCATGTTTCGATGCTAAAGAAGTGCTTGAGGGATCCATCTCATATTTTGGAACAGCAGAGTACTGAAGTTCATCCCACTCTTACTTATGAGAAGAAACCAGTAAGGATCCTAAACTATGCTGTGAAGGTGTTGCGCAACAAAGAAGTCCCACTGGTGAAAGTTTTATGGCATAACCAGAACATAGAGGAGACAACCTGGGAGCGCCAGCATGATATGATGGACCAATATCCATAATTATTCAGGTAACAAATTTTGAGGACAAAATTCTTTTAAGGAGGGTAGATTGTAATACCCGGTTTCATTGAACCAATTTACTTAACCAACTTGTAGTGTACGTTTTATGGATAAAATTTGGAGAATTAGTGATTAGGTTAATAAATTACTAAGTAATGGCATAATGGTACATAGAGAATTATAGTGATAACCTATTTAAGAAAAGAGGTTTTGTGATTAATGCACTGTAGCCGCCACTATTTTTTTCCATATTTTCTCTCTCAGCATTCAGCTCAAGCTCAGTAGAGCTCTCCAGGCGATTCCCTCTCCGATTTTTTTTCCAAACTAGGTGAGTCTACTTCGATTTCGTGCTACATTGTAACTAGTGATGGTAGAGAGGAGTATAGATGTGAGATTTGGTGAATGCTGTAGGTGGGAGTTAGTTTTGGTTTTGTGGTAAATCAGAAATGCACTATGTATAGGACTCCCAAACTAGATTCCCTAGATTTCTGGATATATTAGAATGTGGTTTAGCAAAAATCTAATTGATATTATGTTTATGACTTAGGTGAGCAAAACTTCCGAAGTAATTTGAAACCGAGCATTTCCAGGAAGCCAGGTAAGTGGACTATGCATGTGCCTTCTGGGTCTACATCACAAAACAGTAGGATTATGTATGTTTGAATTTGTCTGTATGTCATGCATCATATTTTGAAAGAATACGAAAATGAATTTATATGTATGGGTATGGTAAGAAATGAACAGATTTCAACAGATAAACTATTAAGGGAACTAATCCGCCCCTTAACTTATGAAGAGGATGTATGACTTTGGGAAAATTGATCCGCTTCCCAATGGAATTTAGGATCAGATCAACTGTTAAGGGAACTAATCTGCTCCTTAATTTATGAATAGGATGTATGACTTTGGAAAAAATGATCCAACTCCCAAAGGAACTGAGGGATCAGATCAGAGAAAGAACGTGAATGCAACTGAGATGTGAAAGTAAAAACTGCATGACTAGGATTTATGTTTCAGCATATCATTTCATTATTGCTTTACTTACTTAGCATAGGCTAATAGATGAGTTTGTGATGTAGGTGAAGAAGCCTCAGAAGGTGTGTTCTCTGAGCATGTTAGGACTAGCTTGTTGGGGGAGCACTTCAATGCCACGGTTTGGTGTTCTGATGAGGCGGTTTAAACTATTGTCTATTTATGAAGTTTCAGTGGTTAAGTGACTTGTGGAAGTATACAGAGAGTTTTTAATAATATTAATAGTTCTGAGGTTTTAACAACTTATGGTTTTCTTGTTCTGAGCATGAAAAACATGATTCGGTTTAGAGGTAGTTGCTTTGCTGGATATTTTTAGAAAGTTATGGACTTATGTTGTTTTGAAACGTTTTTAGTAAAATGCTCAAGCTCTTTTGGTAGTCGGAGTTTTCTTGTTAGTATGTTTAGAGGTGGATGTTGAGTGTTTGTCTATCGGTGGTTGTAGTCCACCGGTGGATGTTGAGTGTTTGTCTATCGGTGGTTGTAGTCCACCGGTGGATGTTGAGTGTTTGTCTATCGGTGGTTGTAGTCCACCGGTGGATGTTGAGTGTTTGTCTATCGGTGGTTGTAGTCCACCGGTGGATGTTGAGTGTTTGTCTATCGGTGGTTGTAGTCCACCGGTGGATGTTGAGTGTTTGTCTATCGGTGGTTGTAGTCCACCGGTGGATGTTGAGTGTTTGTCTATCGGTGGTTGTAGTCCACCGGTGGATGTTGAGTGTTTGTCTATCGGTGGTTGTAGTCCACCGGTGGATGTTGAGTGTTTGTCTATCGGTGGTTGTAGTCCACCGGTGGATGTTGAGTGTTTGTCTATCGGTGGTTGTAGTCCACCGGTGGATGTTGAGTGTTTGTCTATCGGTGGTTGTAGTCCACCGGTGGATGTTGAGTGTTTGTCTATCGGTGGTTGTAGTCCACCGGTGGATGTTGAGTGTTTGTCTATCGGTGGTTGTAGTCCACCGGTGGATGTTGAGTGTGTGTCTATCGGTGGTTGTAGTCCACCGGTGGATGTTGAGTGTTTGTCTATCGGTGGTTGTAGTCCACCGGTGGATGTTGAGTGTTTGTCTATCGGTGGTTGTAGTCCACCGGTGGATGTTGAGTGTTTGTCTATCGGTGGTTGTAGTCCACCGGTGGATGTTGAGTGTTTGTCTATCGGTGGTTGTAGTCCACCGGTGGATGTTGAGTGTTTGTCTATCGGTGGTTGTAGTCCACCGGTGGATGTTGAGTGTTTGTCTATCGGTGGTTGTAGTCCACCGGTGGATGTTGAGTGTTTGTCTATCGGTGGTTGTAGTCCACCGGTGGATGTTGAGTGTTTGTCTATCGGTGGTTGTAGTCCACCGGTGGATGTTGAGTGTTTGTCTATCGGTGGTTGTAGTCCACCGGTGGATGTTGAGTGTGTGTCTATCGGTGGTTGTAGTCCACGGGGGATGTTGAGTGTTGCCTATCGGTGGTTGTAGTCCACTGGTGGAGGTTGATGTTTGTCTATCGGTGGATGTAGTCCACCGGTGGATGTTGAGTGTTTGTCGTTTTGTGATCGATGGATGTGAGCGTAGGAGTGAGTATTAGATTTTGTCGTTTGTGACCGATGGATGTGTGCGTAGGAGTGAGTATTAGATTTTTGTCGTTTTGTGACCAGTGGATGTGTGCGTAGGAGTAAGTATTAGTTTTTTGTCGTTTTGTGACTGGTGGATGTGAGCGTAGGGGTGAGTATTAGATTTTTGTCGTTTTGTGATCGGTGGATGCTGAGGGTTACTGTCGTTCAAAGGATTCGATCGGTGGACGTGAGCGATGGCTGTGGGTAGTCGACATGTCACGCAACTGACACTGTTTAGCGGTGGATGCCTTCTATTTCCGACTCTACTGCTGAGACTATTTTATTTCTGCTTTTGTCATTGACACTGTTTAGCTGTGGATGCCTTTTGTTTCTATTTCTATTGCTGGAACTGTTCAGCGGTGGACGTGTTCTATTTTGTTTTGTTTTCTTTCAACCAATTGTCTTTAACATTTTTATTAAATTAATAAATGTTGTTTCACACAAATGAATTTTCGCTGTAAATTTTAACGTTTATAAAGGTCAAACTTTTACCATTGAGCGAAAAGTTGAAATTTTTTCAGAATGTCATAGTATGGTTCAATATTATGAGTAGCGAACTGGGTTTATATAATTCGGGGCGTTACAATATATTCGGCCACTAGCACACACATCACTCTCCTCATTTTTCTTTTGCTTTTATTATCATATTTAGTCCATATTTTCAGCCATTTACACTATCACACAACCGAGCACTCTTCTTGAATATTTTGTGGGTTTGAACACAACCTTTTTCTAAGGGATTTTGTGTCAAGTGGTATCAGAGCCAAAAGGCTTCCCACGATACGTTTTAGTTGCCATGACAATAGTCAAAAATCGGCACAAAACCGGGATAACGACTAGTTTTATTTTCTAACATTTTTCCTTACTAATATTGTGCTAACTTGTGCTATTTTATTTTTATTACTTGCTGCCATTGTTATTGTTATTTAAATGCTTAAAATATTCTAGAAAATATGGTATGCAATGTGTTAGAAGATCGGCCAAGTGAGCACTTCAAATCCCTCATTTTTCTTTTTGGTTTTATCTCCTTTATTCTCGATTTTTCCCTTGTTTTGTTGCCTTGGTTTTTCTCTATTATTTGCTGTGTTTTGAGCAATGTTTTAGCACTTAGATATTGTCCATTAACTATATAAAAATTCTGGAATTTTTGGTGTTTAAAAATCGGCCTAAAACTAATTCTAAAAAAAACGGTTGTTGAAGTGTTATTCTCCTCGGATTTGGTTAGACTTTTGCCTCGATTTCATGGTTATTTTTGCCTTGATTTTTCTATGCTACTTTACTATGAATGAGCCATGAAATTTCATCTAAGATATGTGCTATTAACTTGTTTCAAAATCGGAATTAAATGATGCATAAATTGACCCTAAAGTTTGAGCTATAAAATCGCTTCATTTATGTTACTTTTCTTCTCGGTTTTGCATGTTATTCCTCTGATTTTTCTTGGCATCTTTTGATTATAATTGAACCATGTTTTGCATATAAATGTTGTTCCAATAACTAAAGATTAATTTTGAAATTTTGATGCATGAAAGTCGGCTCTAAATTTTTACTTAAAAATCGGATTCTACTTGTTGAATGCTTATTCGGTTTCTCGAGTATGTTCCTCTCGGATTTCCTTGTTAGTTTGCTGAATGTTTGCACTTGGATTTAGCTTATAATTCATCTATTAAATGCTGTAATTTAATTGCACAAAATTTGATTTACAAGGATGATTAATTTTCTAGCTAAAAATCGGCTATATTGAATATTATGCACTAAGAAAATTCTGCTCTATATAACTTGAAATTTCAGCATATTAACTATGATTAAATTCGTGATCTAATTGTATTAGTTGCTGTTTTTAAAGTTATTTAGTTGCTATTAATATTATTTTGAGTGATTCTAATTAAAAGTCGATAACTTGATTGAAATTGGTTAGACTTGTGATAATTGCACGAATTGAAAATTTTATTTCTAAAACTAGTTATTGCTAAGTGATATTGAAATCTAAGTTGTTTATTGAATACCAATTTTTAAATATTGATTGTGAGCATGATTCTTATTTTACTTTTGTCTTAGCTAGGAAACATTCCTTAGTACCTAAAATTTTTCATAAGACAATTAATCAAGATAATCACCTCACTAACTTTTGGGATAAAACAACTTAGTCAAGAACTTGAAATTTAAAAATTAAAATACTTAGACATGACTAATAGGAGCGGCTTTGCACGTGACACACCCCATAAAAAATCAAATCGTGCGAGGGGCACTCCCCCTCCCGAACCTACACATCACGAAGGTGAGACTAGTGCTCAAGGAGGCATGCAAGGATAACTCGATGCCTTAACGAGTGTAGTTCACAACCTTGCCCAACAAGTCCAATCATTATTGAACAATCCTCCCCGAAAAGAATCCCTGGAATGAAATCCTTCACGAGAGACATCTTCTAGGGTTATTTCCGAACGTCCTAGGCATAGAAATCCTTTTTCACAACCCTTAGAGGAAGAAGAATGGGATGAGCCCCAAAGAAGGAGATCCCAATATTTTGAATCGGAGGATGAGGATTGGGCACACAATCAAGAACCAAACATTATCCCATTTACTGGTCTCTATGGTAGTGATGAATATTCTATTTGGGTTAAAAGGTTAGAAAAGAGATTTTCTTATAAGTATTATGGTGAAAGGGCAAAAGTTAACTTAGCCTCTAAGTGTTTAACCAAGAAAGCTAAATCTTTGTGGGAAAGATTTGTAGCAAATTTAAGAAGAAATAAGGAAGAAGACTTGATTTCTTGGATAATAATGAAGAGGATATTAGAGAAGGAATTTGGCCCAAAACTACAAAAGGAAGGGCCCAATTTTAGGAACAAAATTTTTAAGGAAGATCACCCTATATGTTACCCTATCTCCTCCAAATTTAAGAATCAAAATAGGCGTGAATATCCCTCCACTCACGGAAGAAATTTAAGGGATAAAAGGGGGATAAGGACTAGGATTAATCAACCACCAATTCTATCTTCCAAACTAATTATTGACGGAATTAAAATTACTGGCCACCTTTTAGAAAATTGGGTACAAGAAACTTCAAGGATACTTGCCAATTCATCAACCATTCTTGGATCACCACCTATTATGCCCAAAAAGATGAATGAATTCAATGAAGAAGTCTTAAGTAATGTAGAATTGCAAGAAATTTTAGAGAAAACACCGAGCTTAAGTAAAGAGGAAGAAGAGACATTAGAAGGAGCCAATTATTACTCCGAAGAAGTTCCTCTTGTTGGGATGGAAAATCAAAAGGAGTAAGACATTTTGAAGGAAGAGGAAAGTGAACGATTAAAGGAGGAATTACCACAAGGTTTACCACCCATGCATGGTAATGCTTACCAATTGGATGGAACAACCCAAGAGCACCTTCATTCAAGTGGAGTCATTTGGCATCATAATCCCCGTTATAATGAATCACCCACCTCCCAACCCTCAAATTTACCCTTCTTCAAAACAAATCCCATTTTGGAAGAAATTGTGGAAGAGGAAAAGATGCTTTGCTATTTGAAAGAAGAGTCAACGTGGCGACAAGAAGAGATAGAGTTAAGTGAAGAGAGTATTTTTGAAATTTCTAATATGATCATTGGTCTACCACCCTCCCTTCTGAATATTAAAGGAATAAACCCTTCTTCCCAACCATACCTAAGGAATAAACTTGACGAAATTTCCTTACCATCCCCCTCAATTAGGAAGAGGTTTGTTTATAGCTTTGGGCCTCACTATTACCTTCCCACATTGCACCATCAAGCCCAACAAATAAATAGAAATTTTACTTCTTTTGTGTTCCACAAACGCCCCATCTTATTAATGGGAGAATTACCAAACCCACGTATTCCATTTGGCTACCACAAATTCTACCATAGAACTAGAGTTAAGGTTCAATTGGTTAAAAATTTTATCTTTGCAGTCTTAAGAGAAAAAAGATTATTTCTTTGGTCAAAAGACTTTAGCATTTCCACCTCACTACATGTCGGATTTGATTACTTTGGAAAATTTCATCCCATCATTGAGCAATAGCCCTCCAAAGTAACTTTCGAATCCAATTCTACCACCCTTAACAAAGAAAATTTTAGTAAGACCATCCAACCCCCTTGCCATTTACAGTATCATTTGGTGATAGATTTTCAAACGAAAGAACATACCCTCGTTGCATTCAAATTTGAGCCTTCAAAGAGTAGACAAGAAATCGTAGGAGACAATTTTGGGGAGAAGTCAACCAATAGATTTGAGGTCAAATCCTCAAATCACCCGGAGAGGATGACATGCCTCGGGTTACATTCAAAAGGAAAATTGGCAAAGTCCAAAACTTTATATCTTCTCTCTACTTATTACGTGTGTTTCTCTTGTAGATATAATTCTTGGAAGGAATGCATATGGAGCACTTGGAGGAAGTCACCAACTAGTCCGATGGGAATTTGTCTTCCCGGGCCCCCATCTTTGTAATTTTTTTTTTATTTTTGAACTTATTTGGCATACATTCGCCTTTATTGTATGAATTATATAATTGTATCATGCATTAGATTGTGTGGTTAGGGTTAGATGTATGTTGGTGGATTATGGGTTGAAGAAATTCAACCAATTATTCAAAGAAAAAAGGCCTTCACAAGATCAAGCCCAAAGGAAGCCACGGTCCAAAAAAGAGCCTACATTTAAAGGTATGATTTTGTAGGTACAAGAGTTAGTGGCAACATAGATTGATGATGTGGCAAGATTCCTTCCATTGATCCATTTAGGCATGGTATTCGTCTCCTCCCTAGGATGTGTGCTTGTTTGCCTTGATCTTGGTCATCCATCATTTTTCATCCAAGGGCCACCATTCATTCATCTTTATGGAAACCCTAATCCACCCTAGGATCTCTATAAAAGCATGGCACTAGTGAATGTTTTACAGCATTTGCCCAAATCAATACACTACTATTTCCCTAATATCCAAGGTGTTTCCTTTGGTGTTTTCCTTGGTTCTTTGAACCAAGTGGAGTAGCCCTCCATTATTAACTTAGCTTTGGTTGCTAAGTTAATTCTTACTCATAACCTCTCCTTCTCCATTGGGAGTTGGAGTTGAGGACGAAAATCCTGGCCTACGGTGATCGTTTTTCCTACGGGAAAATCGTTCACTCGAGAGCTTAAACCGTAAGATCGCTCTACGAGTCCGCCAAGGGTATTTCCTTTACTTTCTTGCCATCACATTTTCACACACATCACCCTTTAATTTTTGGCAATCAAACTCACACACTCCACATTTATTTTATTTTTCTCTTCATTTTTATCTTGCATATCTTCACCATTCACACACCCTCTGTAGCACCCGGTTTCATTGAGCCAACTTATTTTGTCAACTAGTAGTGAATGTTTTATAGATGAAATTGGAGAAAATTAGTGATTAGGCTAATGAGTGACTAGGCGAGGGCATAATGGTAAATTGAGATATAAAGTGGATAACCTATTTAAGGGAAGAGGTTCTGCGTTTAATGCACAGTAGCCGCCACCCTATTTCCATTTCCCTTCGTTTGATTTTCAGCTCAGCTCAGCACACTTCCTTCCGACATTTTCCTCTCTGATTTTCTCCATTCTAGGTGAGTTTTGTTTCATTTTACTTGTTGTTTTAGTGATTAGATAACAGAGAGATTGTAAGGGAGTGTTCGTGAATGCTGTGAGTGAGAGTTAGTTTCAGGTTTTGGGGAGAACCAGGAATGCTCGACGAACAGGACTTCCAGCTAGTTTCCCTAAGATTTCTAAATAGTTTAGAATGAAGTTTAGTAATGCGGTGCTCAGTTTACAATTATAGGTGAGCAGACTCCCGAAGTAGCTAACAACCAGACAATCTCTAGGAGACCAGGTAAGTGAAGTATGCTTGTGCCTTCGGGCCTATATCACAAAACAGTAGGATTATGTTTGCTTGAATGTGTTTGTATGTCATGCATCATATTTTGAAAGTGTGCAAAAATTAATTTACATGAAATTGCATGGTAAGGAAGGAACAGACTATAACAGATAAACTATTAAGGGAACTAATCCGCCCCTTAACTTATGAAGGGATTTATATTTTGGGAGAAGTGATTTAACTCCCAATTTCACAAGGGGATCTGAACAGTTGTTAAGAGAACTAATCCACCCTTTAATCGAGAGAGAGGATGTATGACTTTGGGAGAAGTGATCCAACTCCCAATTTCACAGGGGGGATCAGATCAGAAACAAATGCATATGTAACTGAGATGAGAAAGTAGAAACTGCATGTTTAGTAATTTATGTTTCAGCATTCTATTTCATTACTGCTTTACTTACTTAGCATTAGGCTAATAGATGAGTTTTGTGATATACGTGAAGAAGTGACAGTAGGTGTGTTCTCTGAGTTTGCTGAGAACTAGGCAGGTTGGAGGGGTGCATTCATGGATCGATCTGGCAACTGATGGAACGGTTTAACTAGTTGCAGTAGATGAGAAGGTTTAGTGAACCATGATTCAATTTAAGTATGTTGAGAGTTTTTATGACAGTGGTAGTTTTAATGTTTTTGAATACAATTTGAGACTTTTCTGATAATGATACTCTGTTGGCTTTAATAGTAGTTTTACCAAATTTTGGAGTAATGCACGGATTTAAGTAGTTTTGAACGATTTTTAGTAAAATGCTCAAGTTCTTTTGGTAGTCGGAGTTTTCTTTGTTTAGAGTGAAATTGTTGCTATGCTGTTTTTGTTGAGTGTTTCTGATCTATCGATAGATGATGTCTATCGGTAGATTTTGAGTATTTTTGATCTATCAGTAGATCAAGTCTATCGATAGATGTTGAGTGTAATATCTGTCGGTGGATGTAGTCCATTGGTAGAAGACGAGAGTTTTGTCTATCGGTGGATTTAGTCCATCGGTAGAAGTCGAGAGTTTTGTCTATCGGTGGATGTAGTCCATCGGTGGATATGAGTATTAGAATTTATCATTTTGTGACTGGGTGATGTCGAGTATTATATCTATCGGAATTTGTCATTTTGCGATCGGTAGATGTGAATTGAGGATTTTTGTCGTCTAGTGATCGAAAGACGCAGCTTGTTCTATCGGTAGATGTGAGCTGAGAATGTTTGTCGTTTGTGAGCGGTAGAAGTAAATAGGAGATTTTTCGTTTTGTGAGTGGTGGATGCGAGTGTAAAACATTGTCGTTTTGTGAGTGGAAGATGTAATTTGTACGACTTCTACCGCCGAGACTCTTTTTTCTCTATATCTACCGCTAGAACTATTCAGCGGCAGATGTGTTCTGTTCTCTTTTCTTTTTCAACCAACTGTCTTCAATATTTTAACTATTTAATAAATGTCGTTCATACAAATGTTTTTCCGCTATAAGTTTTAATGTTTTAAGGGTCAAGTCTTGATCGTTGAATGAAATTTTAAAATTTTCTCAGAAAGTCATAGTTCGGTTTAGTATTATGTGTGGCGAACCGGGTTTAGATAACTCGGGGCGTTACATATGGTATTAGAGACATTCAGTTAAACCGTTCAAAAGATTACTCATCAGTGCCGATCGTCGCATGAGAGTACTCCAACAACTGTAAGTGTTTATGTTAGCCTTAGTTATTAGATGTTTATGAGAGTAGTTAACCCGGTGCAAGAAATCTAGTAAGATGTCTAGACGACCAGGAAAACCAAGAGTACAAAGAGAGATACCGAATCCAGGACGTGAAGAAGATCCTAGCGTGATTAGGCAGCTGACAGATTTGGTGGGTCAGCAAACAGACCTAGTGCGTCAGCAGTCCGATCAGTTAGGAGTGCTGTTGAACCGAGAGGTACAGGGAAGTGCTAACTCGAGTTCTAGCAATGAACATTCTGGAGATAGATTTAGGAGGCTACGACCACCCACGTTTGATGGACAGTCATCTGATCCAGTTATTGTTGAAGGGTGGCTTAGGAAGATTAAGAGTATGTTTAGGTGCGCCAACATTGGAGAAGGAGACAAGGTCACGTTGGCAACATTTCATTTGGCTGGTGATGCTCAACTTTGGTGGGAAACAATAGAGACCACCACTGATGTTTTGGCAATGCCTTGGTCACAATTGAAGGACATTTTCTATGAGAAGTATTTTAACAGCACTGTCCCAACCGCGAAAAAGTTGGAGTTTCTAAACTTGAAGCAGACAGGGTCTGTGGCCGAGTACAGTAGGCAATTCGAGTCCTGTCCAAGTTTGCTGGACATTTTGCTCACAGGGACGAGGATAAGGTGTTCAAATTTGTGCATGGGCTGAAGCCGAAAATTTACCGATGAGTTAAATTTTGTGGTATTAAAGGCTTGACATTCAGCGAAGTTGTGTCCACTGCTCTGGAAGTGGAAGAAGCTGAAAGGAAGTGTGCTGGACCAAAGGAGGTCCCACAAAAGTTTGTCCAGCCACACCAACAAAGAGGAATGAAGAGGTCAAGTGAAGACAAGAATAGCCAAGGAACAGGAGGGAAAATACAGAATGCCAAGAAATTTCCCCAGTGTCCTAAGTGTTTGAAGAACCACCCGGGTGAGTGTAGATTAGGCTTTGGGAAGTGTTTCAACTGTGAAGAGGTTAGACAGACGTTCAAAGAATGCCCGAAGCCTAGAATCACCAGATGCTACAATTGTAACAAGGTCGGCCATATTAACAGAGATTGCCCAGCTTTTAAGAGTGGTCCTACTATGATTAAACGTAAGATATTCTCCATGATAGAGTCGGGTGAGGAACAGCCCGCTGTTGTATCAGGTACTATATTGATCAACTCTATACCTGCTTTTACTTTAATAGATTCTGGTGCAACACATTCTTTTATAGCATCTACGTTTGCAGTTAAGTTAGATGTACAACCTACGCCATCTGTACATATGTTTAATGTCGTATTACCCTCTGGAGAATGCATGCACTCTAGCCGAGTGATGCTTAATTGTATTGTGTTAGTAGGAAACAAGGATCTACCTGCTGATCTCATCATTATAGATATAATAGGATTTGATGTAATCCTAGGAATGGACTGGTTGTTTAAGCACCATGCCACAATTGATTGTAGGACTGGAATAGTTAGCTTCCAACCCCCTGGTAGTTTGAAACATACCTTTCAAGCTTCGAAGAAGAGTAAGAAAATGTCTGTGATGACTTCTATTAACACTAGACCTTCCCCATGTGGAGAGTATTTGTGCTTCTTAGCTAGCATTTTAGACACACAACTTGTAACGAAGGCCAGTCCTCAAAATGTCTTAGTCGTCCAAGACTTTCCAGAAGTATTTTTGGATGACCTTCCTTGCTTTCCGCCAGATAGAGAAATTGAATTTGTTGTAGATGTTTACCCTTGCACCGAGCCTGTGTCTAAAAATTCATATAGACTAGCACCAACAGAACTTAAAGAATTAAAGAAACAGTTGGAGGATCTGTTGGAGAAAGGGTTCATACGCCCTAGCTTTTCACCGTGGGCTGCACCTGTCTTTTTTGTCAAAAAGAATGATGGATCGATGCAGATGTGCATTGATTATCGAGAACTAAATAAGCTAACTGTCAAGAACAAGTATCCATTGCCAAGGATTGACGATTTATTCGACCAACTTAATGGTGCAAGAGGCTTCTCTAAGATTGATCTAAGGTCAGGTTACTATCAATTGAAAGTTAAATCTGAAGATATCCCAAAGACTGTCTTTCGCACCAGGTATGGACATTATGAGTTTTTGGTTATGTCCTTTGGATTGACAAATGCACTAGCAGCCTTTATGGACCTTATGAATAGAGTGTTCCACGACTATTTAGATAAATTCGTCATAGTGTTCATAGATGATATCTTAATCTACTCACGTACAAAGGATGATCATGCAAGGCATTTGAGTTTGGTGTTAGGAGTACTTAGACAACACCAACTTTATGCTAAGTTTTCCAAATGTGAGTTTTGGTTGGACAGAGTTCACTTTCTTGGTCACGTGATCTCTGGAGATGGAATATCTGTCGATCCAGCCAAGGTTCAAGCAGTCAAGGAGTGGCCCCGACCAAAGAGTGCTGCAGATATTCGGAGTTTCCTTGGATTAGCAGGGTATTACAGAAAATTTATTGAAGGATTTTCAAATATTGCAACACCCCTCACTCGGTTAACAAGGAAAGATATCAAGTATGCTTGGACAGAGAAGTGTGAATCCAGTTTCCAGACCTTGAAAAAGAAATTGACAAATGCCCCAATATTAACACTTCCCGTTGAGAATGGTAAATTTAGCATTTACTGTGATGCATCCAAGATTGGACTTGGCTGTGTCTTGATGCAAGAGGGAAAGGTAATAGCCTATACTTCTAGACAGTTGAAAACTCATGAGAAGAATTACCCTACACATGACTTGGAATTAGCTGCAGTGGTATTCGCACTTAAGGTTTGGAGGCATTACCTGTATGGGCAAACTTGTGAAATATTCTCGGACCATAAAAGTCTAAAATATATCTTCACACAGAAGGAATTAAATATGAGGCAACGTCGATGGTTGGAATTTGTAAAGGATTATGATTTTGAGATTAAATACCATCCCGGTAAAGCAAATGTTGTGGCAGATGCTTTGAGTAGAGTAACAACATTAACCCCAACTATGATTTTCGATATGCCATTAGCCTTAGAGTTAGAATTCCAAAGGTTTAATCTAGAAGCAGTATCCAGTGTATCAACTATGCTTTCAGCCATATCCTTGAGACTTACAATTCTAGAAAGAATAAAGGAAGCTCAGACAAATGATGTAGAGTGCAACAAGTACAGATTAAGCATAGAATCTACTGTTAATTAAAATTTCAATTATGCCAATGATGGGATCCTTAAGTTTAGAAATAGATTGTTTGTTCCTGCCATTAAAGAACTTCGAGATGAGATTCTTTCTTAAGCACATTCTTCTAGATTTTCTGTCCACCCTGGAAGTATGAAGATGTACAAGGACCTCAAAAAGTATTATTGGCGGCCAAGTATGAAAAGGTGTGTGGCAGAGTATGTAGGATCATGTTTGTGTTGTCAGCAGATTAAAGCTGAACATCAGAGGCCTGCAGGAACATTACAACCCTTACCAGTTCCCGAATAGAAATGAGAACAAATAACGAGGGACTTTGTTGTGGGATTGCCTAGAACAGCAAAGGGACATGATGCAATCTGGGTAATAGTTGATCGATTAACCAAATCTGCACACTTTTTGCTGATGTGAATGACTTACTCGATGGATCAGCTTGCTGAATTGTTTGTGCATGAGATTGTACATTTACATGGAGTTCCCATCGCAATAGTGTCAAATCGGGATTCTCGATTCACATCTAAGTTTTGGAAGAGTTTGCACAAGGCTATGGGAACACAGCTTAGTTTTAGCACAACTTTTCACTCTCAAACAGACGGAAAATCCGAGAGAACTATTCAGACCTTAGAAGATATGCTCCGTGCATGCATATTAGATTTTCAAGGATCTTGGAGTAAATATTTATCATTGGTGGAGTTTTCTTATAATAACAGTTTTCAGGCAACAATAGGAATGACACCGTATGAAGCATTGTATGGACGTAAATGCAGATCTCCCTTGTATTGGGATGAAGTTGGAGAAGCACGTTTGATTGGCCCTGACTTTGTGCAATAGACCGTGGAGAAGATTGCCCTCATCCGACAGAGGATCTTAACAGCTCAAAGTTGACAGAAAAGCTATGCCAACAGAAGACGCAGAGAATTAGAGTTTGAAGTAGGTGGTGAAGTTTTTCTTAAGGTATCACCATTCAAAGGAGTTGTAAGATTTGGTAAGAGAAGCAAGTTGAACCCAAGATTTATTGGACCCTTTTCAATCTTGAAAAGGATTGGGAATGCAGCTTACGAATTACAGCTACCAACCTCTATGGAAGGAATCCATAATGTGTTCCATGTCGAAGAAGTGTGTACGAGATCCATCACAGATTGTGGAACAGCAGAGTATTGAAGTTCATCCTACTCTTGCATATGAGGAGAAACCAATAAGGATCTTAGACCATGTCATGAAAGTGTTGCGCAACAAAGAAGTTTGACTGGTGAAAGTCTTATGGTATAACCAGAACATAGAGGAGACAACTTGGGAGCGCCAACAAGACATTATAGACCAACATCCAGAATTATTCAGGTATTGAATTTTGAGGACAAAATTCTTTTAAGGAGGGTAGATTGTAGCACTCGGTTCCATTGAGCCAACTTATTTTGTCAACTAGTAGTGAATGTTTTATAGATGAAATTGGAAAAAATTAGTGATTAGGCTAATGAGTGACTAGGCGAGGGCATAATGATAAATTGAGATATAAAGTGGATAACTTATTTAATGGAAGAGGTTCTGCGTTTAATGCACAGTAACTGCCCACCCTATTTCCATTTCCCTTCGTTTGATTTTCAGCTCAGCTCAGCTCAGCAGACTTCCTTCCGGCATTTTCCTCTCTGATTTTCTCCATTCTATGTGAGTTTTGTTTCATTTTACTTGCTATTTTAGTGATTAGATAACAGAGAGATTGTAGGGGAGTGTTCATGAATGCTGTGAGTGAGAGTTAGATTCGGGTTTTGGGGAGAACCAGGAATGCTCGATGAACAGGACTTCCAGCTAGTTTCCCTAAGATTTCTAAATAGTTTAGAATGAAGTTTAGTAATGCGGTACTATGTGTAGCACCTGGTTCTATTAAACCAATTTCTATTCCATTATTTAATAGTAAGCATGTTGTGGAGAAAATTGAGGAAAGTATTAATTAGGTTAATTAGTGACTAAGTAAGGGCATAGTGGTAAATTGAGAACTTATAGTGGATAACCTATTTAAGGAAAAAGGCTTTGTGATTAAATGCACTGTAGCCGCCACTTTTTCCCTACTCTCCGCTCTCGGTATTCAGCTCAAGCAGCAGAGCTCTCTAGGCAATTCTTCCATCCGATTTTCTCCAAACTAGGTGAGTTCTATTTCGATTCCTTGCTGCATTGGTAACTATTGATGACTTGGGGAGTAGATAAATGTGAGTTTCGAGAATGCTGTGAGCGAACTAGTTCGGGTTTTGTGGTAATCGGAGATGTATAACGAACTAAGCTCCTAAACTAGTTTCCATAGACTTCTGGATAGTGTAGAATGAGATTTAGTAAAAATCTAATCGATAATCTGTCCATGGTTTTAGGTTGAGTAAGCTCCCAAAGTAGTTTGCAACACCGAGCATTTCCAGGAGAGCCAGGTAAGTAAAGTATGCATGTACCTTCTGGCCTACATCACAAAACAATAGGATTATGTATCGTGTGAATGAGTTTGTATGTCATGCATTATGTTTTCTTTTAAAAAATTATGAAAATGAATTTCCATGTAAGGAATGGTAAGGCGTGAGTTGAATATGACAAACAAACTATTAAGGGAACTAATCCACCCCTTAACTTATGAAGGGATTTATAACATTGGGAGGATTGATCCCACTCCCAAGGAAACTGAGGAATCATATTAGCTATTAAGGGAATTAATCTGCCCCTTAATCGAGTAGAGGATGTATAACATTGGAAGGATTGATCCCACTCCCAAGGGAACCGAGGGATCAGATCAGTTTATGAATGAATGTGAATGCAACTGAGATGAGAAAGTAGAAATTGCATGTTTAGGAATTTTTGTTTCAGCATTTCATTTCATTACTGCTTTACTTACTTAGCATTAGGCTAATAGATGAGTTTTGTGATGTAGGTGTTGAGGATACTGCAGGTGATTTTCCTGAGTGCACAGATGAATAGATGAGGTTGGAGGAGTACATTCATGTTTCGGCCTGGTAAACTGATGAGGCGGATTAACTGGTGTCAGTGGATGGGAAAGTTTAGTGAACCATGATTCAATTGAGTATGTCGAGAGTTCTTATGAAAATGGTAGTTTTGATGTTTTGAAATACATTTGAGACCTTTCTGATATTAATGCTCTGTTGGCTTTAAAAGTAGTTTCTATCAAATTATGGAGTAATATACGGATTTAAGTAGTTTTGAATGTTCTTTTGCAAATGCTCAAATTCTTTTGGTAGTCAAAGCTTTCCCTGTGTAGAGAGAAAATGCTCAATGAGCTGCTATATAAAGTTGTTGTTCTGTTGACTATCGGATGATGTCTTCAGTATAGCCATCGAATGATGTCTTCAGTAAAGCCATCGGATGATGTCTTCAGTAAAGCCATCAGATGATGTCTTCAGTAAAGCCATCGGATGATGTCTTCAGTAAAGCCATCAGAAGATATAAGTAGAAAATTTGTCGTTTTGTAACCTGATGATGTCGAGTATTTTATCCATCGGATGATGAAGGTAAAAGTCTTTTGTCGTTTTGTAACCGGATGATGTCGAGTATTTTATCTACCGAAAGATGTGAGTAAGTATAGTTGTCGTTTTGCGATCGGCTGAAGTTGGAAGAGTGATTCTTCCGGCTGACATCATCAGCTGAAGTTGGAAGAGTGATTCTTCCAGCTAACGTCATCGGCTGAAGTCCTCCGTTTTGTTTCTGCCCATTTTTGTTGACTCTGATCAGCGGATGATGTGGTTGACTTTTATGATCTTCAAGCATTTCATACTTAAGCTTTCATCTCTTCTGGCCGAATTATTTCTCAATATTTTAACCGATTCTTTTAAAATTGTTTTACAGTTTGTTTAACTCTATTTTCGTTCAAAAAAAAAAACTTTCCGCTGCTAGTTTTAAAATTTTGAGGCTTTAGCAAATGCCAAAATTTTGATTTTTGAGCGAAGTTTTTTTAGAAATTAGTTAAATTTTCTTAATCTTGTTCTGTGTTATGTGTAACGAACTGAGTTTAGTGTTGCGAAAAATCGTGATACGCAAGTGCACGTGTCGCAAAAGTAATAAAGTGTGTATAAGTACGAGTGTCGATCCCACGAGGAATAATTATGTTAAATATTGAATATCTAATTTTCAGTTTAATTTGAAAAGAAATAATAAGTGGTTTTTGGATTTTAAACTAAAATAATTCTAATAAAAATCAAACAACAATTTAAATAAAAGATTCAAAAATAAAGGAGTAAGATTATATAATGAGAAAATTTCCAGGGTTCCGACTTCACTTAACTAATCCTATTTATTAAACCTAATTCAAGTAATTAAATCCTATTCCTTCGTGTTGATGGCAATTTCACAAAAATATTCATCAATCTCTCTCGAGCAAAGACAAACTTATTCAATTAACGAATTATCACCTCTCGGTCTCTAATCCTGAGAATTAATTGAATACATTAAGAGTAAGAAATTATATTACCACTCAAACGCCCTAACTATCTCTAGCCTAGGGTCCTTTTTAAGGCAAGTTATTCAGTGCAAGGTTAAATTCTCCGCTCTCGCATCCCGAACTAACCCTAAAGTTCTTAGTTTTGGTGATCAAGCAAACCTAAGTATTACGTTCAGAATAAATTACTCAACACAGAAAAAGAACGGAAAATTAAATACTTGAATCAAGAAAAATAAATAATCATAGAAAAGTTACGTCGAAACCCTAGAACGGGAAGTTTAGTTCATGATAAAAAATAAATAAACAATAAGAATATTAAATTCTTGCATAATTAAATAATAGAAATAAAAAAGAAAAGAAATATATCCTGTAAAGTTGCTTCTCTGCGTTGAAGATCGCCTTCTCTGTTGTGCTGTCCAGTCTCGCCGAATCCGAGCGCTGCTCTTTACCGAAGCTCTCGCTCGCCGACTCCTCTGTGGAGAAATCGCCGACTTCCTCCTCTGTTTCTTGCTCTCAACGTCGCCGAAGCTGCTGCGCGCCAGAATCGTCGCCTCTACCGAATCCCGAATCCCTGATGCTTGTCGCCCTCTCCGGCTTGCTGAATCACCGAATTTATAGAATCGCTGCTCACCCCAGAATTGCTGACCTCGCTCTGCTCTGTCGCGCCCTTTAAATCGCAGACCCCCGAGCGCTGCTCTGTTCTCCCCTTTTAGGTGTTTTATTCCTTTCCTTAATCTGTTAGTGGTTGCAATTTTTATATTTCCTTCGATTAGGTTCTGATTAGAAGAATTTAACTTTCCAAACTTGTAGCCGCGCGCTGTTGCTCCCTCTCTCCAGAGAACGCCTCTGCTTTTAGGTTTATATGTTTTCCTTTTTACTCAATCCACAGCTGAAATTGAAATAAGTGGTCTTTCCAAAATTGAATTCATGTGGTGATCAATCGCTAACTTATGTTGATCAGTCAGCATCCTTTCTGTCTCTTGCATAATTTTCGACTTCTTTGTATAATTTGGCCAGTTTTCTGTTGCTTTTCTGCTGATCAATCGCATGGGATGAGTGATCAATCGACATGTTCCTGTTTCGCCAACTAAATTTCGCCTCTCTTTTTCCTCTTTCTATTTTATCCTGTTTAAAATTAATTGCTCTGCACACTTACACAAAATATATCAAATTCGTTCAAATACTTGACAAAAGCTTATCAAATCAAGTATAAAAAGTATAAAAAAGTGTATAAAGTACACACTCATCATTTAGAAAACTCGGGATGTTACAGTATGGTATCAGAGACATTCAGTTAAACCGTTCAAAAGATTACTCATCAGTGCCAATCGTTGCATGGGAGTACTCCAACAACTGTAAGTGTTTATGTTAGCTTTAGCTATAAGATGTTTATGGGAGTAGTTAACCTTGTACAGGAATTTAGTATTATGGCCAGACGCCCAAGGAGACATAGAGTACCAAGAGAAATGCCGAATGTGAGAGGTGAAGAGGAGCCTAGTGTGATTTGGCAGCTAACAGATTTAGTGCGTCAACAAACTGATTTAGTGCGCCAACAGTCCGATCAGTTGGGTGTGTTGTTCAACCGAGATGTACAAGGAAGTGCTAACTCGAGTTCCAGCGGTGAGCACTCTGGAGACAGATTTCGGAGACTTCAGCCGCCCACATTTGATGGGAAGTCAACTAATCCCACTGTTGCTGAAGAGTGGCTCATAAAGGTTGAGAGTATGTTTCGGTATGCCAATATTGAGGAAGGAGACAAGGTCACTCTGACAACATTCCATCTGGCTGGCGAAGCTCAACTCTGGTGGGAGTCGATGGAAATCGCCGCTGATGCCCTGGCTATGTCTTGGACACAATTCAGAGAAGTTTTCTATGAGAAGTATTTTAACAGCACTTTCAGGCCGCTAAGAAAGGTTAATTTTTGAGCTTGAAACAGACGGGGTCAGTGGCTGAGTACAGGAGACAATTCGAGTCCCTGTCAAGATTTGCCGGACATCTCGTACATAGGAATGAAGATAAAGTGTTTTAGTTTATGAATGGACTAAAGCCAGAGATTTTCTGAGGAGTCAATTTTACTGGCATCAAAGGCTTGTCCTTCAGCGAGGTTATGTCCACTGCGTTGGAAGTGGAGGATGCGGAATGAAGTGTACTAGAGCAAGAGAAACCCCACGGAAGTTTATCCAACCACATCAACAGAGTGGAACAAAAAGGCCTGGTGAAAGCCAGAACAGTCAAGGAACGAGAAAGAAGGTACAGGACACCAAGAAGTATCCTCAGTGCCTGAAGTGTCTGAAAAGTCACCTGGGTGAATGTAGGTTCAGATCGGGAAAGTGTTTCAACTGTGAAGAGGTTGGACACTCGTTCAAGGATTGCCCAAAGCCCAAGATCATTCGATGTTTTCATTGTAACAAAGTCGGCCATATCAACAGGGACTGCCCAGGCTTGAAGAGTGGCCCTGCCAAAGTAAAGCCAAGGATATTCTCCATGATGGAGACGGGCGATGATGAACAGCCTGCCGTTGTAATGACCCGGGAGGGATCGTCACATAATCCTTATCTTTCTTAATCATTTAATCCTCATTACTCACACTGCATTCAATATTAGTAGTGTATTTCTCTTTTTTTTTAAGCATAATTTAACTCGAGATGTCATATGCGATTTCGCTAAGCCTCAATCGGCAAAGGAAAACATTACATATCTCCCGGCGGGCAGTACAATGTGTTTCGGCTAGTGAAGGGAAAACTTTAAGCTATAGACTGCATCTACCGGTAGAGTAATGAACTGCATCTACCGGTAGAGTAATGAACCACATCTACCGGTGGTCACGTGTCCACCACGCGATACATCTGATCTCAACCAGCAATAGACATCCGCCGGTGGTCACAGGCAATGCACGTGCCTAATTAAAGACATCGCCCGGTCCCGAACATTCTCCACCAGATGTTCATATTTACCCTATATTGACCGGTGGACATGTGTGCATCACGTGACCGATTTAAAACATTTCCTGGCTTTAAACAATAAGAAAATACCCACATCAACCGGTCACTAGACGACAATTTAACATCTATATCATCCGATGAAGAATTACGCCTCATCCACCGAACGCTAAACGACAAAATACCATTTACATCATCCGGCGAAGAAATACGCTTCATCCACCGAACGCTAGAGGACAAAATAACATTCCCAGCATCCGGTGAAGAAATACACTTCATCCACCGAACGCTAGACGACAAAATAACATTCCCAGCATCCGATGAAAAAATACACTTCATCCACCGAACGCTAGACGACAAGTTAACATTTACATCATCGGGCGAGGAAACAAACTACATCTTCCGGTGACGTCATACTACATCTTCCGGTGACGTCACCCGGAAGACTCAATCGTTTAACTCTCATCTATTAACATCCGCCGATGACGTCAGCCGGATGATTGCCTCATCCAGCTTCTATCATACGGCAGTAAAACACTATAATCATCAAACATCTTCATTCAATAGAACATATCACAACTCACCCGACCCGTAACTTAGTAACCATAAACCCCAAAGAGTAAAAATCATAAACTCATCTAAAATACGCATAGCGGAAGACTCAAACAAAACAAACCATTCATTAATCCTTAAAATCGTATTCAGACTCTAAAGACAAGCTCTTCAAATCCATATCTCATTGTTATAAGAAATTCTGTTCTATTTAGTCATCTGTTCGTGGTAAACTTTTCTAACTTACTATGAGCATAACCAGGGAGTTTAGTCGCCTATCCAGCCTTCACTGTCACACTGAGCATCCTCCAGCAACCAAGCTTAGACATCCTTATTAACCTTGAGTTCCTCACCTGAAAACTCGTCACCTACATCATAAGGTTTAAACTATAAGCCTAATGCTTAGTAAGGAATGCAACGCTAACATGGATACATGAATGCATGATTTGGGAAAATCACATGCTCATAAGTTTTTTCTTGTTCATGTCTTTGCTCGTAATCATCATTCATAGTCATGGATCATATTCATCATTCATAGTCATTGATCATAATCATCATTCATAGTCATTGTTCATATTCATCATTCATAGTCATTGTTCATATTCATCATCCATAGTTATTGTTCATATTCATCATCCATAGTCATTGTTCATATTCATCATTCATAGTCATTGATCATATTCTTTGTTTAGGTTGTGTGGATCAAGAGAGGATTTGTGCCGGTAAAGGGGTCGACAGTGAGTTTGATCTTGTTCCCTACTGCGGGTCGTATTCATATGTCCTTCTTTGGACTGTGACATACGCCGAACCGCCCCCAACCCTCACTTAATCCACGTTGCATAAGTCTTATATATATACATATATACATACATATCTTGTTCATGGAAAACATGCGTTAAAACGTTTTCTTATGCTTGAGAAACATTCATGATGCATGAACATGAGAACTTTTAACTCATCAAACCATGACAAGGATCATACCAGAGCAGACAACTTCACATTCACTAGCAGGTCATCAAATAGTATAACTCGCAACATACATAAATCCTTCAAGTGCAGACAGGCTCATTATCATAAAGTAAACATTAGACATCTATACAACCTAGTACTCCCACGATGTAGGGCTCTATTAGCCAAAAATCTTAATACATTCACTTACCTGGTCTCCTTAGCACTTTGAGCTTCTTTCTCTTCAAACTTCTTCACCTAAAACATTTACATTGCAGTAGTTAAAACAAAATCCTAAAAGTTCTACTCACAAGTCATCCTAGGGTCTAATAACTAAGAGTCATTCCCGAATCCTTAGTCTAATACTCAATGTAACCCGAAATCCCAAAATCAAAACAGACAGATTCGATAAATAATAACTCAGGGTTGGTTGTTTTAAATGTCCAGAATCGATTCGGAATGACATTACCAATCTCGGGTTTCAAAATGTTCTTATCAATACTCGGCCATTGAAGAATCCAAAACTTCAATACAGAGATGAAAACAGAGCTAATAAACTAATAGATAGCCACATTGTCTATTGCATACCTCAGGCGCAGAGTAGTCGAGTGGTGGCGGAGTAAACCGGCCGTCGAGGAGAGTTTGCTGATAGCAGAGAGTAAGAACTTGCGAGAGAAGAAATCGCCGGAAAGGAAGGTGTCGGCTACCATGGTTTAATGAGGTTTGAATCCTTTCCTTTTTCTTTAAATACTGGCCTCAATCCTCCAATATTACAACTTTGCCACTCAACCTAGTTTAGATCCACATGTAATTAATTATTCTTGGTATAAGTCCTAAACTGTAAAGATTAAATATTCATGACCGTTAATACAGTTAGGAAAATCACCTGGCCGTTAACTCGGGTGTTACAGCCGTGGTGTCAGGTACCATATTGATCAACTCTACCCCTGTCTTTACTTTAATAGATTCAGGTGCAACACATTCTTTTATAGCCTCTACATTTGCTGATAAACTAGATGTACAGTTTACCCCCACTGAGCATGTGTTTAACATAGCATTACCCTCTGGTGAGCGCATGTACTCTAACCAAGTGATATTGGATAGCGTTGTATTAGTGGGAAGCATGAATCTGCCTGCTGACCTCATTATTATGGATATAACGAGATTTGATGTAATCCTAGGAATGGATTGGTTGTTCAAGCATTATGCCACGATCGACTGTAAAACTGGAATAGTTAGTTTCCAACCCCCTAGTAGTTTGAAACATACCTTTCAAGCTTCAAAGAAAAGTAAGGAAATGTCTGTGATGACTTCTATTAACACTAGACCTTCCCCATATGGAGAGTGTAATACCCGACGAGTTTGACCAGGTGACTTTCTTAACTGTTTTAACGGCCATGTTTATTTTAATCTTTTCGGTTTGGAGTTTTATGCCAAGGCTTAATTAATATGCATGTGTCATAAACTAGGTTGGGTGACAGGATTTGTAATTAAGAATGGTTGGATTAAGTATAAATAGGAAACTTTTAAACCTCACTGTAGCTGACATTCCCTTCTGCATCCTCTCATTTCCCCGAGCTGTCTCCCTCTCCGCCAGCGTCTCTCTCATCGACGACGGATTTCTCCTTCCCCACTTCGACAATCGACGCCCTTGGTAAGACTCAGACAATGAGGATTGCTGGTTATCTATTTGAGTACTGTTTTTCAGTTGAACTTGAGATTTCAGATATGGCCAAATAATATGAACATTTATAATCGGTGTTTAGTAATAGCATTTCTGAATCGATTCTGGACATTTAATATAACCGACCATGATTAGTCGTTAGTTGAACCTAGCTGTTTTAGTTTTGGATTTCAGACTGCACACAAAGAACTAGACTAAGGGATTCGAGAATGACTTTAGTTATTAGATTCTAGGATGATTTGTGATTAGGACTATTAGGATTTTTATTTTAACTACTACAATGTAATGTTTTAGGTGAAGAAGTCTGAAGAAAAGGAGCTCAAGTTGCTAAGAAAACCAGGTAAGTGAATGTGTAGGATTCCTGGCCATTAGGGCCCTACATCACAAGGATGCTAGGTAGAAACTGATACGATGACTAGAAGTTATTTAAGCTACTGTCTGTTACTTATGTTTATGTTTGACTTAATGGTATGATTTCACGTTGAATGAATACACTATTCTGTAGCTTCATGAGTTAAGAGTTCTCATGTTCATGTATCATGAATGTTTTATGCATATGAAAATGTTTCAAGAGCATGTTTTCCTCATGAACAAGATAAGAATATAAAACTTATGCAACGTGAATTAAGCGAGGATTGGGGGCGGTTTGGCGTATGTCACTGTCCAAAAAGGAAGGACCATGTTTACAACCCGCAAGGGACTATGTACACTCTCACTGTCAACCCCCTTTACCGGCACAAATCATCTCTTAATCCACACAACATGAGCAAAGAATATGATTGATGAACATGAATGATGAATATGAATGACGATCATGAATGATGATCATGAACAATGAATACGAACGATGAACAAGAATGAAGACCTTGAGTATGAATATGAACAACAAAAGATTCATGAGCATTTATTTCTTAAAATGAGCATTCATGCATACTTGTTAGTATTGCATTCCTTACTAAGCATTAGGCTTATAGTTTAAACCTTATGATGTAGGTGAAGATTTAGCAGGTGAGGATTCCAAATTCAATGATGATGTCTAAGGCTGGTTGCAGGATGGTGCTCAGGGTGGAAGTCTGTGGCTGGCAGGCGAATATGACCCGTAGTTATGCTCATAATGTGTCAGTAAGATTTATGATGAACTGATGTTTAAGTAGAATGAGATTTTCTTTAGAACATTGGATCCTGTGATTGTCTAGTTTAGTTATCAAAATTTGGAGATGATTATAAGGGTATAGAATGATCTATTTTAATTAAGTCTTCCGCTATTTGTATCCTAGATGAGTCCATGTTTCATGTCCGCTTATGTTTATGTCTACGAGTATGAGACCTGTGAAGGTCAGATTATCTTTCTCTCGATATGAGTTGTTTGAAGTTTTCTGTATTGTACTGCTGGGTGATAGAGGTTGGATGAATACATCATCCGGCTGACGTCACCGGTGTGAGCTGAATGATAGAAGCTGAATAGGTGAATCATCCGGGTGACGTCACCGGTGGATGGAGAACGTTTGTTGTTCACCGGATGATGTCTCTTATCGGTTGAGGTAAGTGAGTCACGTGTACTGCACATGCTTACCGGATGATGACTCTGTTGAATGACGACATCATCCGGCTGATGTCATCAGTGGATGGGGACAATTGTTGCCCACCGGATGATGCCTCTTACTAGCGATGTTATGTAGTCACGTGAGATGCATATGTCTATCGGATGATATAAATGTAGTTTTGTCGTCTAGTGACCGGGTGATGTAGTGTATTTCAAATATCAGATGATGTAAGTGAAGTTTTGTCGTCTAGTGACCGGGCGATGTAGTGTGTTTCAAATACTGGATGATGCACCATGGATTACGTGCTCTGCACGTGCCCATCGGTAGATGACCTCTACCGGGCGATGTCCATTGAGTCACGCGAACTGTACGTGACAGATCGGATGATGTGTACCCTATCAGCCGATGCATGTAAACCCATGCAGCTCAAACAGGATGACGTCGAGTGATATTAGGGCATTTCTTCTCTGCCCGATTATGTCATGGAACTGATAATCGAGCATAGTCGCTCGATCCTGTGAACTAATGAGATATTAGATTTATGAAAGAGTCGGGTTTTGGATGGTTTAGTTTTTTGTCAAATGGTATATTGTCCACGAGTCAAGTTTTAAGTTCTAAGTTTTGAGAAATAAAAAAAAAATAATACTGATAATGAACAAGGTGCTGAAAGTAAAAATTAAATTATTAAGAAAGTCATGAATTATGTCTCGGCCCTACTGGGGTTGTTACAGAGAGTACTTGTGCTTCTTAGCTAGCGTTTTAGACAAACAGCACGTAGAAAAAGCAAATCCTCAAAATGTCTTAATTGTCCAAGACTTTCCTGAAGTATTTTTAGATGACCTTCTAGGTTTTCCACCAGATAGGAAAATTGAATTTGTTGTAGATGTTTATCCCGGCGCCGAGCCTGTGTCTAAAAATCCATATAGGTTAGCACCAACATAACTTAAGGAATTAAAGAAACAGTTGGAGGATTTATTGGAGAAAGGGTTCATACGCCCAAGCTTTTCACCGTGGGGTGCACCCGTCCTTTTTGTCAAAAAGAAAGACGGATAAATGCATATGTGCATTGATTATAGGGAATTGAACAAGTTAACTGTCAGGAACAAATATCCACTGCCTAGAATCAATGATTTATTTGACCAGCTTAATGGTTCACGTGTTTTCTCTAAGATTGACCTTAGGTCCGATTATTACCAATTGAAAGTCAAATCTGAGAATATCCCTAAGACAGTCTTTCGCACAAGGTATGGACATTACGAGTTCTTAGTAACGTCTTTTGGATTGACAAATGCACCAGCAGCCTTTATGGATCTTGTGAATAGAGTGTTTCATGAATATTTAGATAAATGTGTTATAGTGTTTATTGATGATATCCTAATCTATTCGCGTACTAAAGATGAGCACGCAAGACATTTGAGTTTGGTGTTAGGAGTACTTAGACAGCACCAACTTTATGCCAAGTTTTCCAAGTGAGTTTTGGTTGGACAGAGTTCACTTTCTTGGTCATGTGGTCTCTGGAGATGGGATATCTGTCGACCCAGCCAAGGTTCAAGCAGTTAAAGAGTGGCCCCAACCGACGAATGTTACTGATATTAGGAATCTTCTTGGACTTGCAGGATACTATAGAAAGTTCATTGAAGGATTTTCGAAGATTGCTACACCCCTTACTAAGTTAACAAGGAAAAATGTGAAGTATATATGGACTGATGAATATGAGCATAGTTTTCAGACCTTGAAACAGAAATTGATCGATGCCCCAATATTAACCCTTCCAGTTGAAGATGGTAAATTTAACATTTATTGTGACGCTTCCAAAAGTGGTCTTGGATGTGTGTTGATGCAAGATGGTAAGGTAATAGCTTATGCCTCTAGAAAGTTGAAAGTACATGAGAAGAATTACCCCACACATGACTTAGAATTAGCTACAGTGGTGTTCGCACTTAAGATTTGGAGGCATTACTTGTATGGACAACCTTGTGAGATATTTTTAGATCACAAGAGCCTGAAGTATATTTTCACACAGAAGGAATTGAATATGAGGCAGCGTCGATGGTTGGAATTTGTAAAGGATTATGATTTTAAGATTAAATACCATCCCGACAAAGCAAATATTGTGGCAGATGCTTTGAGTAGAGTATCAACACCAACCCCAACTATGATTTTCAATATGCCATTAGCCTTAGAATCAGAATTCCAAAGGTTTAATCTAGAAGCGGTATCCAGTGTATCAGCTATACTCTCAGCCATAACCTTAATGCCTACTATTTTGGAGAAAATAAAGGAAGTTCAAACGAATGATGACCAGCGTCACAAGTACAAGCTAAGCATGGATTCTACGGGTGAATCAGATTTTACTTATTCTGCTGATGGAATCCTTAAATTCAGAAATAAATGGTTTGTTCCTGCCATTAAAGAACTTCGAGATGAGATACTTTCTGAAGCACATTCTTTCAAATTCTCTGTTCACCCTGGGAGTACAAAGATGTACAAGGATCTCAAACAGCATTATTGGTGGCCAGGTATGAAAATGAGTGTGGCCGAGTACGTAGGATCATGTTTGTGTTGTCAGCAGATTAAAGCTGAGCATCAGAGACCCTCAGGAACATTGCAACCTTTACCAGTTCTTGAATGGAAATGTGAACAAATAACGATGGACTTTGTTGTGGGATTGCCTCGAACAGCAAAGGGTCATGATGCAATTTGGGTGATAGTTGATCGTTTAACCAAATCAGCCCACTTCCTACCGGTAAGGATGACTTACTCGATGGATCAACTTGCTGAATTGTATGTGCAAGAAATTGTTAGGTTACATGGAGTTCCAAATACCATAGTTTTAGACCGAGACTCTAGATTTACATCTAAGTTTTGGAAGAGTTTGCATCAGGCTATGGGTACACAGCTCAACTTTAGCACAGTCTTTCACCCTCAAACAAATGGACAGTTCGAAAGAACCATTCAAACATTAGATGATATACTTCGTGCATGCATATTGGATTTTCAAGGTTCTTGGAGCAAGTACCTATCCTTAGTAGAATTCTCTTATAATAACAGTTTTTAGGCAACTATCGGTATGACACCATATGAAGAACTGTATGGACGAAAGTGCAGATCTCCTTTGTACTGGGACAAAGTTGGTGAAGCACAGTTGCTTGGTCCTGACATTGTGCAACAAACTGTTGAGAAGGTTGCCCTCATCCGCCAGAGGATCTTAACAGCTCAAAGCCGGCAAAAAAGTTATGCCGACAGAAGACGCAGGGAACTAGAGTTTGAAGTAGGTGATGAAGTTTTCCTCAAGGTATCACCATTTAAAGGAGTTGTGAGATTCGGGAAGAGAGGCAAGTTGAACCCCAGATTTATTGAACCATTCACTATTCTGAAGAGAGTTGGGAGAGCAGCCTATCAGTTGTAGCTACCGGCTTCTATGGAGAGGATACACAGTGTGTTCCATGTTTCTATGTTCAAGAAGTGCATAAGGGATCCATATCAAGTTATGGAGCAACAGGACATTGAAGTTCATCCTACCGTTACCTATGAGGAGAAACCAGTAAGGATCCTGGACCATGCAGTAAAGGTGTTGCGCAATAAAGAAGTTCCACTGGTGAAAGTCTTATGGCATAACCAGAACATTGAGGAGACAACTTGGGAGCGCCAGCAAGACATGATGGACCAACATCCAGAACTGTTCAAGTACTAAATTTTGAGGACAAATTTTTTTTAAGGAAGGTAGATTGTAGCACCCTGTTCTATTAAACCAATTTCTATTCCCTTATTTAATAGTAAGCATGTTGTGGAGAAAATTGAGGAAAGTATTAATTAGGTTAATGAGTGACTAAGTAAGGGCATAGTGGTAAATTGAGAACTTATAATGGATAACCTATTTAAGGAAAGAGGCTTTGTGATTAAATGCACTGTAGCCACCACTTTTTCCCTACTCTCCTCTCTCGGTATTCAGCTCAAGCAGCAGAGCTCTCTAGGTGATTCTTCCATCCGATTTTCTCCAAACTAGGTGAGTTCTATTTCGATTCCTTGCTGCATTGGTAACTATCGATGATTTGGGGAGTAGATAAATGTGAGTTTCGAGAATGCTGTGAGCGAACTAGTTCGGGTTTTGTGGTAATCGGAGATGTATAACGAACTAAGCTCCTAAACTAGTTTCCATAGGCTTCTGGATAGTGTAGAATGAGGTTTAGTAAAAATCTAATCGATAATCTGTCCATGGTTTTAGGTTGAGTAAGCTCCCAAAGTAGTTTGCAACACTGAGCATTTCCAAGAGAGCCAGGTAAGTAAAGTATGTATGTGCCTTCGGGCCTACATCACAAAATAGTAGGATTATGTATCGTGTGAATGAGTTTGTATGTCATGCATCATGTTTTCTTTTGAAAAATTACGAAAATGAATTTCCATGTAAGGAATGGTAAGGCGTGAGCTAAATATGACAGACAAACTATTAAGGGAACTAATCGACCCCTTAACTTATGAAGGGATTTATAACATTGGGAAGATTGATCCCACTCCCAAGGGAACTGAGGGATCAGATCAGCTATTAAGAGAATTCATCCGCCCCTTAATCGAGTAGAGGATGTAGACCATTGGGAGGATTGATCCCACTCCCAAGGGAACCGAGGGATCAGATCAGTTTATGAATGAATGTGAATGCAACTGAGATGAGAAAGTAGAAATTGCATGTTTAAGAATTTATGTTTCAGCATTTCATTTCATTACTGCTTTACTTACTTAACATTAGACTAATAGATGAGTTTTGTGATGTAGGTGTTGAGGATACTGCAGGTGATTTTCCTGAGTGCACAGATGAATAGATGAGGTTAGAGGAGTACATTCATGTTTCGGCCTGGTAAACTGATGAGGCAGATTAACTAGTGTCAGTGGATGGGAAATTTTAGTGAACCATGATTCAATTGAGTATGTCGAGAGTTCTTATGAAAATGGTAGTTTTGATGCTTTGAAATACATTTGAGACCTTTTTCATATTAATACTCTGTTGGCTTTAAAAGTAGTTTCTACCAAATTCTGGAATAATATACGGATTTAAGTAGTTTTGAATGTTCTTTTGCAAATGCTCCAATTCTTTTGGTAGTCAGAGCTTTCCCTGTGTAGAGAGAAAATGATCGATGAGCTGCTATATAAAGTTGTTGTTCTGTTGACTATCGGATGATGTCTTCAGTATAGCCATCGGATGATGTCTTCAGTAAAGCCATCGGATGATGTCTTCAGTAAAGCCATCAGATGATGTCTTCAGTAAAGCCATCGGATGATGTCTTCAGTGGAAGCCATCAGAAGATATAAGTAGAAAATTTGTCGTTTTGTAACCGGATGATGTCGAGTATTTTATCCATCGGATGATGAAGGTAAAAGTCTTTTGTCGTTTTGTAACCAGATGATGTCGAGTATTTTATCTACTAGAAGATGTGAGTAAGTATAGTTTTCGTTTTACGATCGGCTGAAGTTGGAAGAGTGATTCTTCCGGCTGACGTCATCGGCTGAAGTTGAAAGAGTGATTCTTCCGGCTGACGTCATCGGCTGAAGTTGGAAGAGTTATTCTTCCGGCTGACGTCATCGGTGGAAGTCCTCCGTTTTGTTTCTGCCCCTTTTCGTTGACTCTGATCAGCAGATGATGTGGTTAACTTTTATGATCTTCAAGCATTTCATACTTAAGCTTTCATCTCTTCTGGCCGAATTATTTCTCAATATTTTAACCGATTCTTTTAAAATTATTTTACAGTTTGTTTAACTCTATTTTTGTTCAAAAAAAAAAAAACTTTCCACTGCTAGTTTTAAAATTTTGAGGCTTTAGCAAATGTCAAAATTTTGATTTTTGAGTGAAGTTTTTTTAGAAATTAGTCAAATTTTCTTAGTCCTGTTCTGTGTTATGTGTAACGAACTGAGTTTAGAAAACTCGGGGTGTTACACTCTGTTTACGATTATAGGTGAGCAGACTTCCGAAGTAGCTAACAACCAGATAATCTCCAAGAGACCAGGTAAGTGAAGTATGCTTGTACCTTCGGGCCTACATCACAAAACAATAGGATTATGTTTGCTTGAATGTGTTTGTATGTCATGCATCATATTTTGAAAGTATGAGAAAATGAATTTACATGCAATGGCATGGTAAGGAAAAAACAGACTATAACAGATAAACTATTAAGGGAACTAATCAGCCCCTTAACTTATGAAGGAATTTATACTTTGGGAGAAGTGATTTAACTCCCAATTTCACAGGGGGATCTGAACAGTTGTTAAGGGAACTAATCCGCTGTAGCACCCGGTTCTATTAAACCAATTTCTATTCCGTTATTTAATAGTAAGCATGTTGTGGAGAAAATTGAGGAAAGTATTAATTAGGTTAATGAGTGACTAAGTAAGGGCATAGTGGTAAATTGAGAACTTATAATGGATAACCTATTTAAGGAAAGAGGCTTTGTGATTAAATGCACTGTAGCCGCCACTCTTTCCCTACTCTCCTCTCTCGGTATTCAGCTCAAGCAGCAGAGCTCTCTAGGCGATTCTTCCATCCGATTTTCTCCAAACTAGGTGAGTTCTATTTCGATTCCTTGCTACATTGGTAACCATCGATGATTTGGGGAATAGATAAATGTGAGTTTCGAGAATGATGTGAGCAAACTAGTTCGGGTTTTGTGGTAATCGGAGATATATAACGAACTAAGTTCCTAAACTAGTTTCCATAGGCTTCTGGATAGTGTAGAATGAGGTTCAGTAAAATCTAATCGATAATCTGTCCATGGTTTTAGGTTGAGTAAGCACCCAAAGTAGTTTGCAACGCCGAGCATTTCCAGGAGAGCCAGGTAAGTGAAGTATGCATGTGCCTTCGGGCCTACATCACAAAACAGTAGGATTATGTATCGTGTGAATGAGTTTGTATGTCATGCATCATGTTTTCTTTTGAAAAATTACGAAAATGAATTTCCATGTAAGGAATGGTAAGGCGTGAGCTGAATATGACAGAAAAACTATTGAGGGAACTAATCGACCCCTTAACTTATGAAGGGATTTATAACATTGGGAGGATTGATCCCACTCCCAAGGGAACAGAGGGATCAGATCAGCTATTAAGGGAATTCATCCGCCCCTTAATCGATTAGAGGATGTATAACATTGGGAGGATTGATCCCACGCCCAAGGGAACCGAGGGATCAGATCAGTTTATGAATGAATATAAATCCAACTAAGATGAGAAAGTAGAAATTGCATGTTTAGGAGTTTATGTTTCAGCATTTCATTTCATTACTAATTTACTTACTTAGCATTAGGCTAATAGATGAGTTTTGTGATATAGGTGTTGAGGATACTGCAGGTGATTTTCCTGAGTGCACAGATGAATAGATGAGGTTGGAGGAGTACATTCATGTTTCGGCCTGGTAAACTGTTGAGGCGGATTAACTGGTGTTAGTGGATGGGAAAGTTTAGTGAACCATGATTCAATTGAGTATGTCGAGAGTTCTTATGAAAATGGTAGTTTCGATGTTTTGAAATACATTTGAGACCTTTCTGATATTAATACTCTGTTGGCTTTAAAAGTAGTTTCTACCAAATTATGGAGTAATATACGGATTTAAGTAGTTTTGAATGTTCTTTTGCAAATGCTCAAATTCTTTTGGTAGTCAGAGCATTCCCTGTGTAGAGAGAAAATGCTCGATGAGCTGCTATATAAAGTTGTTGTTTTGTTGACTATCGGATGATGTCTTCAGTAAAGCCATCGGATGATGTCTTCAGTAAAGCTATCAGATGATGTCTTCAGTAAAGTCATCGGATGATGTCTTCAGTAGAAGCCATCGGAAGATATAAGTAGAAAATTTGTCGTTTTGTAACCGGATGATGTCGAGTATTTTATCCATCGGATGATGAAGGTAAAAGTATTTTGTCATTTTGTAGCCGGTTGATGTCGAGTATTTTATCTACCGGAAGATGTGAGTAAGTATAGTTGTCGTTTTACGATCAGCTGAAGTTGGAAGAGTGATTCTTTCGACTGAAGTCATCGGCTAAAGTTGGAAGAGTGATTCTTCCGGCTGACGTCATCGGCTGAAGTTAGAAGAGTGATTCTTCCGGCAGACGTCATCGATGGAAGTCCTCCGTTTTGTTTCTGCCCATTTTCGTTGACTCTGATCAGCAGATGATGTGGTTGACTTTTATGATCTTCAAGCATTTCATACTTAAGCTTTCATCTCTTCTGGCCGAATTATTTCTCAATATTTTAACCGATTCTTTTAAAATTGTTTTACAGTTTGTTTAACTCTATTTTTGTTCAAAAAAAAAAAAAAAAAACTTTCCGCTGCTAGTTTTAAAATTTTGAGGCTTTAGCAAATGTCAAAATTTTGATTTTTGAGCGAAGTTTTTATAGAAATTAGTCAAATTTTCTTAGTCATGTTCTGTGTTATGTGTAACGAACTGAGTTTAGAAAACTCGGGGTGTTACGGTATGGTATCGGAGACATTCAGTTAAACCGTTCAAAAGATTACTCATCAGTGCCAATCGTTGAATGGGAGTACTCCAACAACTGTAAGTGTTTATGTTAGCTTTAGCTATAAGATGTTTATGTGAGTAGCTAACCCTGTGCAAGAATTTCGTATTATGGCCAAACGCCCAGGGAGACCTAGAGTACCAAGAGAAATACCGAAAGTGAGGGGTGAAGAGGAGCCTAGTGTGATTAGGCAGCTGACAGATTTAGTGCGTCAGCAAACTGATTTAGTGCGCCAACAGTCTGATCAGTTGGGTGTGTTGTTGAACCGAGATGTTCAAGGAAGTGCTAACTTGAGTTCCAGCGGTGAGCACTCTGGAGACAGATTTCGGAGACTTCAGCCGCCTACATTTGATGGGAAGTCAACTAATACCACTGTTACTGAAGAGTGGCTCAGAAAGGTTGAAAGTATGTTTAGGTATGCCAATATTGAGGAAGGAGACAAGGTCACTCTGGTAACATTCCATCTGGCTGGCGAAGCTCAACTCTAGTGGGAGTCGATGGAAACCGCCGCTGATGCCCTAGCTATGTCTTGGACACAATTCAGAGAAGTTTTCTATGAGAAGTATTTCAACAGCACTGTTCAGGCTGCAAAGAAAGTTGAATTTTTGAGCTTGAAACAGACGGGGTCAGTGGCTGAGTACAGCAGACAATTCGAGTCCCTGTCAAGATTTGCCAGACATCTTGTCCATAGGAATGAAGATAAAGTGTTTCAGTTTATGAATGGACTAAAGCCAGAGATTTTTCTAGGAGTCAAGTTTACTAGCATCAAAGGCTTGTCCTTCAGCGAGGTTGTGTCCACTACGTTGGAAGTGGAGGATGCGGAAATGAAGTGTACTAGAGCAAGGGAAACCCCACGGAAGTTTATCCAACCACATCAACAGAGTGGAACAAAAAGGCCTAGTGAAAGCCAGAACAGTCAAGGAACGGGAAAGAAGGTACAGGACACCAAGAGGAATCCTCAGTGCCCGAAGTGTCTGAAAAGTCACCTGGGTGAATGTAGGTACGGATCGGGAAAGTGTTTCAAGTGTGAAGAAGTTGGACACTCGTTCAAGGATTGCCCGAAGCCTAATTTCATTCGATGTTTTCATTGTAACAAAGTCGGCCATATCAACAGGGACTGCCCAGCCTTGAAGAGTGGCCCTGCCAAAGTAAAGCCAAGGATATTCTCCATGATGGAGACGGGCAATGATGAACAGCCTGCCGTGGTGTCAGGTACCATATTGATCAACTCTACCCCTGCCTTTACTTTAATAGATTCAGGTGCAACATATTCTTTTATAGCCTCTACATTTGCTGATAAACTAGATGTACAGTTTACCCCCACTGTGCATGTGTTTAACGTCGCATTACCCTCTGGTGAGCACATGTACTCTAACCAAGTGATTCTGGATAGTGTTGTATTAGTGGGAAACATGAATCTGCTTGCTGACCTCATTATTATGGATATAACGGGATTTGATGTAATCCTAGGAATGGATTGGTTGTTCAAGCATTATGCCACGATCGACTGTAGAACTGGAATAGTTAGTTTCCAACCTCCTGGTAGTTTGAAACATACCTTTCAAGCTTCAAAGAAAGGTAAGGAAATGTCTGTGATGACTTCTGTTAACACTAGACCTTCCCCATATGGAGAGTACTTGTGCTTCTTTGCTAGCGTTTTAGACACACAGCACGTAGAAAAATCAAATCCTCAAAATGTCTTAATTGTCCAAGACTTTCCTGAAGTATTTTTAGATGACCTTCCAGGTTTACCACCAGATAAGGAAATTGAATTTGTTGTAGATGTTTAGCCCGGTGCCGAGCCTGTGTCTAAAAATCCATATAGGTTAGCACCAACAGAACTTAAGGAATTAAAGAAACAGTTGGAGGATTTATTGGAGAAAGGGTTCATACGCCCAAGCTTTTCACCGTGGGGTGCACCCATCCTTTTTGTCAAAAAGAAAGACGGATCAATGCGTATGTGCATTGATTATAGGGACTTGAACAAGTTAACGGTCAAGAAAAAATATCCACTGCCTAGAATCGATGATTTATTTGACCATCTTAATGGTGCACGTGTTTTCTCTAAGATTGACCTTAGGTCCGGTTTGTGATGACCCGAATCTGTAAGTCCCGAATCTGTACTGGTACGATGGCTGCACGAACCGGAACCCGGATGGCGGTACGTCCGCGCGGGCGAGCCGGAAGGTGACAGGTCGTAAAGAGGGGGTCGTCACAATCCCACAGCGCTTGGGGAAGTATGTGGAAATGAAACATATGTAAAGAGACCCTCCCAACATAGCAAGACGCGTTTTGGAGCTCAATTGACGACGGATCTCATAAGAACTCCGAAGTTAAGAGGGCTTCGGCGAGAGTAATTCCAGGTTGGGTGACCTTCCGGGAAGTGCTCTCGCCAAACAAAGCCGTGAGGGGAGGATATTGGGCTGCGGCCCAATCCCCGGAGCGGACAATATCTTGCTGGGAACGGGGTCGTTACAAATGGTATCAGAGCCTGTACCCAACCGGAATTGTGGCCAACGAGGACGTTGGGCCCCCAAGGGGGGGTGATTGTGATGACCCGAATCTGTAAGTCCCGAATCTGTACTGGTACGATGGCTGCACGAACCGGAACCCGGATGGCGGTACGTCCGCGCGGGCGAGCCGGAAGGTGACAGGTCGTAAAGAGGGGGTCGTCACAATCCCACAGCGCTTGGGGAAGTATGTGGAAATGAAACATATGTAAAGAGACCCTCCCAACATAGCAAGACGCGTTTTGGAGCTCAATTGACGACGGATCTCATAAGAACTCCGAAGTTAAGAGGGCTTCGGCGAGAGTAATTCCAGGTTGGGTGACCTTCCGGGAAGTGCTCTCGCCAAACAAAGCCGTGAGGGGAGGATATTGGGCTGCGGCCCAATCCCCGGAGCGGACAATATCTTGCTGGGAACGGGGTCGTTACACGGTTATTATCAATTGAAAGTCAAATATGAGGATATTCCTAAGACAGCCTTTCGCACAAGGTATGGACATTACGAGTTCTTGGTAATGTCTTTTGGATTGACAAATGCACTAACAGCCTTTATGGATCTTATGAATAGAGTGTTTCATGAATATTTAGATAAATGTGTTATAGTGTTTATTGATGATATCCTAATCTATTCACGTACTAAAGATGAGCACGCAAGACATTTGAGTTTGGTGTTAGGAGTACTTAGACAGCACCAACTTTATGCCAAGTTTTCCAAGTGTGAGTTTTGGTAGGACAGAGTTCACTTTATTGGTCATGTGATCTCGGGTGATGGGATATCTGTCGCCCTGCCAAGGTTCAAGCAGTTAAGGAGTGGCCCCAACCGAAGAATGCTACTGATATTAAGAGTTTTCTTGGACTTGTAGGATACTATAGAAAGTTCATTGAAGGATTTTCGAAGATTGCTACACCCCTTACTAAGTTAACAAGGAAAAATGTGAAGTATATATGAAGGGATTTATTCTTTGGGAGAAGTGATCCAACTCCCAATTTCACAGGGGGATCTGAAAAGTTGTTAAGGGAACTAATCCACCCTTTAATCGAGAGAGATGATGTATGACTTTGGAAGAAGTGATCCAACTCCCAATTTCACAGGGGGATCAGATCAGAAATGAATGCATATGCAGTTGAGATGATAAAGTAGAAACTGCATGTTTAGGAATTTATGTTTCAGCATTCCATTTCATTACTGCTTTACTTACTTAGCATTAGGCTAATAGATGAGTTTTGTGATGTAGGTGAAGAAGTGATAGCAGGTGTGTTCTCTGAGTTTGCTGAGAACTAGGCAGGTTGGAGGGGTGCATTCATGCATCGATCTGGCAACTGATGGGGCGGTTTAACTTGTGGTAGTAGATGAGAAGGTTTAGTGAACCAGGATTCAATTTAAGTATGTTAAGAGTTTTTATGACAGTGGTAGTTTTAATATTTGAGACTTTTCTTATAATGATACACTGTTGGCTTTAATAGTGGTTTTACCAAAATTTTGGAGTAATGCACGGATTTAAGTAGTTTTGAACGATTTTTAGTAAAATACTCAAGTTCTTTTGGAGGTCGGAGTTTTCTTTGTTAAGAGTGAAATTGTTGTTATGCTATTTTTGTTAAGTGTTTCTGATCTATCGAATGATGATGTCTATGTGATGACCCGGATCTGCAAGGATGGTACGATGGCTGCACGAACCGGAACCCGGATGGCGGTACGTCCGCGCGGGCGAACCGGAAGGTGACGGGTCGTAAAAAGGGGTTTGTCACAATCCCACATCGTTTGGGGAAGTATGTGGAAATGAAACATATGTAAAAAGATCCTCCCAACATAGCAAGACGCGTTTTGGAGCTCAATTGACGACGGATCCCATAAGAACTCCGAAGTTAAGAGGGCTTCGGCGAGAGTAATTCCAGGTTGGGTGACCTTCCGGGAAGTTCTCGCCAAACAAAGCCGTGAGGGGAGGATATTGGGCTGCGGCCCAATCCCCAGAGCGGACAATATCTTGCTGGGATAAAGGATCGTTACAAATGGTATCACGGCCTGTACCCAACCGGAAATGTGGCCAACGAGGACGTTGGGCCCCCGAGGGGGGGTGATTGTGATGACCCGAATGGAATGTGTAAGTATGTGTACGACTGCGGGGCAAACCTCGGGTTGCGGGGTGGATGGATCCCGGACTCGGGTATAGGCAAATCCCGGGTCGTAAAGAGGGGGTCGTCACAATCCCACATCGCTTGGGGAAGTATATGGAAATGAAACATATGTAAAGAGACCCTTCCAAGATAGCAAGACGCGTTTTGGAGCTCAATTGACGACGGATCCCATAAGAACTCCGAAGTTAAAAGGGCTTCGGCGAGAGTAATTCCAGGTTGGGTGACCTTCCGGGAAGTTCTCGCCAAACAAAGCCGTGAGGGGAGGATATTGGGCTGCGGCCCAATCCCCAGAGCGGACAATATCTTGCTGGGATAAAGGATCGTTACAAATGGTATCAGAGCCTGTACCCAACCGGAAATGTGGCCAACGAGGACGTTGGGCCCCCGAGGGGGGGTGATTGTGATGACCCGAATGGAATGTGTAAGTATGTGTACGACTGCGGGGCAAACCTCGGGTTGCGGGGTGGATGGATCCCGGACTCGAGTATAGGCGAATCCCGGGTCGTAAAGAGGGGGTCGTCACAATCCCACATCGCTTGGGGAAGTATATGGAAATGAAACATATGTAAAGAGACCCTTCCAAGATAGCAAGACGCGTTTTGTAGCTCAATTGACGACGGATCCCATAAGAACTCCGAAGTTAAGAGGGCTTCGGCGAGAGTAATTCCAGGTTGGGTGACCTTCCGGGAAGTTCTCGCCAAACAAAGCCGTGAGGGGAGGATATTGGGCTGCGGCCCAATCCCCAGAGCGGACAATATCTTGCTGGGATAAAGGATCGTTACAAATGTGATGACCCGAATGGAATGTGTAAGTATGTGTACGACTGCGGGGCAAACCTCGGGTTGCGGGTGGATGGATCCCGGACTCGAGTATAGGCGAATCCCGGGTCGTAAAGAGGGGGTCGTCACAATCCCACATCGCTTGGGGAAGTATATGGAAATGAAACATATGTAAAGAGACCCTTCCAAGATAGCAAGACGCGTTTGGAGCTCAATTGACGACGGATCCCATAAGAACTCCGAAGTTAAGAGGGCTTCGGCGAGAGTAATTCCAGGTTGGGTGACCTTCCGGGAAGTTCTCGCCAAACAAGCCGTGAGGGGAGGATATTGGGCTGCGGCCCAATCCCCAGAGCGGACAATATCTTGCTGGGATAAAGGATCGTTACAAATGTGATGACCCGAATGGAATGTGTAAGTATGTGTACGACTGCGGGGCAAACCTCGGGTTGCGGGGTGGATGGATCCCGGACTCGAGTATAGGCGAATCCCGGGTCGTAAAGAGGGGGTCGTCACAATCCCACATCGCTTGGGGAAGTATATGGAAATGAAACATATGTAAAGAGACCCTTCCAAGATAGCAAGACGCGTTTTGGAGCTCAATTGACGACGGATCCCATAAGAACTCCAAAGTTAAGAGGGCTTCGGCGAGAGTAATTCCAGGTTGGGTGACCTTCCGGGAAGTTCTCGCCAAACAAAGCCGTGAGGGGAGGATATTGGGCTGCGGCCCAATCCCCAGAGCGGACAATATCTTGCTGGGATAAAGGATCGTTACAAATGGTATCAGAGCCTGTACCCAACCGGAAATGTGGCCAACGAGGACGTTGGGCCCCCGAGGGGGGGTGATTGTGATGACCCGAATGGAATGTGTAAGTATGTGTACGACTGCGGGGCAAACCTCGGGTTGCGGGGTGGATGGATCCCGGACTCGAGTATAGGCGAATCCCGGGTCGTAAAGAGGGGGTCGTCACAATCCCACATCGCTTGGGGAAGTATATGGAAATGAAACATATGTAAAGAGACCCTTCCAAGATAGCAAGACGCGTTTTGTAGCTCAATTGACGACGGATCCCATAAGAACTCCGAAGTTAAGAGGGCTTCGGCGAGAGTAATTCCAGGTTGGGTGACCTTCCGGGAAGTTCTCGCCAAACAAAGCCGTGAGGGGAGGATATTGGGCTGCGGCCCAATCCCCAGAGCGGACAATATCTTGCTGGGATAAAGGATCGTTACAAATGTGATGACCCGAATGGAATGTGTAAGTATGTGTACGACTGCGGGGCAAACCTCGGGTTGCGGGGTGGATGGATCCCGGACTCGAGTATAGGCGAATCCCGGGTCGTAAAGAGGGGGTCGTCACAATCCCACATCGCTTGGGGAAGTATATGGAAATGAAACATATGTAAAGAGACCCTTCCAAGATAGCAAGACGCGTTTTGGAGCTCAATTGACGACGGATCCCATAAGAACTCCGAAGTTAAGAGGGCTTCGGCGAGAGTAATTCCAGGTTGGGTGACCTTCCGGGAAGTTCTCGCCAAACAAAGCCGTGAGGGGAGGATATTGGGCTGCGGCCCAATCCCCAGAGCGGACAATATCTTGCTGGGATAAAGGATCGTTACAAATGTGATGACCCGAATGGAATGTGTAAGTATGTGTACGACTGCGGGGCAAACCTCGGTTGCGGGGTGGATGGATCCCGGACTCGAGTATAGGCGAATCCCGGGTCGTAAAGAGGGGGTCGTCACAATCCCACATCGCTTGGGGAAGTATATGGAAATGAAACATATGTAAAGAGACCCTTCCAAGATAGCAAGACGCGTTTTGGAGCTCAATTGACGACGGATCCCATAAGAACTCCAAAGTTAAGAGGGCTTCGGCGAGAGTAATTCCAGGTTGGGTGACCTTCCGGGAAGTTCTCGCCAAACAAAGCCGTGAGGGGAGGATATTGGGCTGCGGCCCAATCCCCAGAGCGGACAATATCTTGCTGGGATAAAGGATCGTTACAAATGGTATCAGAGCCTGTACCCAACCGGAAATGTGGCCAACGAGGACGTTGGGCCCCCGAGGGGGGGTGATTGTGATGACCCGAATGGAATGTGTAAGTATGTGTACGACTGCGGGGCAAACCTCGGGTTGCGGGGTGGATGGATCCCGGACTCGAGTATAGGCGAATCCGGGTCGTAAAGAGGGGGTCGTCACAATCCCACATCGCTTGGGGAAGTATATGGAAATGAAACATATGTAAAGAGACCCTTCCAAGATAGCAAGACGCGTTTTGGAGCTCAATTGACGACGGATCCCATAAGAACTCCGAAGTTAAGAGGGCTTCGGAGAGAGTAATTCCAGGTTGGGTGACCTTCCGGAAGTTCTCGCCAAACAAAGCCGTGAGGGGAGGATATTGGGCTGCGGCCCAATCCCCAGAGCGGACAATATCTTGCTGGGATAAAGGATCATCCCAGCAAGATATTGTCCGCTCTGGGGATTGGGCCGCAGCCCAATATCCTCCCTCACGGCTTTGTTTGGCGAGAAATTCCCGGAAGGTCAACACAACCTGGAATTACTCTCGCCGAAGCCCTCTTAACTTCGGAGTTCTTATGGGATCCGTCGTCAATTGAGCTCCAAAACGCGTCTTGCTATCTTGGAAGGGTCTCTTTACATATGTTTCATTTCCATATACTTCCCCAAGCGATGTGGGATTGTGACGACCCCCTCTTTACGACCCGGGATTCGCCTATACTCGAGTCCGGGATCCATCCACCCCGCAACCCGAGGTTTGCCCCGCAGTCGTACACATACTTACACATTCAGATCCGGGTCATCACAATCACCCCCCCTCGGGGGCCCAACGTCCTCGTTGGCCACAATTCCGGTTGGGTACTGGCTTTGATACCAAATGGTATCAAAGCCTGTACCCAACCGGAATTGTGGCCAACGAGGACGTTGGGCCCCCGAGGGGGGGTGATTGTGATGACCCGGATCTGCAAGTATGGTACGATGGCTGCACGAACCGGAACCCGGATGGCGGTACGTCCGCGCGGGCGAACCGGAAGGTGACGGGTCGTAAAAAGGGGGTCGTCACAATCCCACAGCGTTTGGGGAAGTATGTGGAAATGAAACATATGTATAGAGATCCTCCCAACATAGCAAGACGCGTTTTGGAGCTCAATTGACGACGGATCCCATTAGAACTCCGAAGTTTAGAGGGCTTCGGCGAGAGTAATTCCAGGTTGGGTGACCTTCCGGGAAGTTCTCGCCAAACAAAGCCGTGAGGGGAGGATATTGGGCTGCGGCCCAATCCCCAGAGCGGACAATATCTTGCTGGGATAAAGGATCGTTACAGTCTATCAGTAGATGTTGAGTATTTTTTATCTATCGGTAGATAATGTCTATTGGTAGATGTTGAGTGTAATGTCTGTCGGTGGATGTAGTCCATCGGTAGAAGTCGAGAGTTTTGTCTATCGGTGGATTTAGTCCATCGGTAGAAGTCGAGAGTTTTGTCTATCGGTGGATGTAGTCCATCGGTGGATATGAGTATTAGAATTTGTCGTTTTGTGACCGGGTGATGTTGAGTATTATATCTATCGGAAGATGTAGGAAGAAATTTGTCGTTCTGCGATCGGTAGATGTGAATTGAGGATTTTTGTCGTCTAGTGATCGGAAGACGCAGCTTGTTTTATTGGTAGATGTGAGCTGAGAATGTTTGTCGTTTGTGAGCGGTTGAAGTAAATAAGAGATTTGTCGTTTTGTGAGCGGTGGATGCGAGTGTAAAACGTTGTCGTTTTGTGAGTGAAAGATGTAATTTGTACGGCTTCTACCGCCAAGACTCTTTTGTCTCTATATCTACCGCTGGAACTATTCATCGGCAGATGTGTTCTGTTCTCTTTTCTTTTTCAACCAACTGTCTTCAATATTTTAACTATTTAATAAATGTCGTTCAGACAAATGTTTTTTCGCTGTAAATTTTAATGTTTTAAGGGTCAAGTCTTGATCGTTGAATGAAATTTTAAAATTTTCTCAGAAAGTCATAGTTCGGTTTAGTATTATGTGTGGCGAACCGGGTTCAGATAACTCGGAGAGTTACACCCTCTCTTCATCTCTTTTCCTTATTTTTCTTTTATCTTGCTTGCCCTCATTATCCACCATATATTCAGCCACTAGCACACACCACTCTCCTCATTTTTCTTTTGCATTTATTATCATATTTAGTCCATATTTTTGGCCATTTACACTACCACACAACCGAGCACTCTTCTTGAATATTTTGTGGGTTTGAACACAACTTTTTTCTAAGGGATTTTGTGTCACAATGCAACTCAATCCTATCACATGCAGTTTCTAACTCTCAGTTGTACTCGTTTCCTTTACATTGCATTAATATGTTCATAAGCCATGTGAATCAATTGTGTACACATCCCATGACCGTCTAGGATGGTCACATATCAATCCACCCTTCACAAAACCAGATGGCACGCTTCCCATGACAATCTAGGAAGGCCACCGAATTTTATGTTCCCGCAATCGATTGTAGAATCCTATGACCGTCTAGGAATTCATACTCTCGATGCCTTAATTTTTGCCATTCTTTTATCTGATTGCATTAATATGTTCATAAGCCACGTGAATCAATTGTGTACACATCCCATGACCGTCTAGGATTGTCACATATCAATCCACCCTTCGCAAATCCAGATGGCACGCTTCCCATGACCGTCTAGGAAGGCCACCGAATTTTACGTTCCCGCAATCGATTGTAGAATCCTATAACCGTCTAGGAATTCATACTCTCGATGCCTTAATTTTTGTCATTCTTTTATCTAACTACGTTTCACGCTCACCAAACAATGCAAAAACTTATAACAATGTAAAACTCGTATCTAGCGTAATTTAAAACCATGATGCATGCTAAGAAAATATGCAACACAACACAATACCTAACAACAAACCAATCATTAAACCCTACCGTTCCATGGTGTAGGCCCGAAGACAAGAAAAACATTCCTCTACTTACCTGGACTCCTGCACGTGTTCGTAATTAAATGCTCGGTCGGTCCAATTGTTCTTTATTTAACCTAACAATATAAGAAAATTAACTTAGCATACTCTAAGAATTCTCAAAACTTGTCTAAGATAAAGCTAAGGATAAATTTTAACCAAATGTACAACAAAACCCGAAATTCCTCACACTTTTCATCATCCAACTTCAAACGGCCATAACTTATTCGTTTTTCAACGGATTTTGACGTGCCACCCCAATCCGTAAACCTCTACACGTCTACTATCCATTGAAACATTCAAATTAACCAACCAAATAGTTTGACAGAACAGAAATGCCAAAAACAGAATCGGTGTTTATACTCCACAAGTTCGGTTTTTCCATAACTCACTTCCAAACTCAATTCTAACCCTAAAAACAACCTAAACTTGTAACACCCGAGAATTTCATGTAACGCACGTATGTCCTAAAATAGACGGTTAGGAGGGATTAGTGTTGAAGGATAAAGGGGTTAACAAAAGAAGAGAATGGGTTTGACAATTCAACATAAAGGGAGTTGAAAAGTCAACAACCAATAAGAAAATTCCAAATACTTTACATGCATTAAAAGGATGAAATAAATGAATTAAATAAATGGAAAAAGGTGGGATTTAATGTTGATTCACGTTGAATGAAAGAAGAAAAGACAAGTGGTGGTAGTTTTATAAATTTAGAAAGTTTGAGTGGGCAAAATCAAAAAGTAAAAAAAATAGTTAGGTTAAAAAGGTGAAATGGTAATGTTTAATCATCTTCTCCCCTCTTTCTTTCTCTCCCACGATCCAGCCAGCCCTCAAAGCTCTCCCTCCTTCTTTCCATAGATCTTTCAAGGATTTCAAGGTAATAACACATGGGTTTTGATTTTTATACTTTGAGGTGAAGTTTATTGAAGGTTTTAGTGAGTTTTAAGTGTTTTTGGTGAGGGCTTGGAAACCCTAATTGGTGAAGTCCGAAAAATTGAGTTTTAAATGTTAGATTTCTTCCTTATGTTGATGATTTGGTTGTTGAATGACTTGGTTAAGTAGATTTTAGGGTTAGATTGAAGATTGGTGAAGTGTTCCACAAAAATGGTTGAAGAACACCTATATACCCGATTCTGTTTGATGGATTTTCGAGTTGGTCAATTACTTTGTTTGGTTACTTTGAGTGAGTCAATGGATAGTAGACGTGTAGAGGTTTTCGAGTTGGGGTGGCACGTCGAAATCCGTTGAAAAACGAGTGAGTTATGACCGTTTAAAGTTTGACGGTCAATTTTGGGTGAAAATCGCGTTTATGTATTTAAGTGTGAGATTATTTGTGTGTTGGTTAGTTTTAGGTTAAAAAGTTAGGGTTAGTTTAAGCTAGTTGAATTTTTAGAATTTCTTAGTTTGTTACTAAGTAACTTTTCCTTAATGGTTAGGTAATTGACGTGTACTTTGGTTGGACGAAGTGACAGCACGTTTTTGAAGCAGCCAGGTAAGTAGTGGAGTGCGTGTTTGTTGCCTTCGGGCCTACACCATAGAACGGTAGGGATTGTTTGATTGTTGCTATGTTTTGCTTTGTGTCATGCATCGTGTGTCACGCATCATGGTTTTCTAAACTACGAAATTACGTGTTTTGCATCCTTGAGCGGTGAGAATGAAATGAAAGATAAGAAAAGATTTGCAACGTGGTCGTGAGTATGACTTCCTCGACCTATTCGTGCTTGAAGTGCACAATAGGGTTTGTGCTTGAAGTGCACTCGTGCTTGAAGTGCACGATGAGGATTCTACGATCGATTGGGGGATTCTAATGTACGTAATGAGTCGTGAGTATGAATTTCTCGACCTCAACCTGTTCGTGCTTGAAGTGCACAATGGGGTTGGTGCTTGAAGTGCACAATGAGGTTCGTGCTTGAAGTGCACTCGTGCTTGAAGTGCACGATGAGGATTCTACGATCGATTGGAGGAGATTCGGTTGGCCGTCTTGGACTGTGTTGGGACGTGTGCCTCCGGTCTAGCTCCGTGGGTCAAGGCGTGGCCGTCCTGGACTGTGTGGGGGCGTGTGCCTACTTGATTCACCTGGAAGTGAAAGATAAAAATGCAATTGAAACGAAAAGAAAACAACAGAGTGTGTAGAGACTGCATGTTAGGGTTGAGTCAAACATTTAGTGTGTGTTGTGCATTATTTCCCTACTTGCTAAGCGTTAGGCTTACCTTTTGTGTGTTCTGTGGTGTAGGTGACGATTTGTATACAGGTGAGGTAGACGAGACTACCGAGGATTAGGCTGCAGTCGGAGGAGTACGGAGTCCGCCCGTGCAGGCTATTGTCGGGGCGTTTTGACCACTGGATGTCTCGGGTAGTGGGAGGTGAATGTTTGACATGGATAGTTTAATTTGTAAGTATTTTGGTATGGATTGTTGGTGTGTGGAAATGTTGTTTTGTGGAAGTTAGGAAACTTTATTAAGTTGTGGTAAATTGGGTTCGTAAATATTTTCGTATGTATGTTACCGGGTTTACGAGTTGATTTGGAGATGGATAGTGAGTATAAAGTATAGTTGTTCGTGATGGAAGCTGTGTGTTTTCCGTGATTTATTTCAGGTTTTGGGTATTTAAAGTTTTAGGCGTTATATTGCCTGTTTTGATTTTAAAGTAACTAACGTAAGGTTATGTTTGTGATTTTTGTATTTATTCGTTTTAAGTCGGTTTTCCAAGATTTTTACGGGACTCGAAGATTTAGGTGTCGGGAAGGTATGTTTAAATTTTCAGAATTTTTGGAGGTGTCGGGAGTGGAGAAAAGTGTAGAAATGTGAAGGAAAGTCGAGAGAGTCGGAAAAAGGGTATTTTTGGTCATTTTGGGGCCGAAAACCCGAGGGGGTGGCGATTATTCGCCACCCAAACGCCACCAATCGCCTCGGGGGTGTTTTTGGGCGAAGATGGCAGAGAGGGTGGCGATTATTCGCCACCCGGAGGCGAATAATCGCCACGGCACGCGTGAAGCACGCGGGAAAAGGAAGCTGGGGCGCGCTGGCGTGCCCCAGCGCGCGCACGCGCTCGCGCGTGCGGCGAGTGCCGCGCGCGTAGCGCGCGCGCATCATGCGCGTAGCACGCACGCTGCGCGCGGCCCGGGCGCGCCCGACGCCCAGCGCGCGCCCAGCACCCCCTTTAGGTGCAAATTTTAGTTTTTTTTATTTTTCTCCCGATTTCCAACATGTTTTGACCCGACATTTTTCCAACGTATTTTAGACACGTGTTCCAAGAAAAAATTGAGGGTTCGAAAAACCCGAACATCGAGCCGGGAATTTTAACAAAACCGAGCCGAATATTTCACGAAAATTATTTTAAACGATGTTTTAAATACACATTTGGTTTGCAAACGTAGCGCACAGAACCGGGTCGGGTTCGGGGCGTTACAAAACTAATCCACCTAACTTTTAAAACACTAAAATTAGGAAGGGAACTAGCTTAGGCATACAATTTTCGGACCTCACATATTAGGGTTTCCAAACCCTAATCAATTCCGACCAAAAACACCTTAAAACCTCAAAAACCAACACCTAATTGCATCATTATCAAAACCCAATCAATCTTACCTTGATGTCTTGCCAAAATCAATGGATGAAAGCTTGAAGAACCCTAGCTATGGCTGGAATCTCGTGGAGAGGAAGGAGAGGAAGAATGGGTTTTCTTTTGCTATTTTACCTCCACCTTTCTTAATTTATAAAACATTGTTTTCTACTTTTAATTTTCTTCCACCATTTTTTTCTTTTTTATAAAACCAACCCCTCCTTTCACTTTGGTTTCTCTTCCACGTAAATTGCATTCATCAATCACTTTTCATTAAATTTTTCCTTTAATTTAAATCACTTACTTCTTTTCTATTGGTTAAACTCTCCTTTGACTTTTCAACCACCACTTTCCATCTTTTCCTTAAACTCTTCTTCCTTTTTGTTGTCTTCAACGCCAAACCCCATGTAACGCCCCCTAACCCACCCTGGCTCGGAGCGCTACTTTGCTAACCAATCCCACGTTAAAACCGACTCCCAAACATAAAAATAACTTACACAGCTGAATTTAAAACTAAACTCCCGAAACTCTCTTACTTCATACCTAGCTGCCTAGACTCACTAATTCCTCTTAATCCTAACCTTTAAGCACCACGGCGTCCTTCCCGAAAATTTTGGCAAAGTAACGCCTGAAAATGGCGCCTCCAAAACGCTAGATACCTGCAAACGAATAAATCCCCAAGCAGATCCAGTATACTCTTAGACAACTATTCATCCACTCAACTATCCAGCATACTAAATTTCCAATAACAGAAAAGAAAGAAACTATAACACTCACATCCCTAAATAAAGAAAGTCCACAATACAGGGCGATACATCACCCTTAACTATGACTAAATACAACGAATACACATCAGACATCCACCCAAAAAGAACTACACATTTCCATCAACTTACAAGCAGACATTTACAATACTACCAAAATACAAAACCCACATTCTCCGAAGACCATGGTGGAGTCGCCCCGACAACTGCCCGCACCGGCACGCCCCGTGCATCTCCGACTGCTCCCAAGTCTAGGCTGATTCACATAGCTCACCTGTACACCTGTCGTTACCTACACCACAGAACACACACACACACACACGTAAGCTTACGCTTAGCAAGTAGGGATTAACAAATACGACTAGATAAAATGCAAGCTACACACAACGCTGAACCAAACAACCAAACAACACAACGACACGAAACAAAACACAAATTTGCCCGCATCAACGATGCCTTATTCCTTAATGCAGTACGACAACGCAACACAACACCACAACACCACAATGTAACTCACTCAACAGGACAACGCAACCCAATACGAACCAAAACTGTCTGCCTCAAAAGATGCCTTACTCTTTAACCAACAACCATACCAAACAATGTAACTCAACAACCCAACTCAACACATATAGTTTCTACTATTTGCTCATGCACGTTATCGACGAGACGTTAAACCCTCTAGTGCTCATGCACTTTAACATCGAGGCATTTAACTCTCTAGTGTCACTTGCACTTTAACATCGAGACGTTAAATCCTCTGGTGCGTCATGTACTTTAACATCGAGGCATTTAACTCTCTAGTGCCACTTGCACTTTAACATCGAGACGTTAAATCCTCTGGTGCGTCATGCACTTTAACATCGAGGCATTTAACTCTCTAGTGCCACTTGCACTTTAACATCGAGACATTAAATCCTCTGGTGCGTCATGCACTTTAACATCGAGGCATTTAACTCTCTAGTGCCACTTGCACTTTAACATCGAGACATTAAATCCTCTGGTGCGTCATGCACTTTAACATCGAGGCATTTAACTCTCTAGTGCCACTTGCACTTTAACATCGAGACATTAAATCCTCTGGTGCGTCATTCACTTTAACATCGAGGCATTTAACTCTCTAGTGCTTTTCTCACACATTTCATGCTACTCACACAACTCTTGCACACCGAACAACAACACAACTATCAATGCAACCATCACAACAATGCCACGCAACAACTTAGCACAACACGAAGCAAAGTAATAACAAATAAACCAAGCAAGCAACAATCTCCTATCTATAAGCAGCCAAATCAAAACAAAACAACAACATGAAATGCCTAACCAACAAATGAGGCAACCAAACAACCAACAACCAACAATAACAACCAACACACAACATCTCTAACTATAATGCAAGTCAACCAAGCACAACAGCTCTAACTATAATGCAAGTCAACCAATGCACAACATCCAATAAACACAACAACCAAACAAAACCAAGCAAGCAAACAATCTACTACAAGCAACCAAACCAGCAAAGAATCTCCTACCGTTCCGTGGTGTAGGCCCGAAGGCAAAAAATTCCACTACTTACCTGGTTGCTCCATTGTACACTTCGTCCAATAATTCCATCACTCGATCACCTAAAGTAACAAAACTTAATTTAGTAAACTCTAAAGAACTTCTTAAACCTCAATTAACTAAAACTATAACACAATTCAACCTAAACACTCAAAACCCGGTTTTTATGCCAATTTTACCGTCCAACTTCAAACTCCATTAAAACCAAGCCTACATTCACCAATTACTCTCAAACTACTATTTCTAGCTTACTCCAATTAAAATCTAACTAAATGGGCCACTAATTTGGGTTCGATAAAAATCGACCCAAAACTTCAAACGCGCGTAACTTTTGCGTCGGTTGTCGGAATCGAACGATTCCAGCGGCCACGTACTCCTCTAATAACCTATTTTAATCTGCCAAAAGGAATTTTAAAACGAATAACCGTAGCTAGGTCAAATATCCAAAAACCCGAACTGCCCCTTAACCCGGAATTTCTCCTTTTCTAATTTTTCATCAATTATCAACTGATTCCTCACCAATCAACCATATCTAGCCTCAATTAACATAAACTAACCAAAAATCCCGAACTACAAGCAAAACCCGAAATGCCCTAAAGAGGGCTTTCTGAATTTCGCCCAATTCGGGCTCCTCACGGCAAGGCGATGAAAGCTGACCATAAACCCAGCCATTCGACGCCAAGAACGGCCAAAAGCCGCCAGCAATCGGAGCTCAAACGAGCTCCTCACCCTCGGCCTCTAACAGAGTCAAAACAGGGCGAAAAATAGGGCTTACCCGTCGGTCCTGTGCACGAAGACTGCCGGAAATGGCTCGCCGTAGTTGTCTGGTCGGAAAACCTCGAAGCTCGCCGGTGGTCGGTCCGTCGATCGTCGCCTGAGCTCTCCCTCCCCTGTTCGTCGTTCTTCGCTCGCGGGGCTTGGGTAGCAAACAGCAGAATGGCTTCGGCCATTCTGTTGTTTAATTTAAATTTTATTTTATTTTATTTTTTTTAAATAATTAATTAATAATAATAATCTTAATAAACCAACATTTACTAATTAGCCCTCTCGTACTTTCGACCATTTCGAACTCTCGATAAATCGTTTTGAAATTATAAATTTCCGTAAACTGACCCTCACACTATACACGGTTTAAGTTCTCCAATTAGAATATTCGAACACCAATTAATTAATCAATTAGTTTACCCAATTTATTCCCTTCTCTTTTAAATTAATTAAAACGACTATTTTATTATTCCTTTATTTTGTCTCCAATTTTCCTTAAAAAAAACCCGGATGTTACACCCCACCCTTAACACCTTACTTGACTTTTCTTTCCATGCCACAAGTAAACTCATCTATTATTTTTCAACCTCTTTCCTCATCTCCATAACATCAAAATCTTCTACATAATTCACTAAGCTTGACTTGTCAATTTCAACTTTCCACTCAAACGCTTAGGAGAACTCTAGCATGAACATTAAGCTCCCATAACACATATAATCTAGTGCTATGTAATTAAAAAAATTATCAGGTGTTACACAACATGTTCTGAAAGACTTGTTACGTCTAGATTAATATGGAATTGTCAATTTATAAAGAGAAGACCAGAAACGATAGCAGAATTCTAATTTCGTAGGTTGCCCTATTTAGTGCCAATTTTCAAACCAAAATTCTGTTTTTTATCAAACGTGCTTAGTTTCTCCTTAGTTTATCCATTCGAACCCATTCGAACCCTTAAATAATGTACTAACATTCTTTAACATAAATTCGACAAATTTCTAAAACCCTAACCCTAAAAATCTCCAGCGAAATCAATGCCTAGTTAGCCAGAATCCATAAACTAACGTCAAGACTTACCTTTAATGAAGAAAATGATAGAATCGGAGAGGAGGAAGAGTTCTGTCGTCGGCATGAGGAATCATTGCCTGGAGAGAAAAATGCAGAGAAGGGGAGAAGAGGAGAAATAAGAAAAAGAGAAAGGAGAAAGTGATCTGATGATCACGTAGAGAGAGAAAGTGTGTGTGTGTGTGTGTGTGTTTGGCAACACAGTTAATGAAACTTCTTCGAGAAGCTTAGTGATTTAATCGAATTCCACTTAAAATCTCATACGTTTTAACTCCCTCTTTTCGCTCTATTTTCTTTAAACTCTTAAATTTTCAGCGTCCAAATTCTAATAAAATGTACATTGTATTTATAGAGAATTTATTTCGTTCAAACAAATTTTAGAGACGATTACATGACTGGAAATTGTAGGGTGTTACATCCCACCCACCTTAATAGAATTTTGTCCCCAAAATTTGCTTAGTCAAAGAGTTCAGGATATCTACCCACCATATCCTGTTGCCTTTCCCCGAGTGGCTTCCTCCACATTGCGATTGCACCATAGGACCTTTACCAGTGGAATCTCCTTGTTGCGTATCACTTTGATCATAGACTCCAGGATCCTCACTGGTCTTTCTTTATACGATAGTGTCGGCTGGATCTCTATGTTCATTGGTTCCACAATGTGAGTAGGGTCACGTACACATTTTCTCAATATAGATATGTGAAAGACTTTGCACAACACTTCTCATTGCCTTACACCCAACCTTCCTTCGAAAAGTGAATGCCTTAAATTCTTAGTTCTTTAACATCCTTGCGTTTAACTACATTTCTCAATCTACAGTCATTCTATATTATTCCTTGAGTCTATTTCATTCATCTACAGCCACTTTAAATTCCCCTTTAAAGATTTTGACTTAATCTTGATAAACAATACCTTATAAACTTAGTGATTCAATAATTGGGATCAATCCCTATAGTTCCTCAGACTAAAATCTCTAAATCCATGTACGTCAATTCCAGTCTCATAACTACGTTTACTCCTCTCGAATTTGACTAATTATATCATTAGCTATATATTAAGTGCTACCTAATTTCTTATGTCTCCAATCAAATAACTCAACTATAACCTAACTCTTTCTAAGTCTTTCGATCTAACTCCAACAAAATTTATTTAGTTTCTCAGTTTTCAAAGTTAGTTATCCTTAAGGCAATATGCCTAATCACTTAAAATTTTCAAAGTTTCCAAATTTATACACACTAGTTACTTAGGGAGTAAACTCCTTATCTCAAATCCTTCCTTTGATCTACTTAACTCTTTAACCATCTGTATCATAAGCATGTCCGAAATTCAGATATGTAATCTATCCGCTCATTTTCCGAGAACATAAGCTCTTCCAAAAATCATCCCATTTTATCCCTATCTTACATCTCATAATTCATATTCTCATGCACATGAACTAAGAATTAAATGTTCATGCCTCCTTAAGGCGGTATTTGGTCATACATTCCATGGTATGAACTTCTTATTTAAGCTAACCTCCACATTTCTCAATCAACGATCTTCCTTAACTACATCCTTAGATAATAATTGTACCTAAGCCTCTTAACATCATATGGGTTGACGATTGCCTTAAGATTAAATAGCTCTCGAGTTGTACTTTATATCTCACGCTTAAGTTCGTTAACTTAAACCATAGTCATAATGCACTACACCCTGATTCTACATTTCTTCTCGCATCAACTATCCCATCGACATAATCCCAAATCACATACCCCCTTGGGTAACCCAACAATGTCGATAACTGTTCAATTGTGGGTTTCACGGTTAGGTGTTCTATTCAGATTATGTAATTTTATCTTCTCTGAAGCCTATAAACTTTCTCCATTAGCTAGAATTTATTCAAATTTCAAATTCTCCATTCCGATTATCCTTAAGGGTTTCATAATTGCTCATCCCAATACCACCTCCGTTAATCTTCTTGTCCCTAATCACCTCGACGTGTCTCCATCACAAAAAATTCAACACTTTTCCTACTTACTAGTCACTCTCAATTTCACTAAACTTTTCCTTTACTAACTTATCTTCCAATGTGATACTCATTTCCTAGAGCCATAGTTAATATGAATGTCTACCTGATTTATCACTTCAAGTCGAACAGCTACAACATCCATTTTTAACAATCTACCCAATAAATAAAAACCTCTTCTTTTTCCAGAATTAGTGTGTAATACCCGGCTTTACGGGATTTTATAAATTATATATATAATGGCATTTTTGTAAATATGTCAAATCAAACCCGTTTTACGAAAAGAAAGCCTCATTAGAATCCTAAGTATTAATATGGATTTTAAGGAAATTTCGGGAATTTTTGGAGTTGTAACGCTAATTTCGGGTAATTACGTTTCTCGAAATATAAAGGACATTTTAGTAAAAATAGTAAATGAGGTCCGTTTTGCGAACGAACAGTTTTAATAGAACCCAATTAATAAGTTGGATTTATTGGCGAAATAAGGAAATTTGGAGAAACCGAATAGTTAGCCGATTAACAAAACGAAGGACGAAGTAATTATAAAAATCAAAGAAGGGCAAAACGGTCTTTTGCAAAGTCAATTTTTAATTTAAAAACCAAAACTTCTTTCTTCCTCCAGACTTCACGAAATTTCCTCTCTGTTTTCTTCTTTTCCTCCCGCGGCCACAGAACGATTTCCTCTCTGCCATTTCACTCCGACCTCCGATTCGTCCCCCGATCGTCTCGTTTTCTTCGCGATTTCTCCTCCCCTCTTGACCCAAGGTATGAATCTATAGTCTAGGAGCGTTAAATTTCAGTTTTTGGGTTGTTTAATGTTAGGGTTTTTGTTTAGGGTTATCGTAAAAATTATGATTTAAGGTTCGAAATTGATAGGTTTTCCGTGATTAAGGATATAGTGAACGTATTTGACGTTGTTGGACAAATTTAATTGATTTAGGACGAATGTTGAATTTTGTGAAAATTCGAGATTTAGGAAAAACTCGTAATTTGGGATTTAAAGTGCTGAGCGTGTATTGCTCAATGAAATAGCTCAATGAATTAAATTAAAACTTTAGGAATTTCCTTAGTTAAGGATTTTGTTAGTTTGAGCATTAAATTGTTTAAGTTCGTTTTAACGACAATTTGGTGAAACTGCTTAGGTGAACAACGCCCGTGGACGGAGCTTGAGCTACAACGGACACGAGGTAAGTTCTCGTGACTTGCTTTGACCGATTGGTCTACACCGTACGTCGAGGTCGTTTCGAGGAATTTGGTGACGTATTTGTTTAAGTTGTTTCGGTTGGGTAGTTAGGATTAGTTCTTTATAGGTTATGCCTTTAATTGCTTTTATTGTCTCGATGGTATGAATCATGTATGTTTACTTTATAGCACGTAACTGTTCATGCATCACGATTTTTGATTATGCACAGAAAATGAATTTTCGCACGATGTTTTAAAGAAAATGGCAATGCGGCTCGGAGGGGGGCTATTGATCTATTGTGTAGGCACGAAGGGGTCTGTCACAATACCGCATCTAATATGTACTCATATAGTTACAGGTCATGCGAGGTAAGGCTCAGGCACGGCTGTACGTGTTGTAAGCGTGTACCCCCCTCCTCTAGCTGGAAAGAGTAGTCCGACCGCTGGATGTGCTCTCTTCGGTTAGGGGCATGAGATCTCGGTGACACCCACAGAGTAAAGATAAAGAAAATGCTGCATGATTTATGAACTCATATGCACAGCATGCATTTACATTTACGAGTTGACATGCCTCGGGATGCATATTAAAAGAAAATTAGTAGAATCCCGTGCCTTACCTAAATTCTCTATTTATTATGTGTTTTTATTTTTGTAAGAAAATTTATGAAGAAGGATTGCATTTGGATCACTTGGAGGAGTCACTACTTAGCCCGATGGGAATTTGTCTTCCCGGGCCCCTATTTTTGTAATTTTATTTTAAACTTATTTGGCATACATTCGCCTTTATTGTATGGATTATATAATTGCATCATGCATTAGATTGTGTGGTTAGGGTTAGATGTATCTTGGTGGATTATGGGTTGAAGAAATTCAACCAATTATTCAAAGGAAAAAGGCCTTCACAAGATCAAGCCCAAAGGAAGTCATGGCCTAAAGAAGAGCCCACATTTAAAGGTATGGTTTTGCAAGTACAAGAGTTAGTGGCCACATGGATTGATGATGTGGCAAGATTCCCTCCATTGATCCCTTTAGGCATGACATTCATCTCCTCCCTAGGATGTGTGCTTGTTTGCCTTGATCTTGGCCATCCATCCTTTTTCATCCAAGGGCCACCATTCATTCATCCTTATGGAATTGCAAGGACAAGAGATAGTGGCCTCATGGATTGATGATGTGGCAAGATTCCCTCCATTGATCCCTTTAGGCATGGCATTCATCTTCTCCCTAGGATGTGTGTTTGTTTGCCTTGATCTTGGCCATCCATCCTTTTTCATCAAAGGGCCACCATTCATCCCTTCCAACCCGAATCCACTCTAGGACTTCTATAAATGCATGGCATTAGTGTTTGTATGGAACTTTTTGCCAAATTCAATAAAATACCCTATTTTCCTAAGCTTTTTTTGCTTGGATTTTCCTTGGTTCTTTGAACCAAGAGGAGTTAGCCTCCATTGCTAACCTAGCTTGGGTTGCTAGGTTAGCTCTTATTCATTCCCTCACTTTCTCCATTGAGAGTTGGATCGAGGACGAAAATCCCCGGCCTACGGTGGTCGTTTTCCTCCCGGAAAACGTTAATCCTAGAGCTTAACCCGTAAGATCGCTCTAAGGAACCTTCAAGGGTATTTCTTTACTTTTTATTGTCTTCACATTTCACACATACTCACCCCTTAAATTCGGCTCCACAACACACACCCTTCACTTTTATTTTATGTCATTTTATTTCCTTTTTGCATTGCATTTGTCATATCCTCCATAACATCTCTTCTCCATCTCTTTTCTTCTATTTTTCTTTATATTTCACATCCTCATCCAACATACTATATTCGGCCCTAGCATTGATAATCCATTGTTTATTTTCTTGCATTTTATTTTTAGTAATTTCTTTCCTTTATTCATCATTTTACACGAACACACAACCGAGCACTTATCTTGAATATTTGAGGGTTGTACACGGGCTCCTTTTCTAAGGGACCCCGTGTCAAGTGGTATCAGAGCCACAAGGCTTCCCGTTATGCGTTTTAGTTGCATTTGGCTTTGGCCAAAATATAGCACGAAAACGGGATAGTGGTTCCTTTATTTTTCCGCATTATTTTTCATATATTGTTGATCTAATTTTGTGCTAACTTGGTGCTAATCTAACTCTTTTATTTGCTGCCATTTTAATGCTATTTATTAACTTGAATATCTTGTTGAAATATGGTTTGCAATAGAGGAAGAAATGGCCAAGGTATAGTTAAATCTTTCCTAGTTTATTCTTTTTTTTTTTTCCTTTTCGGTCTATTCTTCATCTTAGCATCGGTTCTTCTATGATATTTGCTGTATTTTGAATCATTATTTTCATCTAAATCTAAGCCAAAACTTTGCTGAAAATATTGTAGAAAAGCAAGCATGAAATTGACCTAAAGAAAATTACAAAATCGGTTCATAACTTGTTGAATATTCTTTACGGTTTTTGCTTCTTCTTGTTCTCGGTTTATCTTATCTTTAGCCACAGTTTCTTAGCACTTCTTGTTGACATTTGAGCTATAATTAACACTTATATATTGTCCAATAATTATATTAATTTTCTGGAATTTTTGGTGTTAAAATCGGCTTGGATTTATCATTATTGAAATCAGATTATTATTGCCTTATATCATCGATTTTTGTATCTTCATGAAATGTTCAAATTTGCCTATTAATTTGCTAATTATTGCTCTTGTTTTAACTTATGAACTCACCTATTATATGCTGTTAATTAAATGCACGAAAATTGGTTTATAAGAGTTTACCAATTGCATGACTAAAAGTGGTAAAATTGAACGAAACACCCCAAGAAAATTCTGCTTATTAATCTGAAAATTTCAGCATGTTTCTCTTGATTAAAGTTGTGAATTAATATTGTTACTTGCTGTTTTTGAGAATAATTAAGTTTATATTAATATTGTCTTGAGTGGATTTGGTGTAGAATTGATAACTTGGTTAAATTGGGCTAAATTTGTGGTGTTTAGCATTTATTGAAAATATTCATTTCTATAGTTAATTTGTTAAGTGTTTAATGCTATCATTAAGTTGTTTCCTTAAGTGAGCATGATCCCTACTTTATTTTTGTCTTAGCTAAGAATTCCCCTTAGTGCTTGAAATTTTCCTAAGACGATAACCATATAATCACCTCACCAATTATGATGAACAACTTAGACAAGAATTGAGATTTTACTTAAACACTTAATTATGACTAATAGGAGTGCTTTTGCACGTGACACACCAAACAAAGAACCAAATCGTGCGAGGGGCACTTCCCCTCCCGAACCTACACGTCGCGAAGGTGAGACTAGTGCTCAAGGAGGCATACAAGGACAAATTGATGCCTTAACGAGCGTAGTTCATAACCTTGCCCAACAAGTTCAATCTCTTTTAAACAATCCTCCCCGTAGAGAGACCAATGAACAAGTCCCTTCTCACAAAACCTCCTCTAGGATTATTCCCGAGCGTCCTCGACGTCGTAATCATACCCCACAACCACCCATAGAGGAAGAATGGACTGAATCCCAAAGAAGGAGACAACAATATTATTCGGAGGAAGAGGATTGGGTTGATCATGAAGAGTATCGCCCAAATCGTCGTAGGGACATCGACGACCTCCGCAACATCAATTTTACCATTCCCCCTTTCGATGGAACGTGTGACGGGCACACTTATCTAGATTGGGTTGATAAAGTTGCGAGAGTTTTCGAGTGCCATGACTACTCCGAGCGAGTAAAAATTCAATTAGCCTCTCTTGAACTTACGGGCCACGCCGCTTTGTGGTGGTCCAACCTTAAAGCCCAAAGAATTAGGGCCTTAGGACCTCCCGTTACAACTTGGACTTCCATGAAAGACTTAATGCACCATAGGTTCGTCCCTCGTCACTACAAGCACGAACTCTTTCATCAACTTCACACTTTAAAGCAAAATAGCCTCTCGGTAGATGAGTATCTTACCGAATTCGAAACACTTAACATGCGGTGCGCAATTGATGAACCCCAAGAACAACTCATCGCTAGATTCATAAGAGGCTTAAATCGAGACATAGGAGATCTTGTAGAGATGCAACAATTGGAGACCATGGAATTGGTCATCCAACTAGCCCTCACGGTGGAGAGACAATTGAAAAGAAAGTGCAAGACCGACTTGCCAAACAAATTTTCTCCCCGTAATTTCAATTCCGAAAAATATACCCAAAAACACGAAGAGAAGAGACCGTTCAACCGAAATTGGCCCCCGAAAACGCCCAATACCCCTCACTATCCCCCAAACAAAAGCCAAGAATTCCCACCTAAAGGACCAAGAGCACGCGATGTCCAATGCTTTAAGTGCCTAGGAAAAGGACATTATGCCAATGAATGTAAAAACCACCGTGTCATGGTTATTAAGGAGTCAACGGGAGAGTGGGAAAGTGAGGACGATGAAGGTCAATACAACAAGTTGGAAAAAGAAGTAGAAATTGAGGAAAGCGAAGATGACGCCGATGAATGCAAGCCCCAAGATGGACCTTTGTTAATGGTCATTAGGCGAGCATTAACATCAAAGCACGTGGACAAGGACTGTCAACGTGAAAATTTATTTCATAGTCGATGTGTTGTAAGAGATAAAGTTTGTTCTATGATAATCGACGGAGGAAGTTGCATAAATGCGGCCTCCCAAGACATGGTCGGAAAATTAGGACTCGAAACCCGTAATCATCCCACACCCTACAAGCTTCAATGGTTGGACGACAAAAATGAGCATGCGATCACCAAACAAGTAACCGTAGATTTCGTGATAGGAAAATACAAGGATTCGGTTATTTGTGATGTTGTCCCAATGAGTGCCAGCCACCTATTACTTGGACGACCATGGCACTTTGATCGAAGGGTAAACTATGAAGGATTCCTCAACCGTTATACCTTTAATTTTGGAGGAAGAAAGATTAAGTTGCTCAAGATGAGGCCACCCGCCAAAAGGGAAAATCAAAAGAAAATTTATTAGTGTCAAAATGCGGGTCTAGTGAAGAGCTCCCTCCTATCAATTGGCGTGACAATCCTTTGTACGAAGAAGAAGTGTCAATTCCTTTCCTACCACATCTTGAAAAAATGTCTTTTATCAAAGCACATCCAAATCCTCTATTTGCCAATGAATTTCCTTGCCAATGAATTTCCTTGCCAATTGAGGGAAGAATTTGTATGGTTTCATGAGAAGTCAAATTTAAATGATGACACTATTTTTGGACTAGGTAGCATGATCATCACTCCTTTTCTATCCTTTCCAAGTCTTGAGGAAATTTTCTCTCCAATCCCCTCGGTTAGGAAGATGTTGATTTATGACCTTGAGCCTAACTATTGTCTTCATACAACTTTTCTTAGAGCTACGCCATCAAATAGGAATTTTATTCCCTATGTAGCCCAAAAACGCTCTACCCTTCAATTTGGTGGCTTACCAACACCTTACTTTCCACCATTCCATTACCACAAATTTTACCATAGGACTAGGGTTAAAGTTCTATTGGTAAGTAAATTTTCTTTGCGGTCTTAATATTATTTGGTTGAAGGATTTTAGCATTTCCACCTTACTGATTATCGAATTCACCAACCTTGGAAAAATTCCTTCCATTACCGAGCAATCGCCCCCCACCCCCCCCCCCCCAAAGTAGCCGTTGAATTCAATCTCACCACCCTCACCAAAGAAAATTTCAGTAAAACCCTCCATCCTCCATGTCACCTAGGATTTTAACGAAGAACATGTCCTCATTGCCTTCAAACTCAAACCTATCAAAATTAATAAACAAACTAATAAACGAGAAATTGTTGGAGTCATCCTTGAGAAGAATTCAACCAACGGATTTGAGGTCAAATCCTCAAATCACCCAGAGAGGATGACATGCCTCGGGATGCATATTAAAAGAAAATTAGTAAAATCCCGTGCCTTACCTAAATTCTCGATTTATTACGTGTTTTTATTTTTGTAAGAAAATTTATGAAGAAGGATTGCATTTGGATCACTTGGAGGAGTCACTACTTAGCCCGATGGGAATTTGTCTTCCCGGGCCCCTATTTTTGTAATTTTATTTTAAACTTATTTGGCATACATTCACCTTTATTGTATGGATTATATAATTGCATCATGCATTAGATTGTGTGGTTAGGGTTAGATGTATCTTGGTGGATTATGGGTTGAAGAAATTCAACCAATTATTCAAAGGAAAAATGACTTCACAAGATCAAGCCCAAAGGAAGTCATGGCCCAAAGAAGAGCCCACATTTAAAGGTATGGTTTTGCAAGTACAAGAGTTAGTGGCCACATGGATTGATGATGTGGCAAGATTCCCTCCATTGATCCCTTTAGGCATGACATTCATCTCCTCCCTAGGATGTGTACTTGTTTGCCTTGATCTTGGCCATCCATCCTTTTTCATCCAAGGGCCACCATTCATTCATCCTTATGGAATTGCAAGGACAAGAGATAGTGGCCTCATGGATTGATGATGTGGCAAGATTCCCTCCATTGATCCCTTTAGGCATGGCATTCATCTTCTCCCTAGGATGTGTGCTTGTTTGCCTTGGCCATCCATCTATTGATCCCTTAGGCATGGCATTCATCTTCTCCCTAGGAGTGTGCTTGTTGCCTTGATCTTGGCCATCCATCCTTTTTCATCAAAGGGCCACCATTCATCCCTTCCAACCCTAATCCACTCTAGGACTTCTATAAATGCATGGCATTAGTGTTTGTATGGAACTTTTTGCCAAATTCAATAAAATACCCTATTTTCCTAAGCTTTTTTTGCTTGGTTTTTCCTTGGTTCTTTGAACCAAGAGGAGTTAGCCTCCATTGCTAACCTAGCTTGGGTTGCTAGGTTAGCTCTTATTCATTCCCTCACTTTCTCCATTGGGAGTTGGATCGAGGACGAAAATCCCCGGCCTACGGTGGTCGTTTTCCTCCCGAAAACGTTAATCCTAGAGCTTAACCCGTAAGATCGCTCTAAGGAACCTCCAAGGGTATTTCTTTACTTTTTATTGTCTTCACATTTCACACATACTCACCCCTTAAATTCGGCTCCACAACACACACCCTTCACTTTTATTTTATGTCATTTTATTTCCTTTTTGCATTGCATTTGTCATATCCTCCATAACATCTCTTCTCCATATCCAACATACTATATTCGGCCCTAGCATTGATAATCCATTGTTTATTTTCTTGCATTTTATTTTTAGTAATTTCTTTCCTTTATTCATCATTTTACACGAACACACAACCGAGCACTTATCTTGAATATTTAAGGGTTGTACACGGGCCCCTTTTCTAAGGGACCCCGTGTCACGAGTCTTGCTGAGATTTTTATCTCATAGGTGTCTATATGGTGTAGGTGATTTCGACATAGGTGAGGACGAGATCCCTCCACCTGAGGAGTGACGCAGTTGACGGAGGATGGTCGCGGGAGTGTGTTGGCGCAGTCGAGGCGCATTTTGACCCGTGGGATTCATGGTTAGGTGTTTTGAGGGTTTTTGGGAATTGTCGAGCTAATGGTTGTATAGTTAAAACATTTTAGGATGTTTGGATCTGATAGTTGATAGGTTTATATTTGACGCTTCAAATGTTTTGGTAAACTGTTTATAAAATGTTTTGGTAAACTGTTTATAAAACGTTTTGTTAAGGTTTTATTTAGATTTTTATGAATTGTTGGTGATTTAAAAATAGGTGGAAATGCTCGGTTTTTAAACATATCCACGCAATTTGTTTTCACGAGAGTTTAATGTGTGTTTCGGTGGATGTGTTTGTTACTGTTCACCGATGAATGTGTGTTGTTACTGTTCACTGGTGGATGTGTGTTGTTACTATTCACTGGTGGATGTGTATTGTTACTGTTCACCGGTGGATGTGTTTGTTACTGTTCACCGGTGAATGTGTGTTGTTACTGTTCACCGGTGGATGTGTTTGTTACTGTTCACCGGTGGATGTGTGTTGTTACTGTTCACCGGTGGATATTTTCTGTTACTGTTCACCGGTGGATGTGTTCTGTTACTGTTCACCGGTGGATGTGTGTTGTTACTGTTCACCGGTGGATGTGTTTAATTGTTTTATTTAATGTTTTAAGTTTTATTTAATTGGTTTTGTATTTTGTTTTAAATGGTTTAAAAACTAGATTTCAATTCCGATTTCGATTCTGATTTCGATTTCGATTTCGATTTGATTTCCGCTTAAAGTTTAATTAAGTTCATTTAAAGTTAAAGGTATAAAAAAAACAAAAAAAAAATTACGGGAAATTGGGTAAAGTGTTAGGGTCGCTACATAGTGACTTCATAATTTCCCTCTTAACCAAAATTATATTTAAACTTTTTTATGTTACTTTGGCCAAAAGTCCAACGTTTCATAATCATTGAGTTCTCAATTTCCTAGTAATTAGTTACATTCTAATTGTTATATTTCACAACCATATTGTCAGAATATTCTCTAAATTTGAACTCATCTTTATTATCTCAATCTGATTCATATGTTTCTAACCAATCCTCAACATTAGTCGTTCTTGACTTAGTGTTTCAACGTTTTGTTGCTTATAGATCCCTTGCTCTCAGTCAAACCCGTTGTACTTGGCTCACAAAATTTTTCAACCCTCTCTTCGATGCTATAGGTCCTTGATCACAAGCCATTTGAATCCTGGTTTTTCCCATCGAAGTCTTCCAAATAAAACAAAGCTAGGCACTTAGGAAGATAAGCATTTTCAAAATTTCTCAATTAATTCCTAATATTCTTCTTATATTGTCAAGGTGTCTCCCACAACCAAATACTTGCTAACTCATAGCTAGAATAAAATCTTGGAATTCCGAGCTAAATCCCACAGCATACCGCCAAACCCAAATTTTTCTCACCTTATACCATCTGTTTATTGTGTTCTTTCATTCATTTGTCTATTGGTAAATAAATCATTCCCCTAATTCTCTCATCTTTAATGCAGCTACTCGTGTCTGAGGAATCCTTAAAGTTTCTTCTTAGACTTACCAATCAATCCTTATCCTTTTTGCTCATTCAGTCATGCCCCGGACATTTTCTTTGTCCTCTCACGAATGTTCATCTAATAACTCTTCTTACTCACTTCCTGATGTTATAAAATTTATCTCCCCATCCTAATATCCGCTAACCTCTCTATTTTCATGTCTACTCCTATCTATCAAACGAATATTGTCTTTAAATCCTTACTCTAAACTACACCTCTATTCTAATGTTCTTTATTTCGTTAACTTCTACTATAAAATTGTACTTGATTTTCCCGCTAGTTGTTCGGTACCATCGGGTTCTGTAACATCCAGGATTTTCCTATAACATACATAGCCTTTAGATTGGATATGTTATGAAAGTTTAACGTTGATTCTAGGTTATGCTAAGTATAAGAGTGAGAGTTTGAAAGCTATAGGGTAGAGTGTTATGTATCTATATGTAAAACAAATGGAAAGAAAGAAATAAAAGTGAATGAAGTGTGTTTGGATAGGAGAACTCACGTTGGAATGGAGAGAGCAAAAAGGTGAGGCTATTTTATAAAAAAAATAAGAAATTTGTGGTAAAATTAAAAAGGAAAAAAAGTTGTTTTTAAATTTGGTAAAGTGAGTGGTTGAAAGGCAAAATAACCTTCTTCCTCCCCTTCCTCTCCACGATTTTTGCAGCACCATTTGAGGGTTTCTCCACCTCCATTTCTTCAAGCTTTTGCAAGGGTTTAAGGTTAGTTTTGAGGGGGTTTTGTTATTGATGCATCTTGATGAAGATTTGTGATGTTTTTTATGAGTTTTTTTTGAGTTGTGTTAGGGTTTGGAAACCCTAATGAGGGAGCTACAAATTTTGATTTCCTTTTCTGTATTTTCTTCCTATTTTTGGGGGTTTAAAACTTAGGATAGGTTGGTTTAGGGTGTTTAGGTAGTTAGATTAGAGAATTGGTGAGAGTTGGTGAAAAACTGGTTTTTGACACATTGTTCATTGATTCTGTTTTTGGGGTTTTCGATTTGGCCAAGTTGTTTGGTTTCTAAAATGGATTGATCCTATAGAAAGTAGACATGTAGAGGTTTACGGAATGGGGTGAATTGTTGAAATTCGATTAAAAACGAGTAAGTTATGGCCTATTTAAGTTGGGTGATGGAAATTGTAGAAAAATCATGATTTTATAGTTTGGATGTTTAGAATTAGCTAGTTGTTGAGTAAATGTTTCTTAGTTTTAGCTGTATGATTACTAAGTGAATTTCCTTATATTGTTAGGTTAACCAGCGAGTGAATTGTGTACTCGGAGTGAGCCAGTACGTGTGGAGTAACCAGGTAAGTAGAGGATGTTTGTGTTTTGCCTTCGGGCCTACACCATTGAACGATAGGGAATTGTCTGTTTGTTTGGTTGTTTTTTTGTGTTGAATTAAGTAATTGGTTGACATGCATCATGGTTTTGAATTACGAAAATACGAGTTTTAGCATGAAACGCACTGTGAACATTATTGGAGTCGCCATGTCGAGTTAGGGTGACACTCGCGAGGGACTTTATGGGAGTTGCCCCGTCGTGTTAGGGTAACACCTGCGAGGGACTCAATTGGAAATTAGGGTGCCACTCGCGAGGGACTCTATGGGAGTTGTCCTGTCGCGATAAGGTGACACCTGCCAGGGACTCAATTGGAAGTTAGGGTGCCACTCGCGAGGGACTCTATGGGAGATACCCCGTCGCGTTAGGGTGACACCTACGAGGGACTCTATTGGAGCCATCCAGTCGCGTTAGAGTGCTAGGTTAGCACTTACGAGAAGCTCTATGAAAGATAAAGAAAACAAAACGAGAATAATAGAGTTGGAGTCGCCCCATCGCGTTAGGGTGACACTCGCGAGGGACTCTATGGGAGTTGCCCCATCACATTAGGGTGACACCTACGAGGGACTCAATTGGAAGTTAGGGTGGCACTCGCGAAGGACTCTATTGGAGTCACCCTGTCGCGTGACACCTGCAAGAGATTTTATTGGAGCTGCTCAGTCGCGTTAGGGTGCTAGATTATCACTCGCGAGGGGCTCCATGAATGAGTAATGAAACGAAAACTAAACGAGAACAACAAAGTGAGTAGAAACTGCATGTGTTAGGGCTGTGTGTACATTGTGTATGTTGATATTCATTATTCCCTACTTGCTAAGCATTAGGCTTACGTTTTGTGTTCTATGGTGTAGGTGATGATGGAATTGCAGGTGAGCTCCATGAGGGAGTCTAGGATTAGGGCGCAGTTGGTGACGCACAAGGCATGTCGGTACAGGCAGTTATTGGGGCGTCTCGGCCATTGTTGCTGGGAGGTGTAGGTTTTTGAAGTTCTGTTTGGATTTTTGTTTGTATAAATGACGGGAGATTTATAACTCTTTTGGATATTGTTTTGAGAGTTTATTGTATAAGTGTTTGGTTTTCAGGGTTTAGTTTTCATGTTTTCGCTAACGCTTTACTGTCGAGTTTTTGGGATTTTCATGTGTCGAGAAGCGGGAAATGTCAGGAAAAGTTTTGTGTAAGTTTTAGGTGTTTTGGTTGTATGTGGTTTGATGAAAATGAAAAAAAAAAGGAAGAGTGTGTGCTGGTGGCCGGAGGTAGCGCGCAGAGGGCGCGCTGGCGCCAGGCTGGGCCAGCGAAGCAGGCATGAGGTGCGCGCTGCTGGGGCGCGCGCAGCGCCCAATGCCGATTGATCTGCCAAGGTCGCTTTTCATCGATCGGCACCTCATGCGCGCGGTGCGCGCTGTATGGGCAACACGCGCACCCATTGCGCGCGCGCGGCGCCTTTGGTATGCCAACTTGAATTTTTTAAAATTTTTCTATTTCAAAAATGTTTTAACCCGATCTTTTCCAACACATTTGGCACGTATTTTATGCACATTTTTCAACCATTTTTTAGTGTTCGAAAAACCCAAAAATCGAGTCAAAACTTGATCAAAAATTATTTTAAATTTCGTTTTAAACATGGTAAAGTCGAGGAAAGTAGGCACTGAGCCGGGGTGGGTTTGGGGACGTTACAAGTTGGTATCAAAGCAAAATGGTCAAGTCGTTCAAAGGATTACCCGATAATGCCAGCCGCCGTACAACGTGCTTCACCGATTGTAAGTATTTCTTTTAAAATTTAGTTAGTATCACTAAAATTCGATTTCATTAACCTTCACAGGAATAGAAAGATGCCAAGAAACCCTAGACAGCCGAGAGATGAACAGCCAAGGGAGGTACCTGAGGATTCAAATAGACACCTTAGAGAGTTAATAAATATACAGTCTCAACTGTTAGGGGCACTATTGAATCAAGGAGGATCGGGAATACTTGGAGCAAATTCTAGTGGGGAGAGGTTCCGAAGGTTGAAGCCTCCGTCGTTTGAAGGCCAATTAACAGACCCAATAGCTGCTGAGAGATGGATACATACAATCGAGAACATGTTTAAGTACGCCAATGTGGAGGAAGGAAACAAAGTGACATGTGCAACCTTCCACTTGGCCAACGATGCTCAAAGTTGGTGGGAGACAGTGGAGGCTACCATTGGTGCTCAAGGTCTGACCTGGAAGAAATTCAAGGAGTTATTCTATGACAAGTACTACAACCGAACAGCTCAAGCTGCTAAGAGACTGGAGTTCTTACAGATGAAGCTGACCGGATCAGTGGGAGAGTATATCAGACAGTTTGAATCTCTTTCACAGTTTGCAAGCCACATGATGAGCCGGGAGGAAGATAAAGTGCTCCAGTTTGTGCATGGGTTAAATCCAGAGATATATAAGTTGGTGAAACTTTTCGAATTGAAGGAGTATCGTTTACTGGAGTTGTGGCTAAAGCATTAGAGGTGGAAGCAGCTGATGAGAAGTGTGTTAAGTCAGCTGAAGCTCCCAGAAGTATGTTCAAGGAGATTTCGCCACAGAGGATCCGAGTTGGATCTTCTTCACAGCCTCAGGGGACTAAAAGGTCGGGAGAAATTTTGAATGATCAGAGAGGAGGAAATGTAACGACCCCTCATCCCAGCAAGATATTGTCCACTCCGGGGATTGGGCCGCAGCCCAATATCCTCCCCTCACGACTTTGTTTGGCGAGAACTTCCCAGGAGGTCACCCAACCTGAAATTACTCTCGCCGAAGCACGCTTAACTTCGGAGTTCTTATAGGATCCGTTGCCAATCGTGCTCCAAAATACGTCTTGCTATGTTGGGAGGGATCTCTTACATATGTTTCATTTCCATGTACTTCCCCAAGCGATGTGGGTTCGTAACGGCCCCTGCTTCAACGGAGAAACCACTCCGGCCCAAGTCAGCCCCAGGATCCGCGGAGCTTTACCCACCTCCGGCCCAGGTCAGCCCCAGGATCCGCGGAGAATGGGTGGTTCCTTATCAGTCTGTTGAAAGACGGGTCGTCACAATCACCCCCCCTCGGGGGCCCAACGTCCTCGTTGGCCACATTTCCGGTTGGGTACAGGCTCTGATACCATTTGTAGCGACCCCTCATCCCAGCAAGATATTGTCCGCTCCGGGGATTGGGCCGCAGCCCAATATCCTCCCCTCACGGCTTTGTTTGGCGAGAACTTCCCAGGAGGTCACCCAACCTGATATTACTCTCGCCGAAGCACGCTTAACTTCAGAGTTCTTATGGGATCCGTTGCCAATCGTGCTCCAAAACGCGTCTTGCTATGTTGGGAGGGATCTCTTACATATGTTTCATTTCCATGTACTTCCCCAAGCGATGTGGGTTCGTAACGGCCCCTGCTTCAACGGAGAAACCACTCCGGCCCAGGTCAGCCCCAGGATCCGCGGAGCTTTACCCACCTCCGGCCCAAGTCAGCCCCAGGATCCGCGGAGAATGGGTGGTTCCTTATCAGTCCGTTGAAAGACGGGTCGTCACAGGAAATAAGCCGCAACAACTGAAAAAGAGAGGGTATCCGCAATGCGCTAAGTGCTTGAAAGTCCATCCTGGATAGTGTGGGTAGTATACAGGCAAATGCCACAATTGTTTCGAAACTGGCCATATTTTTCGAGATTGTACGAAGCCAAGAGTTACTAGATGTTTTAAGTGCAACCAACCCTGCCATGTAGCCACAGACTGCCCCGTAGCAAAGAAAGGACCAGCTACTTTGACAACCAGGATCTTTGCCATGATCGAGTCAAATAGTAAGGATATATTGGATTAAATGTAAGGTGATACTCAGGTTAGAAAAATGGTTGATCCTTAGGGAATTGGGTACCATCTTAGAAGATTACTCAATCAAGGACGATTGTGGATAAGCGAAAAGGTTACGACCGGCACGGGATAGGAAAAGACTTAGTGAAGCCGTCCGAGTGCGTTAGGGATAAGGTTAAGTTAGAAAGTTTCGAAGGTTCGACTCATATGTAACGAAGTCGAAACTGATGATTTTGTGAATTTCTTAGGCTGGAGTTGATAAGTTTAAGAGTGGATAAGCTTAAGCATAGGATGTAAGTTAGAACTCGGGTGCTATTAGAGTATGGGTAAGGAAATAGAGATTGTGCAATATAAGATAGAAGAGTTACTAGGTTAGATTATGAAGTTTTGTATGGACTTAGGAGGAAAAGGTAAGTGAGGAGATTAGTTAATTTTAATAGAGGATTAAGTTAAAAAGGTTAGCCATTAAGGATGTAGTGTTCCGTGTGCCACTGGGAAAGCTAGAGGATATCTGATAAGAAAGGGAAGAAAGTTCACTTGGAAATTATGTGAGTGAATTTAGAGGTAAGGTTAATTCAGGAAGTTTATGAAAGGAAATTAATGGGGTTGAAGTCGAAGTGCGTGTACACCATTTAGGTTGTTGGGTGAAGAGTGGGGAATGAGGTAATTTAGACTTAAAAGTTTGATAGGGTTTGGTAATGACCGAGGTAGAAGTTGGAGGAATCTAGCATAGTGAACGTAATTATGGGAACTCAGAGAGTACTTTGAGAGAATAGTGGATAGATTTAAGTGGTGAGAGCTTTGAGTATGAGGGTTTTGTTAGAATGATCCATAAAATGTCTTCGTTACTCGAGGAAACTAGGTGTAAGAGCAGGAAGTGATAAGTTAGGAATGAGATGGTAGAGAAGAAAGGAATTTGAAATTTAGGATTTAGGGTAAGATGTTTATTCATGGAGTCCTTGATGTTACTCTATTGAGGTAGCTTTGGAGGTTTGACATAGTTATGTAAGACTCCTCGTTAGATGATTAAGATCGTAACGTAGTCTAAGTTAGCATTGCCACCCAAAAAGTTAGGAGGGTAGCTTGGAGTGAGTAAGTTGAGGGATAATTAAGTCACAAATTTTGAGAACAAAATTTTTTTAAGGAATGTGGATTGTAACACTCGGGATTTTCCTATAACATACGTAGCCTTTAGATTGGATATGTTATGAAAGTTTGACGTTGATTCTAGGTTATGCTAAGTATAAGAGTGAGAGATTGAAAGATATAGTGTAGAGTGTTATGTATTGATACGTAAAACAAATGGAAAGAAAGAAATAAAAGTGAATGAAGTGTGTTTGGAAGGGAGAACTCACATTGGAATGGAGAGAGCAAAAAGGTGAGGCCATTTTATAAAAAAATAAGAAATTTGTGGTAAAATTAAAAAGGGGAAAAAGTTGTGTTTTAAATTTGGTAAAGTGAGTGGTTGAAAGGCAAAATAACCTTCTTCCTCCCCTTCCTCTCCACGATTTTTGCAGCACCATTTGAGGGTTTCTCCATCTCCATTTCTTCAAGCTTTTGCAAGGGTTTAAGGTTAGTTTTGAGGGGTTTTGTTATTGATGCATCTTGAAGAAGATTTGTGATGTTTTTTATGAGTTTTTGTTGAGTTGTGTTAGGGTTTGGAAACTCTAATGAGAGAGCTACGAATTTTGGTTTCCTTTGCTGTATTTTCTTCCTATTTTTGGGGGTTTAAACTTAGGATAGTTTGGTTTAGGGTGTTTAGGTAGTTAGATTAGAGAATTGGTGAGAGTTGGTGAAAAATTGATTTTTGAAACATTGGTCACCGATTCTATTTTTGGGGTTTTCGATTTGGCCAAGTTGTTTGGTTTCTAAAATGGATTGATCCCATAGAAAGTAGACATGTAAAGGTTTACGGAATGGGGTGGATTGTTGAAATTCGATGAAAAACGAGTAAGTTATGGCCGATTGAAGTTGGGTGATGGAAATTGTAGAAAAATCAGGATTTTGTAGTTTGGATGTTTAGAGTTAGCTAGTTGTTGAGTAAATGTTCCTTAGTTTTAGCTGTATGATTACTAAGTGAATTTCCTTATATTGTTAGGTTAACGAGCGAGTGAATTGTGTACTCGAAGTGAGCCAGCACGTGCGCAGTAACCAGGTAAGTAGAGGATGTTTGTGTTTTGCCTTCAGGCCTACACCATTGAATGGTAGGGAATTGTTTGTTTGTTTGGTTGTTTTTTTTTGTGTTTAATTAAGCAATTGGGTGACATGCATCATGGTTTTGAATTACGAAAATACGAGTTTTTGTAATACCCAGTTGTACGGACTTGCATATTATATTATTATTGTATTATTGGATGACATTTTTGTAAATATGTCAAATCAAGTCTGTTTTACGAAAAAAAAGCGTCATCATGATCCTAACGATTAATAGGAATTTTAAGGAAATTATGGGAATTTTTGGAGATTAAACGCTATATTCCGAGTAATTACATTTTTCATAATATAAAGGATGTTTTAATAAAAATAGTAAACGAGGTCCGAATTGCGAACGGGCGGTTTCAATGGAACCCAAATAATAAGTTGGAGTTACTGGTGAAATAAGGAGATTTGGTGAACCCGAATAGTTGGACGATTACTGAACCGTAGGACGAAACTAAAATAAAAACTAAAGGAGGGTAAAAAGGTAATTCGTCAAGTTAATATTTTTTTTATAAAAATCAACTTTTCTTCAATCGCAGAACACTTCTGCGATTTCAATTCTGAGTTTTCCAGAGAGCTTCTACTTCGCGAAACCCTCCCTGCCCGTCGACGTTTTCCTACGATCCGACCTCCGTTCGTTCTGATTCCTTCACGTTTTATCCTCCAATCAACGTTCTAGGTATGTCTCTATAGTTTTAGAATGTTTATTTCGAGTTTTACAGAGTTATACGTTTAGGGTTTTCGTTAGGTTTTCGATCAAAAACGCGAATTAGGGTTCATAATTAATAGGTTAGCCGTGATTAAGTATATATTGCACGTATTCGACGTTATTGGACGAAGTTAAATCAATTCGTGAAAATGTTAAAATTAGGGATTTTCGAGATTTTAGGAATAACTCGTAAATTGGAATTCGAGGTGCCGAACGTGAGTTGCTCGAATAAATAGCCCAGTGAATGGGATTAGAACTTTAGAAAGTCTCCTTAGTTAAGATTTTGTAAATTTGGACGATCAATAGCTTAAATTAGTTTTAACGTCGAAATTGTGTTTTGCTTCAGACAAACAACGCTCGTGAACGGAGTTTGAGCTGCTTTGGACACGAGTTAAGTTCTCGTGATTCTTCACTAGCTGATTGGCCTACACCGTACGTCGAATGTCGTCTCGAGGAGTTTTGGAGATGCGTTAGTTTAAATTGTACTTGGTTTGGGTAGTTAGGTTATAGGAGTTTATAGTTTACGCTTTACAGTCTTGATGGTACATGTTATTGTTTGTTTACTTTAAAATATTGAACTGTTCACGCATCACTTGTTTTAAAGAAAAGCATGAAAATGAACTTCCGCACAGAGTTTTAAAGATAACGTAAAGCATAGCATTGGCCGAAAGGCATACAGGCCTTCGGGCATACAGGCCTTCGGGCATACAGTTTACAGGTCACGCGAGGTGGGGCTCAGGCACGGCTGTACGTGTTGTAAGCGTGTACCCCCCTCTTCTAGCTGGAAAGAGTAGTCCGCCCGCTGGATGAGCTCTCTCCGGTTATAAGGTATAGGATCTCGGTGACACCTATAGTGCATGGCATAGTAAGATAAAAATAAAGCATGGTTTAATGAACTCATAGCACAGCATGCATCGCATTTACGTAGAGCTTACTGGGATTTTATCTCATAGTGTGTTGTATGGTGTAGGTGACATAGACTTCGAGGTACCAGATGAGGACGATGTCCCTCCACCTGAGGCATGATTCAGTTGACGGAGGATGGCTGCGGAGGTGTGCTGGCGCAGTCGAGGCTCACCTGACCCGTGGGGATTGTATGTATAGATTTTGGGATGTTTTGGCTGGATAATTGTGTAGACGTTATAGGATGTTTGGTTCTGGTAGATGATAGGTTTACATTTGAATGTTTTGGATAAACTATTTATAGAAAATTTTCTGGTTTAAAACAGTATTTAAACGTTATAGAAATGTTTTGGAAATGTTGTAGATTTGATACGGAATAGCTCGATTTTTAGAGCTATCTACGCCATTTGTTTTTAGGAAGTTTTGTCACGTATTGAAGTATGTCTGAAACGTATGTTTAATGTTTTTAGAATGTGAAGGAGAAAGAAGAATTTGCTCTCTGGAATCGGATTCCAGAGAGCCGAATGTTTGAAGTGTTTGCTCTCTGGAAATCCCAGAGAGCAAGTGGTTTCTGGTCGCTGCTGTGCAGCGACTGGGCGCTGCAACATGCAGCGCCCGATCGCTGCACAAGTGCAGCGACTGGGCGCTACAAGGTGCAGCGCCCGATCGCTACATTGTGCAGCGATCGAGCGCTGCACAGTGCAGCGCATGCGGCGACTGGGCGCTGCAATTAGCAGCAACCAGTCGCTGCTCCTTTTCGAGGGCAGAATTCCAATTCTGCCCTCCCCTAATTTTAAATATTGTTTTAATTGATTTTTATAAATGTTTTAACAGTTTTATTTAATTATTAATAGTTTGTAAATGGTTTTAAACTTAGATTTAAATTCCGATTTCGATTCTGGTTCGATTTCGGTTTAGGTTCCGCCTAGAGTTTAATTAAAGATATTAGGTTAAAAATATATATATATATATATATATATATATATATATATATATATGGTACTGATATCGGGTACAGTATTACGGTCGTGACAGTTTTAGCATGAAACGCACTGTGAACGTTATTGGAGTCCCCCAATTGCGTTAGGGTGACACATGCGAGGGACTCAATTGGAAGTTAGGGTGCCGCTCGTGAGGGACTCTATGGGAGTTGCCCCGTCGCGTTAGGGTGACACCTGCGAGGGACTCAATTGGAAGTTAGGGTGCCACTCACGATGGACTCTATGGGAGTTGACTCGTCGCGTTAGGGTGACAACTGCAAAGGACTCTATTGGAACCGTCCAGTCGCGTTAGGGTGCTAGGTCAGTACTCATGAGAGGCTCTATGAAAGATAAAGATACAAAACAAGAATAATAGAGTTGGAGTCGCCCCATCGCATTAGGATGACACTTGCGAGGGACTCTATGGGAGTTGCCCCATCGCGTTAGGGTGACACCTGCGAGGGACTCAATTGGAAGTTAGAGTGGCACTCGCGAGGGACTGTATTGGAGTCGCCCCATCGCGTTAGGGTGACACCTGCAAGAGACTTTATTGGAGCTTCCCGATCGCGTTAGGGTGCTAGATTATCACTCGTGAGGGGCTCCATGAATGAGTAATGAAACAAAAAATGAAACGAGAACAATAGAGCGAGTAGAAACTGCATGTGTTAGGGTTGTGTGTACATTGTGTATGTTGACATTCATTATTCCCTACTTGCTAAGCATTAGGCTTATGTTTTGTGTTCTATGGTGTAGGTGACGACGGGATTGCAGGTTAGCACAATGAGGGAGGCTAGGATTAGGGCGCAGTCGGTGACGCATGAGGCATGTTGGTGCGAGCAGTTGTTGGGGCGTCTCGACCATTGTTACTGGGTGGTGTGGGTTTTGGAAGTTATGTTTGGATTTTTGTTTGTATAAATGACGAGAGATTAATAACTCTTTTGGATATTTTTTTGGGAGTTTATTGTATAAGTGTTAGGTTTTTACGGTTTGGTTTTAGAAAATTTAGTCGTTATGCTGCTCGGTTTTTCATAAAATAAACTACGTTTGTTTTCAACCGTTTTCACGTTTTCGCTGACGCTTTAGAATCGAGTTTTCGGGATTTTCACGTGTTGAGAAGTGGGAAATGTCGGGAAAAGTTTTGGGGAATTTTTAGGTGTTTTGGTTGTGTGTGGTTTGATGAAAATGGAGAAAAAGGGAAGAGTGTGCGTTGGTGGCCGGAGGTGGTGGCTGGCGCCGGGCTGGGCGTGCGCAGCAGGCGCGCGGTGCTCGCTGCTGGGGCGCGCGCAGCGCCCAATGCCGATCGATCGCCCAGGGTCACTGTTCATTGATCGGAAAACTGAGAGGTTGCCGATCGATCGCGCAAGCGCCGATCGATCGGCACCTCATGCGCACAGGGTTGCGCGCAGCGACAGTGCATTATTCGCGCGCTGCCTAGGCGACGCGCGCGCGGCGCCATGGTGTGTCAACCCCAATTTTTTAAAATTTTCCTATTTCAAAAATGTTTTAACCCAATCTTTTCCAACACGTTTGGCACGTATTTTATGCACGTTTTCCAACTATTTTTTAGGGTTCGAAAAATCCAAAAATCGAGTCAAAATTTTATCAAAAATTATTTTAAATTTTGTTTTAAACGTGGTAAAGTCGAGCAAAGTAGCGCGCCGAGCCGGGATGGGTTTGGGGGCATTACAGGTTCGGTGTGAGCCGCAACTTCTGGTGCAACTCTTGTAGGATCTATATTCCATCTTGGGCAGTTATAGGCGATATGACCTTCTTCGTTACATTTAAAACATCGGCCCGAACCAGCTTTACACTTACCGTAATGATTCTTCTTACACCATGGGCATTGATGATTATGCAGAGGCCCTTGTACGCACTTCAGTCAACCTCGTTCATTTTATTCCTTCTTGATCCTTTTTACTCCCCTCATTGGTTGTTGTCTTTCTTCTACTTGGTGTGGTTGAAATCCCCAAAGGAACCTCTCGATGGACTCCCTTTGATTTTTATTCTTCAGTTCTATTTCTTCTACCTCAAAAGCTTTGACAACCACTTTCGTATATGATATGTCCTGAACTCCAGATATCTTCACACCTCTATAAATTTCTTTTTTTAATCCTTGCACTAAATGATAGGTTTTACTTTAATTCTCCCTCACTAGATGGTTGACAAAACGGTTTAGCACCTCGAATTCTCTAACATATTCCGCTACCAAACCCGTCTGTCGAAGCTAGGTATATTCTGATATCTTATTTGCACACACAGTTGATTGATCATTTTTCAGATTTATCAGTTCTAAAGGTGGGTGGACTGACTTAATAGTAGATCCATTCATTTTTAACCAAGTTGTTTGATATTCCTGATATTTATCAATAACATTTAAATCGCCACTTGAATTTATATGCCAAGTCCAAAACCATTTGGTAAAAGTCATTATAGTTTTATTAATTTCTAAATCAAGATAAAATCTATCTTTTAGGTATTCTAATTGAGAATCATTATACTGTTTAAAAAATCATTCTCTAAACATTTTATTTTCAAAAGAATTAAATTCATTACCGATAACTTTTCTAATTTCTGACCTTTAGAAAAATCCATAAAAATTATATATTAAAAGCCATTTTAGATACAGTTGGTGATTCAGTATTTCATTAGTAAATTCCATGAGGAATTTGTTGTTCAGATATTCTAATACCTTCAATTTTAGAATCATCCTGATTATCAGAGTTTTGTTGTTCAGAATACCTAGAGCTACTCGGAACAAAAACTCTATATGGAGGAAAACTATGTCTAGACGACATACTTCTAGAAAAAGATAATCTACGGGTTATTTCTGGAGTGAATCGAACTTCCACGTGTCCATCACTTGTTTGAGTAATTTTATCTAATTGATTATCAATAATTTGTTGTGGGGATACTGCACTAGGAATATTCCAGTTTTCTCGAAACGTCACTTTCTTCCAATCAATAAGACGAGGAATTGTAACATTAGTTGTTGACAAATTACTTTCAAATACTATAGTTTTTCCTATATCACTACGCAAAATAGTATTAGGACAAAGATTATTTAAAACCTTATAATGAATATGGTAAATTGCATCTATAGTTTCAGAACCAGCAAGATAATTATATCCGTGAGTCTGAACATGCAAACTTACTGCTTCAGATAACTTTCTATCAGATAATGAAAGAGTTAAATTTGGGTAAACATTAAAATAAATAGGACCATGACACAAACTTGTTTTGTAACACCCGAGATTTTTTTAAGAAGGAAAATTGGAGAGAAAATAAAATGATAAGATAATTGTTTAATAAATAGGTTATTTTAATTACTTTAAAAGAAAAGTGAAGTTTCTAATTTAAGTTCGGGTCCTAGTGAACTTAAACTGGCGGTTATAATTTAAGAATGAGAGTTAACGAAATTTGAAATGGTCGAAAGTACGGTAGGGCATAATGGTAATTTCATTTTATTAATGTTATTATGATTATTATTATTATTAATTAATTTTTATAAAAAAATAAATAAATGAACGACAGAATGGCTGAAGCCATTCTGTCGTCGAGTCGTGCGAGGAGAACAGGGGAGAGGGTAGGGCGACGAGGGGGCGACGATCGCCGACCAAGACCGCCGCCGATTTCCAGCGTTTTCCAGCCAGACCACGTCGGCGATGCCAGGGCTGCAATTTTCGGCCGTCTTCGCGCACGAACCGAACGGGTAAGCCCTTTGTTCCCCTGTTTTCGGTTCTGTTGTGGCCAAGGGTGGGGAGCGAGTTTAAGCTCCGATCACCGGTTGTTTTTGGCTGCCCTTAGTGTCTCATTTCCGAGCTCAACGCCGGCAAAGATTGCCGAGCAACAGGGAGCTCGGATTAAGCCAAAATCTGAGAACCCCTTTCTCTGAGCTTCGGGTTTCTTGTGTGAAACCTTGATTTTTGGTTAGTTTATGTTAATTAGGTATGAAAGGGATTGATTGGTGAGAAAATTGGTGTGAATTGATGGAAAACCGAAAAGGGGAAAATTTACTGGTTAGGGCAGATTCGGGTTTTGCTGTATTTGACCTAGTTACGGTCGTTTGTTTTAAAATTCCTTTTGGCAAATTAATATAGGTTATGAGAGGAGTACGTGGCCGCTGGAATCGTTTGATTCCGATATCCGACGCGAAAGTTACGCGCGTTTGAAGTTCGGGTCGGTTTTTACCGAACCCAAATTGGTGGCCCATTTAGTTAGATTTTAGTTGGATTAGGCTAGAAATAGTAGTTTGAGAGTAATTGGGGAATGTAGGATTGATTGTAATGAAGTTTGACTATTTGTCGTAGGTCGAGCTGTAGGTGGAGAGGGAACCGAGAATTCTCAGCGGGCTAGGACGCCAGGTAAGTAGAGGACGTTATGTTTTGCCTTCGGGCCTACACCACGGAACGGTAGGGAATTGTTGTTGGTTGATTGCTTTGCTTTGTTTGAATTGTTAGTTGGTTGCTTTACTTGGTTTGAATTGTGAATTGGTTGCTTCGCTTTGTTTGATTTGGTTAAGCATGGTTTGGTGGTATGGTGGCCCTGTATTGTTTTGGTTGTGGTATGACAGTTTCGGGAGGTGTTTGTGTGAGTCACCTCGTCGCGAATAGTGTCTGAAAGTATGACAGTTTCGGGAGGTGTTTGTGTGAGTCACCTCGTCGCGAATTAGTGTCTGAAAGTATGACAGTTTCGGGAGGTGTTTGTGTGAGTCACCTCGTCGCGAATAGTGTCTGAAAGTATGACAGTTTCGGGAGGTGTTTGTGTGAGTCACCTCGTCGCGAATAGTGTCTGAAAGTATGACAGTTTCGGGAGGTGTTTGTGTGAGTCACCTCGTCGCGAATAGTGTCTGAAAGTATGACAGTTTCGGGAGGTGTTTGTGTGAGTCACCTCGTCGCGAATTAGTGTCTGAAAGTATGACAGTTTCGGGAGGCGTTTGTGTGAATCACCTCGTCGCGAATTAGTGTCTGAAAGTATGACAGTTTCGGGAGGTGTTTGTGTGAGTCACCTCGTCGCGAATTAGTGTCTGAAAGTATGACAGTTTCGGGAGGTGTTTGTGTGAGTCACCTCGTCGCGAATTAGTGTCTGAAAGTATGACAGTTTCGGGAGGTGTTTGTGTGAGTCACCTCGTCGCGAATTAGTGTCTGAAAGTATGACAGTTTCGGGAGGTGTTTGTGTGAGTCACCTCGTCGCGAATTAGTGTCTGAAAGTATGACAGTTTCGGGAGGTGTTTGTGTGAGTCACCTCGTCGCGAATTAGTGTCTGAAAGTATGACAGTTTCGGGAGGTGTTTGTGTGAGTCACCTCGTCGCGAATTAGTGTCTGAAAGTATGACAGTTTCGGGAGGTGTTTGTGTGAGTCACCTCGTCGCGAATAGTGTCTGAAAGTATGACAGTTTCGGGAGGTGTTTGTGTGAGTCACCTCGTCGCGAATTAGTGTCTGAAAGTATGACAGTTTCGGGAGGTGTTTGTGTGAGTCACCTCGTCGCGAATTAGTGTCTGAAAGTATGACAGTTTCGGGAGGTGTTTGTGTGAGTCACCTCGTCGCGAATAGTGTCTGAAAGTATGACAGTTTCGGGAGGTGTTTGTGTGAGTCACCTCGTCGCGAATAGTGTCTGAAAGTATGACAGTTTCGGGAGGTGTTTGTGTGAGTCACCTCGTCGCGAATTAGTGTCTGAAAGTATGACAGTTTCGGGAGGTGTTTGTGTGAGTCACCTCGTCGCGAATTAGTGTCTGAAAGTATGACAGTTTCGGGAGGTGTTTGTGTGAGTCACCTCGTCGCGAATTAGTGTCTGAAAGTATGACAGTTTCGGGAGGTGTTTGTGTGAGTCACCTCGTCGCGAATAGTGTCTGAAAGTATGACAGTTTCGGGAGGTGTTTGTGTGAGTCACCTCGTCGCGAATTAGTGTCTGAAAGTATGACAGTTTCGGGAGGTGTTTGTGTGAGTCACCTCGTCGCGAATTAGTGTCTGAAAGTATGACAGTTTCGGGAGGTGTTTGTGTGAGTCACCTCGTCGCGAATTAGTGTCTGAAAGTATGACAGTTTCGGGAGGTGTTTGTGTGAGTCACCTCGTCGCGAATTAGTGTCTGAAAGTATGACAGTTTCGGGAGGTGTTTGTGTGAGTCACCTCGTCGCGAATAGTGTCTGAAAGTATGACAGTTTCGGGAGGTGTTTGTGTGAGTCACCTCGTCGCGAATTAGTGTCTGAAAGTATGACAGTTTCGGGAGGTGTTTGTGTGAGTCACCTCGTCGCGAATTAGTGTCTGAAAGTATGACAGTTTCGGGAGGTGTTTGTGTGAGTCACCTCGTCGCGAATTAGTGTCTGAAAGTATGACAGTTTCGGGAGGTGTTTGTGTGAGTCACCTCGTCGCGAATTAGTGTCTGAAAGTATGACAGTTTCGGGAGGTGTTTGTGTGAGTCACCTCGTCGCGAATTAGTGTCTGAAAGTATGACAGTTTCGGGAGGTGTTTGTGTGAGTCACCTCGTCGCGAATAGTGTCTGAAAGTATGACAGTTTCGGGAGGTGTTTGTGTGAGTCACCTCGTCGCGAATTAGTGTCTGAAAGTATGTGAGGCACTTCGGTGCGGGTGAGGGCAACTAGTATTGTTTGGTTGTTGCGTGTTGTGTTGAGACGATTTGTTGAGTTGCCTTGGGGTGTTTGTGTTGTTGTGTTAGGGTTGTGTGTGTGCATGTACTTGTCTATAATTATTATCCCCTACTTGCTAAGCGTAAGCTTACGTGTGCGTGTGTGTTCTGTGGTGTAGGTAACGACAGGTGTACAGGTGAGCTATGTGAGTCAGCCAAGACTTGGGAGCAGTCGGAGATGCACGGGGCGTGCCGGTGCAGGCAGTTGTCGGGGCGACTCCACCATGGTCTTCGGAAGATGTGGGGTTTTATATTTGATAGTTTATTTTAGATGTCTGTTTGTAGAAATGATGGGAAAGCGTAACTAATTGTATTTGTTGTATATAGTTAGGTTAAGGGTGATGTGTCGCCCTGTATTTGGAGGTTTTTATATATGGGATTGTTGAGTGGATATCTGGTTAGTGAAGTAAGATTATTCTGGATTGTTTGGGATTTGATTGTATGCAGGTATATAGCATTTTGGAGGCGCCATTTTCAGGCGTTACTTTGCCGAAATTTTTGGGAAGGACGCCGTGGTGCTTAAAGGTTAGGATTAAAGGAGTCTAGGCAACTAGGTTTTAGCGTGGGATTAGTTAGCAAAGTAGCGCTCCGAGCCAGGGTGGGTTCGGGGGCGTTACATGTTTGAACTATTCCGATTAAAGAGGATTTCCAATCTTGACATGAACCATCGGGGGGTTCAGTCGTTACAAAAAAAGGCGCCTTTTTTGTAACGACCCACCAGGCTCCCCCAATGGGCCGTGCAATCCGGCCAGCTAACCATCCGACACTGCCACATGGTTTCCCTCAGGCCGTCCCACGTGTACTCACAGTAGCTCAAGTGGTACTCCTCACTTGTAGCCTAAGAATTATGTCCCTAAGGTCTTGGGTTCGAGTAGGGGGGAGGCAAAAACTCCATTTCAGGGGGAAGCAGACCGTGAGTACACGTGGGACGCCCTGAGGCAAACCACGTGGCAGTGTCGGATGGCTAGCTGGCCGGACTGCACGGCCCATTGGGGGAGCCTGGTGGGTCGTTACATGACATCTAGCATCTCTAAGATCTGCTAAAATACTAGAATTCAATCCTGGGAGAGTTAAAGGTTTAAAAGCAATTTGTATTAAACCTATATGCAAATATTTATATTCGGATAAATATTTCTGAATATATTTTAAACACAACAAACGAATTGTTTTATCGTTAGTGTCTAAACAGATAGTTTGTTCAGAAGTCTTAACAGCTCTTTTACTGATAGAATCAAAAAGTCCTAATTTATCAATCTTTTTAGATCCAACTTCGAGAATTGTCCATTGATTTAATTGTTGGGCTTGAGAATACTCAACGATTTCTTCATTTTTCATAGATACAGATGAATGATTTAAAATGTTTAAATTTATTTTTTCAACAGCGCTAATTTATGAGTGAATAATCTGATAACTTAAAAAGCAATCTTAAAATCATAAGTCAAAATTATTTTCCACGATAATTAAACCAGTTTAATTTTCTTTTGTACTCCTGTCGCCGACTAATTACAAGTCAAGGCCAAATATCCATTTCTTTAATTTTCCAGTGTACTCGTCTAACAACGACTTACGAGCTAAGGCCTTTTCCCATCCCTGTACTTATTGGCAAACTACTCTATGCGTCTTGGGTTGACGAACCATACACAAAGAAACTTAATGAAACGAACGTAAACCGAAAGGGCTTGGCACACAAAACCTCAACGTGATGAGAGTAACCAAGAAAATTAAAAGAGAACAATTATCATAGATAATAAATTTCTACTAATGAGTTAAAGATTAACCTTAAATCTTCAGTTTATTCATTCATAAATTAACTTACTGATTCAGAAAGCCATAAATATGGCTCTAATACAAAAAAAGGGGAGGATCGAATAATAAAAACAAAAAGAAAATGGGAAAGGATCGAAAAATCAAAACATAAATATTATAGATTCAAAGATAAAAGAAACTTACAGAAAAGAAAACCAAACGAGAGAGTTTATACAAGAGAGAGAGAGAGGGTTTTTCAAAAACCAAAATAAAACTAGTTACAAACTCCTTTATATAGAAGGAGTAGGTTACAGAAAAGGAGAAAGTGAGCTGACGTCATGGCTTACGTCAATCTCCAATAATTGCTTACAGAAAAGGAGAAAGTGGGCTGACGTCATGGCTTACGTCAATCTCCAATAATTCCTAAGAGCTCCTGCTTTTGTGCTTCTACTTTATGTCACCATCGTCTTGTCAGACGAATATTCTACTTTACGTCACCCTCATGGACGTCAAAATTATTTCTGAATTCTTTTTCCCCAATCACGCATATGCTTTAACTCAATTAGGGAATCCCAAAGGTCAATGTCAGTTGGATAATCTTCGTCTTCATTCGGATCTTGGGCTTTGCCAACTAAGAAGGAAAATTGACTACTGTTGGCATCAACCGAGGCCATAGAAGAATCACTTTCATTATCCGATTCATTTTCCTTATCCTTAGGCAAGGATAAAAACTGTTCTTTAATAATTTTCAAAATTTTTATTTCCTGATCGCCAGAGTTCAAATCTGGATATTGATTTTTAATCATCAGTTTAATATGATGAATAAAATTAATTGATCCTGCTGGAAAACTTATCTCTTCTGTGCACTTTTTATTTTCCTGATACTTTTTAATGACTTGATCCATAGTTATTAAACATTTTTTGGAATCAAACATTGTCCACCATTTTACAGAAAAATTTCTTTGCAGTTCTGGAATACCTAAATGGTCCTCGGATAACTCGAGACCCCGCTTCCATATCCACTTGATTTGGAACTCGGTACAGAACCACAGGGTATCATGTCCAATCCAACATTTATGTACTGATATCACAGGGTGACATTTAACCCGTACAGATAATTTTTTCTGAAATGTTTCTAGAAAAATACTTAGTTCCAGGGAATGGGATTCCCACCAATAAAGGAACCAAGATGGAAACTTTGATTCTGATTTTAAGATTCATGGATTCAAAGTGAAAAACAACGAATGTGTTCTGATTAGATTCTGATAATAAAAGGCAAAAGTCCACGCCCGAGTATAATCCCAATAACTATACTTTTGATCGTTTAATTTTAAATTACGAGTCGCAAATACTGATAGTCCCCACTCATGAGGATAAAGCACTCTAATGATGAAACATTTAGAGTGAGTAATTGGGGTTTTACTGTTCTCCTCTTCCAGATAATGATGGAATAAATTTACTGATTGAGTTTCAATGAGGATAGCCTCGTAAATATACCGAGACTTTCCTTCAGAAACAGTGTACTGTTGAGTTTGTAGATATCTCTCTTTAAGATACCATGGATCATTCTAATTTAATTTTAGATCACTTTCACATAAAGTGAGCAAAGGCTCAACCACTTTCTTTTTTATAAAATATGGCCCTCAAGAACCTCTTTAGTTGTCTTTTTCTGATTATTCTGATTATTTACAGCTTGTGATGTCGAACCCAAAGTTGGAAAGTTGACACGATACTAATAAGATACTGCTTTTTTACCAAGGGAGCTCCATGCTGCAAAAACTCACGAGTCAGAAAATCAGGCAAAGAATTATTATCACCTTTAATATACTCAATAGTAAAATCAAAGGCAGAAAGTTCTTATTGCCAACGAGCAAATATTTGTTTTGACGTTAAATTTTTTACATCTTTAGTTAAAATAAATTTAGCTGAACTACAGTCAACTCGAATAATAAATTTATGATTTAAAAGATCATTTTGGAATTTAGAAATATATTTAACAATTGAAAGTATTTCCTTTTTTAGTGTTGAATAATTTTTCTCAGCTGGTTTCCAAGTACCAGATGTAAATCTAATTCATTCATCTTTATTATTATTCAGATTAAATTGCTTTAAAATACCACCATAACCTAAATGAACCTTTTCATAATTTACAAAATTTCGATATAAATCAAGTAAAATATGATAATGGGCCTGGTGCCGATTCTGTAACGCCCCGAATTAATAAACCTGGTTCGCTACGCATACTCACTAAACTGAACTATAAATAAATTTAAAACTTTGTCTATAGGTACATTGTTTAATTCAACAAAACTTGCAGCGGAAAACATTCATGTAAAACGGTGTCATTTCGAAAACAGACTAGAAGAACCTTTCAGTTTAAATAGAATAATAAAGAAAAATGTTCGAAAGCTCTCTGCGACACCACTGGACAATCTGGCATCCACAGAGTCTGTCATCTACACTCATGGACGACGTACTCGTCCACGACTCAAGATGACGAACTCTGGACAAACAACTTTAGACGTCGCGACCCTGGACGACGTACGCTGAATGAGATCACTTTGGACGATATCACTTCAAACAACGTTAATTTAAACGACACCGTTTCGGCAACACCCTGGACGATCACTTTGGACGATGACTCTTCCACTAATCTCTATGACAATTTACTTATGACTTTGGACTACTGTTCCCCTCGTCCACGGCTACATATGTTAAACGTCTACGGATTTTCGTCCACAGACTTACTTAAATTTATCGTCCACGGACCACGTGACTTTATCGTCCACAGTCCACGTGACTTCATTACTCACGGGTTACATAAGCTCATCGTCCACGGACTAAAGTCTATAGACTTACTTAAATTTTTCGTCCACGGACCACGTAACTTTATCGTCCACGGTCCACGTGACTTTTTGACCCCAGCTTTGGACTATTACCTTGTCTTCAACTATGGATGACTAATTTCACTTACAGTTTGGACGACTGATCTCGTCCACATAATGGACTACTGTTTTCCCTTTCGACTCTGGACGACTATCCTTATGAGAGAAACATAACTTAATTGATTATACACTAAATGATGAACAATTCTGACTACAGGAGAACATATAAAAATTTGACAGCAACCATTCAAAACAACATAAATCCATAACTTACTAAAAATCCAGAAAGAAAACTCCAGTTAAAACCAACCATGTTTCATCATCAAAATAATTTCAAAAACGTATCAAAACATTAAAACTAACACTGTTATTAAAATTCTCAGCACACATTAACTAAACAATTGTCCACTAAATTTCACACATACTACCACTGGTTTAACCGCCTCATCAGTTACCAAGTCGAAGCTTGGATGCACTCCTCCAACTGCTTCTAATCCTCAACATGTTCAGAGAACATACCTGTAGTCACTTCTTCACCTACATCACAAAACTCATCTATTAGCCTAATGCTAAATAAGTAGAGCAATAATGAAATGAAATGCTAAAACATAAATCCTATTCATGTTGTTTCTACTCTCATAGTTCATGTTGCATTTATAATCGTTCTCTACTGATCCCTCTGTTCGATGGGAAGCGGATCATTTTTCCCAAAGTATGTATCCCCTAACTCGATTGAGGGGCGGATTAGTTCCCTTAATAGCTGATCTTGATCCCCCTGTTGGATGGGAAGCAGATCAATTTTCCCAAAGTCTACATCCTCTGACTCGATTAAGGGGCAGATTAGTTCCCTTAATAGCTGATTCAATCTGTTCATGTCTTACCATGCCACAACGTATGTAAATTCATTTTCATATTCTTTCAAAAACATAATACATGCCAAGATAAGCTACTTCGAGAGTTGCTCACCTAAAATCATAAGCACAGCATTAACTTAACTTCTACTAAGCTTCATTCAACAGATTTGTGAAAAGAAACTACTGGTTTATTCCAACCAACTAAACTCGGGGTTATCTAGTTTTTATCTACCTTCCACATTGCACAACTAGTTCTGGACTCGATCGTTTCAGACGATTCTAGCAGCTTTGGACTACTTGGGGTGTCTACTAACAGAAAGAATCAAGGAAAAACTCACCTAGAATGGAGAAATCAGGCGGAAATCACCGGCAGTAGCCTGCTGAGCTGAGCACCGAAAAGAAAGAGAAGGAGAAGAGTAAAATGGCGGCTGCTATGCAATAATCACATAACTCGTTCCTTAAATACGTTATCTACAAATAAATCCCCAATTACTATTATGCCCTTGCCTAGTCACTCATTAACCTAACCACTATTTCTCTCATTTCCCTTCATTAGCATACACAAGCAATTAGTCATATCCCCCTTAATTCCATAAAAACGTACACCACTAATGTCAATTCAAGTCGATAATTGTCGGGTGCTACAGATTCAGCCCGAAGAACTTATTATAAAAGACCAACTCCCAAAGATTTTGTAACACCCGGCATTTTTGCCACGTAACCGTCTCCCCGAATTGTATTTTAAATAATATAATACAATGTATGTTTTGGTTGAAATGGTGGAATGTTAAGGGAGAACCAAACTAATTTCCAACTAACCAAAACAATTAGGTTAAAAGATAATGGGAGGGTAAATGTGGAAGTAATTAAGGTAGGTGGAAGCAAACCAATGGATGAGTGCCAAGTGGCAACTTGTTGAAGAAGATATGTCTTCTCTTCCTCTACTGAAGCCTC